>CM028360.1:848368-1352650 GCA_016618105.1 Dendrobium huoshanense | reverse complement strand
AAGTTTTGTGTTGCAAGATTTTGGCATTTGTTGAACATCAATCTTTTGTCTTTGCGAGATTCTTATGACAAACTTAATGGTTTTCTAATGGAAGATTTGCGAACTTTCTCCATCTCTATTGTGAATCGCAACTCGAGAGTGATTGTGATTTGTGACTTTATAGTTTTTAGTTGCTAGATGTGGCAATATTCATACTACTTGGATTTTATGCATGCAAATTTGATAAATTGACTTGATCGTTGAATAGAATTTTATTAAGTTTATTACTATTATAAATATGAATCTTAGTCTTGTACAAAACATAATCTATTTTGTTTTTGGATGAAATTATAGTTGGATTTGCTATTTCTTATGATTATTATATCAAGTGAGAGACTTGATGGCTTTTGGGTGAGGTTATCTCCTTGAACATATGTGAGGCTTGATTCTTATGCTTTAGGGGATTTCTTTTCTTTTGCTTTTCTTGACACTATAAATTGTGTTATTTAATTATATTTTTCTAAGTGTGGTGCCGTGCAATCTATATTTTAACTAGCGTGTGAATTTTAGCTCGTAATTTTTTTTTTTAATTTAGTTGTTTCTTCTAGAAGATCATTTGCTTTTTTTTTTTTTTTAATTTTTGTTTGTTTTCAATCTTCATCAAACCCAGTAATAATTATTAAAATTTAAGAGTTTTCACCTAATAAAATGTGCTTGTCGCCTGATCTTGTACATCTCATAATAGATATGCAGTAAAGTCTCTAAAAAGAAAGCGGAAAAGGTTTCGATTTAGATGGAATGCCATGAATGGGGAATGTCTTATTAGGGTCAGATTTTTGGTGCACGGTAGGTTGGGTTTGATTGGGAGAGAGGGTCAAATGTTACCATTGTTTATGACTAGACATTATTAGAATGCAAAAGCATATTCTTATTGGATTTTTTGTATTAGTCCAAAAATACTGATATATTTGTTCATATCAAATTAAGTTAAATTCTGTAGACTTATTTAAATAGGCGAAATCCGTAACTATGGCATTTTTCTTTATTGAGGTGAGATGAAGCTTCAAGGCAAATTGAGGTGTAAGCCTCAAACTAGAAATAAAAAAAAAAACTCATAAATTAAAGTCAGTTCATAATTATGCCAGTGTATCAAAAAAACAGTTAAAAAGAAATTTAAGTTCTTAACCCTAAAAGAAAGAAGAATCAAAACAATTAAAACAAAGGAAATTTAATTTAAAAGATTAAAAATGTTAAAAAACAAAAGAAAGAAAAATCATTTAAAAGAAAACTAACAAAATCAGTTAAGAAGAAAATAAAATCTGCTAAAAAATAATTAAAATTTTTTAACAAGAACTTAAGAGAATGAAAAAGCTTCTTAAAATAAAAAGAAAAAAGAAAAGAAAAATTAGCTAAAAGAAATATATATATATATATATATATATATATATAAGCAAAAAACTTAAACCCTTTATTCCCAAAACTGGTTTAAACTCTAAAACTTAAACCCTCTTATATACTACTTAAAAGATATTTTCTTTTTTAAGTATATGCTAATTTAAGGTGTTTGCCTCATGCGACCTGATGTGTATAGCCTTCAGGAGTTCGCCTCAAATGAAAATAACGGGAGCTTCATTTTGCTCAGAAAATCTTAAGCCTTGAGGTGCTTATTGGACATCTATTGGTGAGGCTTGCTTTGAGACGAGTGCATCGAGCAGTCAAGAGTGAAGTTATGAGGTCGTGAGGCTGATGCAATTGTTGTCTTTTGTATTCTAAAATGGTGTAATTAGTGCAACGGGTTCCTTCTCTACTTTTGGGTCTCAGAGAGATGGATATATGTGGCCTTATATTATGCAGGGCCCAAACTTCTCTTCTATGGGCAAAAATTTTCAACTTAAACTTTTGTTAGTTGTTGGTAAACTTTAGCTAGTAAAGCAGGACCATTTGTGTCATTCTAATTTATCTTCAGAATTGGTTCCCTCTTTCCTTATAGTTGATCTATTTATTGCACAGAATTGTTGACAATCTGTTGCTAGTTTTACTGATATGATTTCTCTCCTGCTTTCTGTTTCCATTTTGTGAACGGGTTCATCTGTTTTATTGTCATTATTCACTTCTTAAGTTATATAAAACAGGGGAATTTGCTTGCTTATCTGTGATTTTATTTCAGTTTTGATAACTATTAATTTCTGTTCTCTTGTAATAAAGACTTACATTCAGATGGAAAGAAAGCATGATATTGCAGAGGAAGAACAAATATATCATGCTCATTATAACATATCAAATAACTTGGGTAATCCGGTCGAACCTGCCCGTAACTCTTCTTGTCCATCTGAATCCGGATGTGAGCAGACAGACGTGCGTGAAGTCTTAGCAAATGGTCTCCCAAATGATATAAATCTTTACAGACAAGATGTTGTCAGACACATCAAGCATGAAGGCTCGCTTGGAGTGGTTATGGAAGTGGCCGGCGATTTGGATTCTGAAGGCAGTATTACTGATGACAGTGACATTGATGATAATGCAGATGAGAATAATGTTTATGATGGTTTAGATGTTGATGATGCTAACAAAAATGGTGAGATGTGTGATGGGGAGAAGAATGAAACTCTTCCAGATGGCCAAGTTAGAATACTGTGGACAGATGGGTCCGAGTCTACAGACAATATTAAAGATGTCACTGTTGTAGATAGGGGTTTCTTGCACGGGGATATTGTTGCTTCTATTGCAGATCCAACTGGACAATTGGGCCTTGTTGTGGATGTCAGCATCAGGGTTGATCTGCAAAATTCTAATGGAGAAATAATACAGAATATTTCCACTAAAGATCTCAAACGCATCAGAGAATTTACTATTGGAGATTATGTTGTTCTTGGACCATGGCTTGGCCGTGTAGATGATGTTTTAGATAATGTGACTGTTTTGTTTGATGATGGATCTGTTTGTAAAGTTGTAAAAGCTGATCCATTGAGACTCAAGGCAGTTTCAAGACCTGTCATTGATGATGCAAATTCTCCATACTACTCCTGGTCAGCGGGTCAGGGCGGTTTCTTCTTCGGTTTTCAAAACTTCTAGATGGCTTTCTGGCTTGTGGAAAGCTAACCGCCTTGAAGGTACTGTTACTAAAGTTCAGTCAGCATCTGTGATAGTTTATTGGATGACATCGGCTTACCTTGGTGTTGGCACTTCTTCTGATGATGTTCCCTCTGAAGAACAAAATCCAAAGGATCTGACCCTGTTGTCTTGTTTTTCATATGCAAATTGGCAGTTAGGTGACTGGTGTCTCCTTCAAGCATCAGTTGCAAATAAGACCTTGGAAGCTTTAAACCTTCAAGAAACCATGGAAGGTTGTGAGACAACATGCCCAAGAGAATGCTTAGTGGATGACTCTTTAGATTACGATTCAACGCCTAACACTAGAAGCACTGAACAGGTCTTGGCACTTCCGAATATACTTAAAGATAACGATCCATCTGAGACAGAAATCACACTACTTGCAGCAGTAGATTTTAAAAATAATGAGGATTCTCATAACAATGATGCTAAGGATCACCTAGTTGCTGAACAAATGATAGATGGCTATACACAGAATTCCTGGACATCAAAAGTTGGCAATAACTTGAAGTTGCAGGATAGTGATTCAATGAATCAGGACAAAATGTCCGGTGAAAGTATTCTAACAGAGTCTATTGATGTGATGCCAGAGTGTGGTTCTTGCAGTATCTCATCATCCATTTCAAGGGAACCTGCTTACGATGGTTGGCCTGCGTATCGCAAGAAACTCCGTAAAGTTTTATTTAAAAGAGACAGGAAGGCTTGTAGAAAAAATGAGACATTTGAAAGAGCTCTTTTTATTGTGAATACTGTAACAAAGGTTGATGTGGCCTGGCAAGATGGAACAAGGGAATATGGATTAGAATCCACATCTTTTATTCCAATTCGTGCTCCAAGTGATCAGGAATTCTTTCCTGAGCAGTATGTGGTGGAGAAGGCCTCAAATGAAGCTGATGATTTGGCTGAAAATAATCGAGTTGGGATAGTAAAAAGTGTGAATTCAAAGGAGAGAACTGTTTGTGTTAGATGGTTTAAACCAGTTTCTAGTCCAGAAGATCCTCGAGAATTCTCTTGTTATGAAGTTGTAAGTGCGTATGAACTTGACGAGCATCCTGATTATGACTACTGCTATGGAGATGTTGTTGTTAGGCTGTCCCCAGCATCAACTACTGATTCATATCTGGAAATTCCCTCAAAGAATCTTGGAGAACAAGCTGATGTTGCAGAATCCGAGGCTGATGTATCTAAGAAACATATAGAATGCAATTCAGAATATTCAAAAGGTGAAGCATGGGCGAAATTTAGATCTCTTTCCTGGGTAGGAAATATAACAGGCCTGCAAGATGGTGATATTGAGGTGTCATGGGCTGATGGAATGGTTTCAAAGGTAAACGTTTTTTACCCTAGGTGTGCAGAAGTATTCTTTTCTAAAGCTTCGTTTGGGACGGCTTTCTTACTGCTTCTTGAAGTAGTATAAAAATTAAAAATTTTGCATCAGAAAGCTGCTTTAAGAAACAGGAAGAAAGTGGTTCCAAACAAAGCCTAAATCTATTACACTACTTTGTGTTTATACGGATGCTAGCTTGCTGAAATTATTATTTTCCCTATTTTTTATTCATAAATGCGCTTCTTTTGTTTATTAGGTTGGCCCTCAGGCTGTTTATGTTGTTGGTCGAGAAGATGATGAAGACTCGTTTGAAGGTGGAAGTGACATTAGCGATGACGGTGCTAGTTGGGAAACAGTTAATGAAAATGAAATGGATGATGATGCTGAGAAGGTTTTCATATCCTTTTTCAATTTATTAGTAGCTCAAATGTTTTCTTGCTAGCTGTATACTGATTTTAAACTTGTTTTGCCCAGGAAGCTGATTCACAAAGTGCCAACAATATTCCTGCTTGTGAAAACTTGCAGGACATTCCTGAAGAAGATACTGTTCCAGGGAAAACAGGGGCTCTTTCTGTATCTCTTGCTGCTATCAACTTTGTTACCAGATTGGCCACAGGATTGTTTACAAGGAATAGAAGACATTCAGATTTATCAAATTCAGATCACAATGACCTCGGTGGTTTGGAAGCTCAGGATATTCCAGTGGTTACAGTCAACGGAACAACAACTGACACAGATTTAGAGGCTTCTGAGAACCAGAGTCACATGGAAACAACCGGAGATGCTGAAAGGGTGGCGGCTGTAATGACTGAAAGCTCAACATCAGATTCTGCTAGTCCAGGAGCAGATTCACAGGGTGGGACGGAGAGCTTTAAACATTTTGACATCAGTGATACTCCAGATAATTATTTTTTAAGCAACATTGGGCAGGTAATGTTGTTTTTCTTCTCTTCTACTCCATGTTCACTACAAATCGTACATTAGCAACTTACATGGTTAGCATCATCATTAGCACTAGTTTAATGTTAGACCGGTCCAGCCGGTCCAGGCGGGACCGGCTCAGGCACGAACAAGGCGGAAGAAACTTCCGCCCGCTGGGATGCCGAGCGAGCCGCACGGCATGTGGGAGCCAAATAGGAAAGAAATTTTGGGGAGTTAAGAGGGAAATTTGAATGTAGGGACTGTTTAGGGAATTCCTTTTGATTTGTATGCATTAAATAGTTGTTTTTTCTAGGGTTTGAGTATCTTGAATTTGGCTGAAATTTGAGATCTCTTAGATTTAGGTTTTCTTTGGGCTCTTGGCGTTGCCAGAGATTTGGGAGAGATCGATCCTCCTCTCGAATTGAGGATCAATTGTATCTTGCTGTTTTTATTCATCTACTAGTGAAATACAAGATTTTCTTTGAGTTTTCTTTCAGATTTTCCCGGACAAGTGCTGTTTTTTTGCTGTAAACAGCAGATTTCTGCTGTTTTCCTGCTGTGGACAGCCATTTGGCTGCTGTTGGTTCGCCGATTTTGGTTAGGTTGCTTGTAAATACAAGCACTTCCTATCAAATTGGTATCAGAGCATCGATTTGGGACCATCGGCGGCTGAAATCCTGAAATTTCAGCGGGTTTTTTGGCATTTGGAGAAGATTTCTTGTGACTCGTAGAAAGAAAAATGGCCGGAAAGAAGATCGAAGCCCTAGAAGGCGAATTTGGCCAATTAAAATCAGATTTGGAGGAAAAATTCCTTGAAATCACCGCCAATAATGAAAGGTTGGATGGGAAGTTCACGGCAATGGAAGAGATGATGAAGAAATTACTTGAGATGAAGACTAATCCGACGGCGTCGGAAGCAAGAGAGACTGTCGGCGACCATGGCGTAGGAGGAAATCCGAACCCGCTTCGGGGGAGGAGGAATCCGGCAGTAAAGATCCTTGTGGGAGAGGACGACATGCCACCTCTAGAGCCACTTTCTAGAGAGGAGATGAGCATGAGAAATGACTGTCGAGGAGCTGATTTTCAGCGTCGAGGTGTTGATTTTCAGCGTCAAGGCGTTGATTTTGAAGGCAGGAGGGGGGAATATGAGGGAAGTGCAGATTTTGGTGAAAGAAGAGAAGAATATCAGCGTCGAGGTGCTGAATTTCAGCGTCGAGGTGCTGATTTTGAAAGGGAAGAGGGTAATATGATGACAGATTCGGATACCATCGCCGGAGGGAGGACCGGAACACTTGGGGAGCACCTCCTCTTCGAGGAATGGTAGGTTATGGAGAGTACCGGGGTAACGGAAGGGATCCGAAGGTGAGGAAGTTGAAGATGCCCATCTTTGAGGGTGAAGATGGTCATGGCTGGATCTACAAAGTGGAGCGTTACTTCGCTGTCAACGGGTTGACAGAGGATGAAAAATTGATAGCGGCGGGTCTGTGTCTGGAAGGAAAAGCTCTGGCATGGTATCAGTGGCGTGACAGGAGGGAGCCCATCCGGAACTGGAGAGAGTTCAAGGATTGCTTATTAGAGCGTTTCCAAACCGACGGGGGAGGATACTTCTATGAGCAATTCTTTGCCTTGACTCAAGAAGGAACTGTGACATATTATCGGGATCGGTTTGAGTAATTAGCTAGCAGATTGGATCACATTTCAGAGTCAGCCTTAGAAGGGAACTTCATGAAGGGGTTGAAACCAGAGATCCGAACAGCAGTCAGGGTACTGGAGCCGAGGAACCTGGTAAAGGCTATGGAGCTGGCGCAGTTGGTAGAAGATCAAAAGAAAGCAGAAAGAGGGTCTCGAGGAAACTGCTCAGGAGGCTCTTACAGGACGACGACCACTCTTCTAGCACACAAGGGGCCTGCATCAGGCAACAGTAATGAGATCACCCGGGAGAAGCCAGTAGGAGGAGGGAGTGGGGAAAATTTCAAGAGGCTGACAGAGAAGGAGATGCAAGATAAGAGGACAAAGGGGTTGTGCTTCAGATGTGATGAGAAGTACATGCCAGGGCATAGGTGCAAGGACCGAACTCTTCAGGTTCTCCTTGTCTGTGAAGACGAGGAAGACGAGGAGGGAGGTGGGAGCAGATCTGGAGAGGAGGAGGAGAAGTTGCACCTGGATGTGGCAGAAGTCTCTCTGAACTCAGTAGTGGGATTCACTCCGAGTCACACTTTGAAAGTGAAAGGAGAGATAGCTGACCGTGAGGTGGTTGTGCTAATTGATAGTGGGGCTACCCATAATTTCATTTCCACTCAGGTAGTTGACTAATTATGAGTGAAGTTGGTGGACACCGGTTGCTATGGTGTGATGATAGGTACAGGGAAGGTGGAGAAAGGTCAGGGGATCTGTAGAGGAGTGGTGTTGACCATCTAGGAAATTCAAGTAAAGGAGGACTTTCTCCCACTAGAGTTAGGAAGCACTGATGTCATCCTGGGGATGAAGTGGCTGCAAACCTTGGGGGAAATCAAGGACAATTGGGGAGCACTCACGATGAATTAATGGTGGATGGGAGAAAGGTGGTTATAAGGGGAGATGCAGGGCTATCCAAAGCCATGAAATCACTTAAGACCATGGTTAGGGACATACAAGAGGTGGGGGAAGATTATATGGTGGGACTACACAGGCTGGATGCGATCAGATTGGAAGAGGGAGGGGATGTTCCTCCTTCTGTGCAGTCCTTGGTTCAGCAGTACAGTAAGGATTTTCAGTCATCTCAAGGATGGCCACTTCCACCGGAACACGAGCATATCTCCACCTTGAGGACAAGGTGGATTTTTGGGAGGGGAGTATTGTTAGACCGGTCCACTGGACCGGTCCAGCTGGTCCAGGCGGGACCGGCTCAGGCACGAACAGGCGGAAGAAACTTCCGCCCGCTGGGATGCCGAGCGAGCCGCACGGCGTGCGGGAGCCAAATATGAAAGAAATTTTGGGGAGTTAAGAGGGAAATTTGAATGTAGGGACTGTTTAGGGAATTCCTTTTGATTTGTATGCATTAAATAGTTGTTTTTTCTAGGGTTTGAGTATCTTGAATTTGGCTTAAATTTGAGATCTCTTAGATTTAGGTTTTCTTTGGGCTCTTGGCGTTGCCAGAGATTTGGGAGAGATCGATCTGTTTTTATTCATCTACTAGTGAAATACAAGATTTCCTTTGAGTTTTCTTTCAGATTTTCCCGGACAAGTGCTGTTTTTCTGCTGTAAACAGCAGATTTCTGCTGTTTTCCTGCTGTGGACAGCCATTTGGCTGCTGTTGGTTCGCCGATTTTGGTTAGGTTGCTTGTAAATACAAGCACTTCCTATCATTTAACTATTTGGGCTTGACTTTCCTCTTTGCCGTTCTTTCTGCTTATAGAAGTTGCATTTGGATTCAATTATAGTTAGATAATTATGAGCAATCTCTGTAGAGATCAAGCTTGGCATTTATATTTCACTTATAACCTACACTCAAAACTTATCCCTAGAAGTTATTTGGACCATACTTAATGTTCTTTTGCTCCCACATGGTCAAAATTTTCAATCTCTTCTCCATTGTCTTGCGACTAATAAGTGACACACTAACGGTGGTAATTATAGCAAGTTTAAATGTTGAAAACCTCATTTTCTATGGGCGGATTTCGGATTGCATGTATCATTGATTACTAAATCAATCGAGCTGCAGGGTAGTGGCGAAAGGAAATGGGTCAAAAAGATTCAACAGGAGTGGAGCATTCTTGAGAAGAATTTGCCAGGTAACATGGCTCAAGAATTATGCTACCTGTAAAGTTTTATTCTGTGAATTCTTGTTTGCAACTTTAAATTTTATTATTCTGGATGCAGATGCTATTTACGTTAGAGCTTATGAGGACCGAATGGACTTATTAAGAGCTGTGATAGTGGGAGCTTCTGGAACTCCTTATCAAGATGGTCTTTTCTTTTTCGATTTTCATCTTCCACCTGAATACCCTCAAGTTCCTCCGGTTGGTGCTTTTTTTTAATTGTTTTTTATTTAAACTTACACTGACCCTAATATTTGCATTGAATTGTGGATTATTCTTATTATTTTGAAGTCACTAGTTAGACGGGGCTTGTACAGTTTATGGTAATTTGCATTAAAAATTTTTCCATTAACTATTTTGTCACAAAGCTAAAATGATATTCTTACACTTTCTAAGAGAATTAATTTGGTCTCTTAATTTTTCAAAATATGCAACTTCGTCCCTCTTCCCCCCTCCCTACATATTCATGCTTACCCATGGATTGTGGTGCGTGGAAGCATCACCCACCCCTTCTCTCTTACCAGCTACACAAAATCTCTTTCTCCCCGCGCTCCAACTATGCCTGAATTGAGGTGGTTAGACACCTTCTTCCACAATCTCTTACTCATATTTTATCTCTCTTCTCCAGTAAAAAAATTGAAAGGTAGGGAAGGATTTTTTTTACTAAATAAAGAGGGATTTACGTACATAACACTCAAAACTCAAGGATATGTGCATACTGAACACCTAAACTTCCCTATCTTTAACAATCCTTTAACTCCCATTAACGGTCTTGAAGACGCTCTAGACAATGAAGAGGATGTTGCGGCAGGCCAAGATGAGTTCTTGCTAGATGAAGAGGAAGAGAAGACAAGGAAGGCACATTACGATCTCATCGGGAAGGGTCGTGAGGGGATCTTGCTAGAGAAATTTGGCTGGGATTTCAAAGAGAAGCGGGAAAACTCCAATCTCCTTGACTCAGATGTTAAATTTTTTTTGTGAGTAACCTGATTCCTCTCAATGCACGTTGTCGATCCCAGCCAAGCTTCGTTGATGCTGAGGCACCTTTACCCGTTGCTTGACGCCGACCATCGCACCTCTTGCTACCGTCGTCTCAGATTTGTCACCCCTAGCCAGTTCTGTCGCAGGCTCCAGCCCACCGTTATCGTGTCTAGCACCACAGCCCAACTAACGAAATTGTAATGAAGAAGGTGAGGTGGGTTATTTTAGTGTTATTTAAAAATTTGAGTGTTATGTGTGTTAGTGAATGATAAATATGTAAATCATATAATTTTGAGCGCTTATTGTGTGATAGAAAAGTACCGCTCAAACTTAAGGAAAATTTCTATAAGATGGTGGTTAGACCTGCAATGCTTTATGGCGCAGAATGCCGGTCATTAAAAGAGATGCATAATATAAAGTTAAGTGTTGCAGAGATGAGGATGCTCAGGTTGATGAGTGGCTTTACTCTTGGAGACAGGGTACGAAATGAGCATATACGTGAAATGATTGGAGTAGCTCCAGTGGCATATAAGATTAGAGAGAGTCGCCTTAGATGGTTTGGTCACATAAAACGGCGGCCTTCTAATAACCCGGTTAGGAGAGTAGATGTATTAGATTTTATCTATGCTAAGAAAGGTAGGGGTAGACCTAAAAAGATTTGGTTAGAAAATATTAGAAATGACCTTTCTTTATTAGATCTTAATGAGAATTTGACTTTTATTCAGACACAATGAAGAAAAAGGATTCATGTAGCCGACCTAACGTAGCGGCATAAAGGCTTGATGTTGTTGTTGTTATTGTATGTATGTAAATCTCCTCAAAATAAAATAGAAGTTAATGTAAGTTCTTAAAGGTTTCTGGTAAGAGGCCTTTAGAGGCTGTTTATTTTTATTTTGGTTCACTGTTATTGACTCCAAAGATTATTGTGCTATCCAGAATAATCAACAATGATTCTATACATTTTTCCCTTATGTTTTTTAGCTATCAAAATTAAAATTATAATTTTTCTCACTGCGTAGTTTCCACATGTGAACCCCTATTTAGTGCTTATATTTTTTTTTCACATTTCCAGCTAGCGTACTATCATTCTGGTGGTCTTCGTGTAAACCCCAATCTCTATGTGGACGGGAAGGTTTGCCTAAGTCTTTTGAATACCTGGACGGGCAGAGGGAATGAAGTGTGGGACTCTTCATCTTCAAGCATCCTTCAGGTGTTAGTTTCTCTTCAAGGCCTGGTTCTTAATTCTAAACCGTACTTCAATGAAGCTGGATACGAAAAGCAAGTTGGAACAATAGAAGGGGAGAAGAATTCCATACCCTACAATGAGAACGCATATCTACTGAATTTGAAGTCAATGCTGTATATCATGCGTCGCCCTCCCAAGGTATCCTACCTATAATATTCTTTTACCTTATTTACAAGACCTTAATTTGATCACATGAGTTTTGATGAAATGAGTGCAATATAATAGTTGATTGATTGATTATTCATGCAGTGCATTCAACTTAAAGCAATTCAAATGACTAGAAGATTCAGCTTGGTCAAATTTGGATGAAAATATATAATAACAACAACAACATCAAGCCTTTGTCCCACTCCGTGGGGTCGGCTAAATGAATCTTTTTTCTCCATTGTGTCCCATTAAAAGTCAAATTCTCGTTTAAATCTAATAAAGAAAAATCATTTCTAATATTTTCTAACCAAATCTTTTTAGGTCTAACTCTACATTTCTTAATATAAGTCATACATAATACTTCAACTTTCCTAATCGGGTCAACGGAAGGCCTCTGTTTAATCTATAATGTGACCCAAAATTTGGATAACAATATATTGACCCAAAATTTCTCATTCATTTTAGTGATGATGAATTTATTGCTTTTTTTGAAATTTTGTAATGATTCTTCATGGTAAAATATTATCTAATATTTTACCATCTAATTTTGAGATAAACATGAACCAAATTTGATTACAATAAATTTAAAGTCATTAGATTTTATTTTAGATGAATGCAATATGAGAGTTGATTGACTCTGTATTATATTCATCTCAAAATAACTTTATGATGAGAAAAATCGCCTAAGTTTATGACAAACATGACCTAAATTATATCATATTGGATTCGCTTTAAGACGAGAAGAGCTGCTTAATTATTCATATATTGCACTCATCTTATAATAAATCTGCCGACTAAAAAAGAAGCCAAGAAGCCATATCGACCGTATTTGGATCTAGATATTTTGATTCAAAATTTATTCTACTTTTTATGATGTTAACTGTTCTTGATTTTTGTTGAAATCATTCTGCAGCATTTTGAAGGTTTTGTCAAGGATCACTTCCAAAGACGTGGCTATTATATCCTCAAAGCCTGTGAGGCTTACATGGGTGGTTGCTTAATTGGGACACTTACAAAGGACGCCTGCATTACTGAAAAGAGTAAGGAACAGTCCTGTTCTGTTGGTTTCAAGTTAATGTTAGCTAAAATCTTGCCAAGATTGCTTGCCTCATTAACTGAAATTGGAGTCAATTGCCATCAATTTGAACACCTGATCAAGTCTTAAAACCCTTAATGAAATCAATCCATCTTTTAATTCAAGTCTTAGGCTTCTGAGACTCTGTTCTTGGCTGCTGTGAAAATATTTTTCCAGCTTAGAACTGAAGGGCTGTGATTATATAAGCCCTGCATTCAAATTTCTTTTTTGTATTAATCTCTCTCTCTCTCTCTCTCTCTCTCTCTCTCTCTCTCTCTTCCTTTCTTTTATCTGCTGGCATTGTTTGAAATTGTTCAAAATGAAAGAGAAGATGATAAAAACCTGTAGCGGTATAGGTGGTAGTTGGTGTCATTGCCCATCAATGAGAATTTGATGTTTTCATAGGCTGGAAGTTAAACATTGTAATTATATGCACATTTGATCTCTTATTGAGGCCATTTTGAGCTCAGCCTGTTTTCTTTGCATATCTCTTTAGCTAAACTAATTATCTCATAAGGCTTGTGATAGGAAACACTTGTAGATCTCCTGAAAAGCAGCGAGAACAGTGACTGGACTGCTGTCCACACCAAGAAAACACAGCAAAATTGCTGTAAACAGCAGTTTAACAACAATATTTCAGAGGAAATTTGAAAGAAGACTCATAGAAAGATTTGTATTCTACTAGATGATGAATAAAACAGCAAGATACAATTGATCCTCAATTCGAGAGGAGTATCGATCTCTCCCAAATCTCTAGACGCCGCTAGAGCCCAAAGAAAACCTAAATGTAAGATATCTCCAATTTCAGCCAAATTCAAGATTATCATTTAATGCATACAAATCAAAAGGAAATCCCTAAACAGTTCCTACATTCAAATTTCCCTCTCAAAACCCTCAAAAAAGCTTCCTAAAATGCTCCTCATGAGCTGTCGGCCCGCCCGATCTCCGCAGGAGGCGGAGATCTCGCGATATTTTGGGACCGGCTGGACCAGTCTAACAGCTTGATCAGATCTTTTCTGAAATAGCTTCAGCTATTGGTCTTATTAAGCTCTGGTTTGGTTTCTTCTTATGATAAAAAGTGCCAAGGCTTTGTGATTTTAGCTTCGTTTTGCATAATTTTCTTATTACTTTTTAAAGCAGGTTTATAGCATAAAATTTTTTTGAACTAAAATTTTTTTACTAAAAATTTGTTTTAAAAAGTAATAAAAAAGTTGTCTTGTTGCTTTGCTAACTTGTCTATGTTTTAAAAAATAAATAAATTTTTTGTGCTTATTAATTTAGTTATAAATTCATGTAACTATATACTAATTAATATTGATGAAGAAATCTTTTTATATTTACTAAATTCTAGGTAAATTTTGTATTTTATTAGATTAGTTGAATTTTATATAAATGATTTCATATATCATGCAGCCTATTTATGGTCATAAATGAAATTATTATAATTATTTAAAATGTTTGTTTTCTATTTTGCTTGATGCTTAAATGGTTAGTTAATTAAAGCCATTGGAAGATTGATTATATTCAAATATGGCTATTTGGGAGGCTGATTTTGGGTTGCTAATGGAATTCTAAATTACTCTATTATAATTATGCTTTAATAGATTAATGATTTCACTTATATTTTTATATTAAAGTCAAAATATTTTAAGCATTATGAAGCTATCTTCTCTAATGAAAAGCAAATAAATATTTAAGTTCAAGTTCAATGGTAACATCTCTCTATCCTAGAGCTTTTGCTTGACATTGACTTGATATGATTTTTTTTATTGCTTTTTAAAGTAGCTTTTTAGTATAATATATTCAATTCAAATTATTACAACAATTAAAATGAGCTAAGTTGTGTTTGGGACGACTTTTTTATTGCTTCTAAAGCAGCTTTCTAGTATAAAATTTAAAAAAACAAAAAGCTGCTTTAAGCAGTAAGAAAGTCGTCTCAAATGAAGCCTTAGGCTCCGTTTGGGACGGCTTTTTTACAGCTTCTTGAAGCAGCTTTTTAGTACAAAATTTTGAATTTTTATACTAAAAAGCTGCTTCAAGAAGCAATAAAAAAGTTGTCCCAAACGAAGCCTTAATTTACTAAGAGCTTATTTGGGATTATTCTAGCTTTTTATAAAAATGATTGATAAAACTATTCTAATATTGCAGAAAAAGTAATTTTTCTTAAAAATTCTTCTACAAAAAATCTTAATAACATAGAAATTTTTTAAAAGAAGTAAAAAGATTAAATATAAATTTAAATATTTAATTACATAGAAATAAGTTATTTACATATCTAACACTCATATAAAATTTTAATATCAATATATCACTTTATCACTTCTATAATTCATTCATATCATTTATATAATCATATAAATTTTAATATTTCATTACATATATCTAAATTTATTCTATGAATAATAGATATGTAATATTTAAATTTTTGAATGTTAATTATGTAAATAGCATTATATATATGTCAATATATATCCTTTTTATTATTCAGATCGGTTCAGGCGGTATTAAATATAAGGCCTTCACGACAATAGGCGCATTTTCGAGACCCAGATTCCTCCCGAGTTCCCGTGCTTTTCGTCGGTGGAGGAAACTGCAAGCCTGCTATGGATCCATCGTCGCAGAACTCCTCTACCGCTGGCAATGGAATCCTTCCTACCCCGGCCGGCGGCGGTGGGGTCCACGCAAACATTCCGGCATCCACGCCCACCACGAACAGCGGGATCGCCGTTCTAGACCCTGCGGAAGAGCAGAAGCAGAATCTAATCCAATCCATCAACTCGATCCAGAAGACCCTCGGCCTCCTCCACCAACTTTACCTTACCGTCTCGTCCTTCAACGTTGCCTCGCAGCTACCTCTTCTCCAGCGACTGTAACTCGCTTCCGCTACCCTTTTGCCCTTGCTTTCTCGTTTTCGTGGCCCCTCGTTTTCTACTGTCTCATTAATGGATTCTTCGTCCGTGATACCATAGAAACTCGTTGGTCGCGGAGCTACACACGATGCAGAAGTTGGCGGAAAATTGTAACATCCAGGTGCCTATGGAAGTCGTCAAGTAAGATTTTTTTTTTTTTTTCTAAGGTTTCTACGTTTTTATTTATTTAAATTTGTTCTCTTCTTATGTTTTGTGATGTGTTGTGTGTATAGTTTGATTGATGATGGGAAGAACCCGGATGAGTTCACAAAGGATGTTATTAATAGTTGCATCGCAAAGAACCAGATTACTAAGGGCAAGACTGATGCATTCAAGGTACTTATAAGCTTTTTGTTCTGGTCAAAAGTTTGTGTATTGCAATTTTGTTTATGTTACTGATTTTTTAGTTGAAGAATGGATGACAATCATGAAACCTTTAAGAACACTTCCATTAAAGTGCAAAAGGGAAGTAATGTCGTGACATCCATTGATGTTTAAATTACTTAGACCAACATAAGTTTCGTTTTCAACTTCTTAAATTTTATCAATGGATTTTAAATTGGTATCTATGAAATATTATTTTTCTGTTTCTTCTATATATTTAGGTTAATCATCTGTCTTTGAACATTTTGGGTTACAACGAAAGTCAATGGTAGTATTGGATGACTATATTTTGATGCCAATTCTGATCTAAGAGAGTTATTTCTTTTCCTCTAACTGCTAATTTATATTACACTAAACCTATATTGAGCAATGTTAGTTTAATCAGGAAAATCTTGGCTGGCTGAATAACCAAGTTAAAATATGGTGAACCTTCTGGATCATGGCTCTCTCATTTAAGTCATTGCAAATAAAATTTTGCTTCGCAACTGATTTTGTTGTTGACCTGTCAATGCTATTACTGATCGAATGATATTTTAGCTGTCGCTTGCAATTTTGTTGATTCATACATCATGTCTAATACAAATTGTTGTCTTCTCTACCATTGGTGTTAATCCAATTCAATCATTAACATTTTTTTTAGACTGGCCCACTGCAGCTGCTCAATTGGTCAACCTAATTAAGAGGTTATTGTATTGCTCTTGTTGTTTGCTATAACAATCTATTTTTAGTGTGATTAACTCAATGTAGTACTCTATCACCATTCTCAAGTACTAGCAAAGCAACATCCCTTGATACCAAATTGAGCTGTCATCCGTCGATTTCTGTCTTAAAGGGAATTGCACCTGCATTAATGAGTTGGTAAATAATATTTGTTTGTTCCTTCATGACATTTGAAATTTTCTCTCTCCTTATGTTTCTTAATGGCCTCCAATGCAAGTTTTATTGTTGTTTATTTCAACTATCATCATTTGATACCATAATAATGTTTCATTTATCTCCTTTGCAACCATTGCTTTGACATCATGATTATTCTCTTGGGTGCTAGCATGGTCCTCTTGGGTTATCAATAGGTCCTTATTTTTTTTTTACAATTATCTTGGGTACTCGTTCTATTTGCTTGGGCTCTTGCATGATTTCGAAACCTCTATTAGAGATTTCATCTCAATTGCCATGTTTGGCATTTTGCTAGACTATTTGTTAGAAACGGTGAGTAAAAAACAGTTTTAATGTGAATATCCTTACTTCTAACATCTATTCACATTCATTTTTGTCATGTTGGTATCCCTACTTCCTAGATGCAAGAATATATACCAATTAATCCAAGATGGCGACCAAACCTACACATTGTATTGGACCTGTAATGTGGTTAGCCTAAACTTTTGCTACTATTTGAGTCTAAATTCCGGGAAGAGCCTCTTGGATCAGTTACCTTTCACTAGCAACAGTGTGTAGGTTTTCATAGATCAGGAAGGAAATGATGGAAAATTTATGGATCCAACAAAAATTTTCGGCCAGATATCTCATATGTCAAAGCTTAAAAGCTTATGATTACTTGTGCCAGTGTTTCTTTGTTTGCATTCATTTGCATGAGCCATGAGCATAGGAAAAACTTGAGCATTTGAATACTACCTTGTTTGCATGTAGAGGTGCATTGTGCATATGCAACGGCGAAGCCAGTGGAGGAACATTATTGCCGGAAGAAGATTGAGCTTGAAGCTATTGATCAGTAATTGACCGACGTATGTAATGAGCTTTGCATATTATTTAGAATTTAATGTCTAAAAAAGATAGAGAGAATTTGAAGAAATTCTTCCTGAAATTTGGACTATAATCTCATTTCATATGGGAGACTTCCATCATCTACATTCAGTTCAGTAGATAATCACGTGGGATGGAGAAAAATGGCCATACAGTAATTAGAAAATATGCTTTTTTACTGATGTATGCACTTAAGTTAAGTGGTAGAATGATCACTTATCCCTTCAACATACCCTTCTCTGGTCCTCTTCTATGATTGAACCCTTTTTCTTCTCAGCATCTCTGAATTTCGGACACCTTTTGGTTTTTCTGGTTCGTAGTACCTTGGCTTTCCTTATTTTTCTCTCTTAGTTACTAGCCATTTTTATGTTTCCATCTCACATAGCACTTGCAACATCATGGCTACCACCTATGCAGGTCTTGTCTGAGCACTAGAAATTTTTCTCTCTTCATCATTCTCTCCTTATATCATCATGACCACCACCCCTCATTGTCCATTATAGCCGCTGCATTACAATGCTTCCACATCTCTAGTGGCCCTATCTTTGGTTTCTTCAATAGATTGAAGAATGTGGTTGGATTGGGCTTGGTTACTAAATGTTTCTTGGCATAGGTGCTGGAACTTAAACAGTGAATCATTTTGAAATCTTGTTTTGCGGGTTTTAATCTGACTATAAACATGCTTGTTCAAGGAACAACCTGATAGTCCCAAACCTGATTCCTTTCCATTGTCACTTATGTAGTATTCTGGTGTCGGTGCTTATTGTCACGACCCGGCCCGGTTAGCTCGTAGATACGAGGCGGGAACGAGATCGGACATGTATTATAAGCCATAACTTCCAAAACTTGTGACATAAAGTAAAATTTTAAGAACTTCAAACACGTAGGAAACAAGCGCCACTAATCTCCAGATAAACAGATCTAGCAATTCATACAACATATGTACAAAAGTGGCAAAACAAAAATCTAACCAACAAGAATTTGCCACCCAAAACAATCAAAACTAATCAAAACAACAAAAGAGACAAGTGGAACCTGTCACCCGGTGTACGACGGCTGTAGGTGAACCTTGGGTTTTCAGCCATTTCTTCTACTAGGTTCTCCTGAAAATTTCCCAAACTAGGGAGTGAGCTACGCTCAATAGAAATTCTAATCCTAAACATGCTCAGTTGACATAAAGAAAAATATTGATTTACTTGCTTTGAAAAGAAAAGGGAACATGCGCCTAAATGTCTCAATTATGTCCTTATGCAAGATGTATAAAAGTCATATGCATATGTCATAACTATACTTCATGCATCTTATTTAACATAATCAACCGTCCCGGAGTACCGTTTTGTACTGATCAGGTACACATCTTTTGGCCATTTCTTTTCCTCAATGCCACAAGGGCCATCTGTGCCTTTGGCACCGTCTTTGGTACTCCGTATCCAATCATGCACAATCCATTCAATGTTTCTTTCACATGATCATATAATCTTTCTTTGCAAATGTTTGACATAAAGCTTACACATGATACTCATGAATTTGTTTGAAGCATGAAAGAAACAAATGCTATAAGAGGCTTACAATACAACATGAAATAATGTTTGATATGAAGCTTACACATGATACTCATGAATTTGTTTGAAGCATGAAAGAAACAAATGCTATAAGAGGCTTACAATACAACATGAAATAATGTTTGATATGAAGCTTACACATGATACTCATGAATTTGTTTGAAGCATGAAAGAAACAAATGCTATAAGAGGCTTACAATACAACATGAAATAAACATGAAATACTTGAACATGTAAGGAAAGAAATTTCTACCTCCAAAAATCTTGATTTCCTCCTCCCTTCCTCTTTACTTAAGCTTCTTCTTCTTGCCACCACCTAAGGAAAATAGTTTAACCTTTACTTTGCCAAAAATTAAATTTCTAATTCGCTTAGAAGCTTCCTATAACCCTCCTACACTTATTCTTAAGGTATAACATCATCACCATCATCAACCTCTTCCTACACTTAATATTTTTAATGAAAATTTTCGGATTTAAATAAAATTAAATATTGGAAAAATAGTTTTCTTTCCAATTTTAACATTAGAGGTCTCTTGAAGCCCTTAGGAACCCAATTAGGAAACATGCAATCTATAGAAACTAGGTTTGGAAAAGAACCTAAACTTCCCTAATTTTTCCATTCAATTTTACTCAAAGAAAAATCATAATTTTTATATAAAAAGGCTTCCCTTAACTCACCTAATCATTGCTATAAAAATTTTCATCAAATGAGAAACCCTAATATTCATGAACCCAACATTTAACTTAATTCTCACAATGCCTTTACATAAAAGTTTCCTCAAGTCATTAGAAATAACATTTGTGAAGACAATTACAAAGAAAATCACTTTTAAGTAAAACCCTAATTTTCAAAACTCAAATTTTTGTGAAGGAAAATGTACATTAGGGTTTAGACACATCCTCTTAACCTTCCCTAAACTTTTCTCAAAAGAATTTCAAATAAAACTCAAGTTTTTCTCAAACCCTAGTTTTCATTCCTTTGGGGGAAAACTCAAGAGAAAGGAAGAGAAACTCTTGCAAAACTCATACCTTAACCTTCCCTTAGATTTCCCTACGCTTTCCTCCAAGTTTGGCCGCCGGAAACCGCCGCCGGAGCCGTCGCCGAAGAGCCCGTCGCCTCCTACCCGTCCGCCTCTCCCTCTCTTGTCCGCTCGGTTTGGGTGAAAAGGGCGAATGAGGGAGAATGGGAGGGATTCGGTTTGCCTAATAGGGAGAAAAGGGATATGCTAAAAGACTCTCATGCCCTCACTTAAACAATTTCGGCCTTCACAAGGCCTAAGGGTAATCTTGGCATTTCTATCCTTCCGAAATTTATAATCTTCAAAATACTCATAATTAAATATAAGTTCTATATATGAAAACGATCAGAATTTTGCGCTCTATTTTCTAAAATTATTCCCGTCGAAATCTGACAACCTCAAAATTTTCACTTAAAACTCGTCGCGGCGCTTTGAAAAGCGTGCGAAGCCTAAAACGACGTTTTCGGGTTTTACAAATCCTCCCCTTCTAATAAAAATTTTCGTCCACGAAATTGAAAAGAGAGAAAACAACAAGCATACCTTACTCAAAAAGATGAGGATAACACTTCCTCATTTCTGACTCCTTCTCCCAAGTAGCATTCTTCTCCAGTCCATGCTTCCAAAGTACCTTAACAAATGGTATTTCTCTGCTCCTGAGTTGTCTCACACTGAACTCCAAAATACGATCTGGTTCCTCAACATAAGTAAGATCTGGCTGAATCTCCACATTTTCAGTTATGATTTTAGAAGGATGATCTGATATGAACTTCCTTAAAGAAGAAACATGAAAAACATTGTGGACAGCGTATGTAGTGGGTAAAGCCAATCTGTAGGCCACTTTCCCAATCCTTTCTATTATCTCAAAAGGACCAATGTAGCGGGGACTAAGCTTACCAACTTTGCCAAAACGAAGTACACCTTTCATTGGCCTGATCTTAATGAAAACAAAATCTCCTACGCTGAATTCCACAAAACGGTGCTTAGCATCATAGTACTTCTTCTGTCTGTCCTGTACTGCTTGCAATCTTTCCTTAATAATTCTGATCTTGGTTGTAGCATCATCAACCAAATCTGAGCCAATCACCTTCCTCTCACCAGTTTCTGCCCAACATAAAGGTGTTCTACATTTCCTTCCATAGAGTGCTTCGTAAGGAGCCATTCCTATGCTGGCTTGAAAGCTATTATTATAAGCAAACTCTATTAAAGGAACATGCGATTCCCAACCTCCGCCAAAATCAAGTACACACAGTCTCAATAAATCTTCAAGGGTTTGAATAGTCCGCTCTGATTGCCCATCAGTCTGGGGGTGAAAAGCTGTACTAAACTTCAACTTTGTGCCCATAGCCTCTTGGATTTTCTTCCAAAGTCTAGAAGTAAATCTACCATCTCGATCAGACACTATAGATTTAGGCACACCGTGTAATCGTATAATCTCAGCCACATACAGCGCTGCAAGCTTCTCAACTGAATCAGTCAATCGGATAGGCAAAAAGTGAGCAGATTTTGTAAGCCTATCAATGATTACCCATATAGCATCATGACCCTTCCTAGATCTGGGTAAACCTGATACGAAATCCATAGCGATATCATCCCACTTCCACTCTGGAATCGGTAAGGGTTGAAGTAATCCACTCGGCCTTTGATGTTCAGCTTTAACCAACTGACAAGTGGAACACTTGGAGACATAATCAGCTACACTCCTCTTCATCCCAGGCCACCAAAATAAATCCTTGAGGTCTTGATACATCTTGTTACTACCAGGATGAATGGTATAACAAGAATGATGAGCTTCATAAAGAACATCCTTCCTCAAATCCTTAACATTAGGCACACAAACCTTGCCCTTATACAGTAACAGATCTTCATCATCCATAGTAAAATCCTCCTCATGACCTGCCTTAACCAATTGAATGATTTTAACAAATTCTGGATCTTGCAATAATGCTTCAGCTATCTTACTCTTCAAATCAGGTTGCATTGTCATCTGTCCTAACCATACACTTCCTGTAGTAGGAAGTAACACGGACAACTCTAAACGTTCCATCTCATCAATTAACCTCTCCTGTTGAGTCAATAAACAATTTACCTTCACAGGCATCTTCCTACTTAAGGCATCAGCAACAGTATTTGCTTTTCCTGGATGGTATTGAATATCCAAATCATAATCATTTAGCAATTCCATCCATCTCCTCTGCCTTAAATTTAACTCCTTCTGTGAAAAGATATACTTCAAATTTTGATGATCCGTGAACACTTCACACCGCACACCGTATAGGTAGTGTCTCCAAATCTTCAAAGCAAAAATTACAGCGGCAAGCTCTAGATCGTGGGTTGGATAGTTCTTCTCATGATTTTTCAATTGCCTAGAGGCATAGGCAACTACCTTCCCATGTTGCATTAGAACACATCCTAAACCCCTTAGAGATGCATCACTAAAAATCTGAAAACCATCACTGCCTGAAGGGATAGTAAGAATCGGTGCAGTCGTCAAACGAGTCTTCAATTCTTGAAAAGCTTCCTCACATAGACTGCTCCACTCAAACTTAACTGCCTTCTGAGTCAATCTACTCAAGGGTGCAGAAATCTTAGAAAACCCCTCTACGAATCTTCTGTAGTAACCAGCTAGCCCAAGAAAACTCCGTACCTCAGTCACTGTCGTAGGTCTAGGCCACTCAGCTATAGCCTGCACCTTATGCTGGTCCACAGAAATGCCGTCTCCACTAATCACATGACCCAAAAATGCTACACTCCTCAGCCAAAACTCGCACTTGGAGAATTTGGCGTACAGTTCATTGCTTCTTAGAGTCTGTAACACTGCCTGAAGATGACGTGCATGTAGCTCTTCATTATAAGAATAAATCAGAATGTCATCTATGAAGACAATGACAAAACTATCAAGCATCGGTTTAAAAACCCGATTCATTAAATCCATAAAGGCAGCTGGGGCATTCGTTAGTCCGAAAGGTAACACTGTAAACTCGTAGTGTCCATACCTTGAACTAAACGCTGTCTTAGAAATGTCTTCTTCCTTAATCCTCAATTGATAGTAACCAGACCTTAAATCAATCTTAGAAAAGACTGTAGCTCCTTCTAGCTGATCGAACAAGTCATCTATCCTCGGCAGTGGATACTTGTTCTTAACAGTAAGCTTGTTCAACTCCCTGTAATCGATACAAAGCCGCATACTACCATCCTTCTTCTTAACAAAGAGAACGGGTGCTCCCCAAGGTGAGGTGCTCGGTCGAATAAACCCCTTCTCCAACAACTCTTGCAATTGTGACTTCAACTCCTGAAGTTCTTTAATCGCCATACGATAAGGTGCTTTTGAAACAGACTCAGCACCAGGTACAAGATCAATTGAGAAATCAATCTCTCTTACTGGAGGCATTCCAGGTAATACTTCAGGGAACACATCAGGAAAGTCTCTTACTACAGCAATCTCCTTCAGTTCAGGCACTTGCTTGGAAGTGTCCCTTACA
Source organism: Dendrobium huoshanense (assembly GCA_016618105.1). Classification (NCBI taxonomy): domain Eukaryota; kingdom Viridiplantae; phylum Streptophyta; class Magnoliopsida; order Asparagales; family Orchidaceae; genus Dendrobium; species Dendrobium huoshanense. The sequence goes on along the minus strand of CM028360.1, from coordinate 1,328,955 downwards.
TGAGCTAAGAAACTTGGATACCCCTTCATAATTAAACTGTAAGCTTTCAGAGATGAAATAATCATCGAGGATACACCTCGATCGCCTTGGAAAACAAGTTTCTCTCCTCCAAGAAGCTTGATCTTCACCACCTTCTTATTACAGTCAATGGAAATGAATTGGTTTGACATCCAATCCATTCCTAAGATCACATCAAACTCCAACAGGGGTAAAACTATCAACAAAACATCAAACTTCTTCTCGCAAATAGTGAGAAAAGTGGAACACATAAGTGTAGCACTCATCCTAGACCCATCCGGTAACAGCACAGACAATGTAGTAGGCATGGTGCAAACATCCAATGCATGCTTCGTAACAAACTCCTGACTAATGAATGAATGCGATGCTCCAGTATCAAAAAGTACTCTACTAGGGAAATACTTGACATGAATAATACCTGTGATCACATCAGGAGATTCCTTGGCCTCTTGCTGTGTAATGGCATAAACCCTTGGTTGCACAACAGGTCTTGCAACCGGATGACTAGGTGCTGAAGCCGATGCAGTGGACTCCTGAGCTCTGGGTCTACCAACTGTAGGCTGTTTCCCAAAACTCTGCTGAGGTGGAACACTAGACCTCCCCTCCCTAGGGCCCTTTGGGCAGTTTCTAGCCATATGCCCAGGCTGATGGCAATAAAAGCAAACATTGGAGCCCGTTAAGCATTCACCTCTGTGCATTCTGCCACATCTATCACAAGCTCTACTGCTGAAAGAACTCCCACTGCTGTCAGCTCTACCTTTCTTCACACTAGGCCCACCAGAATGCGTCTGAAAACTCTTGGTCTTTTCAAAACCCCTCTTCTTCTGAAAGAAATCTCTCCTCTTTTGAGTAGCCTGAAAGTCAATCTCTATCTTTCTTGCTTTTCCAACCACATCAGAATAGTCATCAAAACTAAAAGGGATCAGTGGCTGACGAATAGCATCATGAAGTCCTGCCAAAAATCTTTGACACTTCTCCTCAGTACTTGGAATAATCTGGGGTGCATATCGAGACAACATGGTAAATTCGGCTTCATATTGCATAACAGTCTTCTCTCCTTGCACCAATCTAATAAAGCGCTCTTGCATCTGCCTCCTTGCAGTAAGAGGCACAAACCAGTCTCTAAAGACTTCTACAAAGTCCTCCCATAGAATCCGAGATGCATCACGACCACTGTACTTTTCTAACATCAGTCCTCTCCACCATCTTTCTGCTTCGCCATCCAGAGCAAAGGTGGCTAGGGTCACTCTTCTATCTGCTGGACAGTGCATGCTCTCCAAAATTTTCTCCACCCTTAAAAGCCAATTCTCTGCATCTATGGGCTCTCCTGCTCCCGTAAAAAGTGGTGGTCGCATGTCCTGAAATATCTTTAAATGTTTATCCACTAAAGTCTCTTTAGGTGTCTCTTTAGATATCTCCTTCTGAAAGCTAGGCTGTGGCTGCTCTTGAGAACGCTGGATCAACTGTGTCACAGCCATCATCATCTGAGTGAAGGCATCCATACTAGTACTGCTACTCCCACCTGGAGGTGGTATCATAAATGGAACACTACTAACACCACCAGGGGGTGTAACAGCTGGAACAACTGGAACTTCCCTTCCAGTCTGCGTAGTGTTGCCATCAGTACTGCCATCAGTGGCATCATGCTCCTGATCCATAGCCCTAACAATGAAAGTAACCCAAATTCAATAACTTCTAAAACAAACGTCCTATAAACGTATGTTTCCTATGATTCATATATCATCCTAATGGCGCTTGTATTGATTCATATCTTAACTTAGCTTGGCTCTGATACCACTCTTGTCACGACCCGGCCCGGTTAGCTCGTAGATACGAGGCGGGAACGAGATCGGACATGTATTATAAGCCATAACTTCCAAAACTTGTGACATAAAGTAAAATTTTAAGAACTTCAAACACGTAGGAAACAAGCGCCACTAATCTCCAGATAAACAGATCTAGCAATTCATACAACATATGTACAAAAGTGGCAAAACAAAAATCTAACCAACAAGAATTTGCCACCCAAAACAATCAAAACTAATCAAAACAACAAAAGAGACAAGTGGAACCTGTCACCCGGTGTACGACGGCTGTAGGTGAACCTTGGGTTTTCAGCCATTTCTTCTACTAGGTTCTCCTGAAAATTTCCCAAACTAGGGAGTGAGCTACGCTCAATAGAAATTCTAATCCTAAACATGCTCAGTTGACATAAAGAAAAATATTGATTTACTTGCTTTGAAAAGAAAAGGGAACATGCGCCTAAATGTCTCAATTATGTCCTTATGCAAGATGTGTAAAAGTCATATGCATATGTCATAACTATACTTCATGCATCTTATTTAACATAATCAACCGTCCCGGAGTACCGTTTTGTACTGATCAGGTACACATCTTTTGGCCATTTCTTTTCCTCAATGCCACAAGGGCCATCTGTGCCTTTGGCACCGTCTTTGGTACTCTGTATCCAATCATGCACAATCCATTCAATGTTTCTTTCACATGATCATATAATCTTTCTTTGCAAATGTTTGACATAAAGCTTACACATGATACTCATGAATTTGTTTGAAGCATGAAAGAAACAAATGCTATAAGAGGCTTACAATACAACATGAAATAATGTTTGATATGAAGCTTACACATGATACTCATGAATTTGTTTGAAGCATGAAAGAAACAAATGCTATAAGAGGCTTACAATACAACATGAAATAATGTTTGATATGAAGCTTACACATGATACTCATGAATTTGTTTGAAGCATGAAAGAAACAAATGCTATAAGAGGCTTACAATACAACATGAAATAAACATGAAATACTTGAACATGTAAGGAAAGAAATTTCTACCTCCAAAAATCTTGATTTCCTCCTCCCTTCCTCTTTACTTAAGCTTCTTCTTCTTGCCACCACCTAAGGAAAATAGTTTAACCTTTACTTTGCCAAAAATTAAATTTCTAATTCGCTTAGAAGCTTCCTATAACCCTCCTACACTTATTCTTAAGGTATAACATCATCACCATCATCAACCTCTTCCTACACTTAATATTTTTAATGAAAATTTTCGGATTTAAATAAAATTAAATATTGGAAAAATAGTTTTCTTTCCAATTTTAACATTAGAGGTCTCTTGAAGCCCTTAGGAACCCAATTAGGAAACATGCAATCTATAGAAACTAGGTTTGGAAAAGAACCTAAACTTCCCTAATTTTTCCATTCAATTTTACTCAAAGAAAAATCATAATTTTTATATAAAAAGGCTTCCCTTAACTCACCTAATCATTGCTATAAAAATTTTCATCAAATGAGAAACCCTAATATTCATGAACCCAACATTTAACTTAATTCTCACAATGCCTTTACATAAAAGTTTCCTCAAGTCATTAGAAATAACATTTGTGAAGACAATTACAAAGAAAATCACTTTTAAGTAAAACCCTAATTTTCAAAACTCAAATTTTTGTGAAGGAAAATGTACATTAGGGTTTAGACACATCCTCTTAACCTTCCCTAAACTTTTCTCAAAAGAATTTCAAATAAAACTCAAGTTTTTCTCAAACCCTAGTTTTCATTCCTTTGGGGGAAAACTCAAGAGAAAGGAAGAGAAACTCTTGCAAAACTCATACCTTAACCTTCCCTTAGATTTCCCTACGCTTTCCTCCAAGTTTGGCCGCCGGAAACCGCCGCCGGAGCCGTCGCCGAAGAGCCCGTCGCCTCCTACCCGTCCGCCTCTCCCTCTCTTGTCCGCTCGGTTTGGGTGAAAAGGGCGAATGAGGGAGAATGGGAGGGATTCGGTTTGCCTAATAGGGAGAAAAGGGATATGCTAAAAGACTCTCATGCCCTCACTTAAACAATTTCGGCCTTCACAAGGCCTAAGGGTAATCTTGGCATTTCTATCCTTCCGAAATTTATAATCTTCAAAATACTCATAATTAAATATAAGTTCTATATATGAAAACGATCAGAATTTTGCGCTCTATTTTCTAAAATTATTCCCGTCGAAATCTGACAACCTCAAAATTTTCACTTAAAACTCGTCGCGGCGCTTTGAAAAGCGTGCGAAGCCTAAAACGACGTTTTCGGGTTTTACACTTATTCTGATAAGTTTATTTCCCCAGCTAGTTTAGAGAATCTCTACTCATCAATTTGCTAGAAAAAATGCATATATTCAGGCTATTTCTTGTTCGTTCATCATGTTTCACGGAAGGGTTGTTGACATTTCTCTAATTTACTTGCTATGTGCATGTAAAGTTATCTGTGATTTTTAACTGGTTTGCTGAATAATTTATGTGGCACTGATTAGTTATTTTAGCTAAATAAATTCACCTGCGTAATGCATTTAAAACTCATATTATGCTGTTCTGATGACAATATATTTTTGGAATGTCAAAACTTGAATTGTCTTTTTATGACTTGGGGCTGCTCTTACCATTTATCATGGTGAAAAAGTTCTCTTGTAACATGGCCATGAAACATGTATTCTTTGACCAATTGTTTACTTAATATTAACTTTAAATGGTTTTTTATTTTTATTTTGGTGCTGCACCTTTCTTCTTTTTTGAATTCTAAATGTGCAAGTCTATTTTACATAAAAAAGTTTCTCTTTCCTTTTCTTTTGGTATTTTTTTATTTTTGGATGTTAATTCCTTTGTGCTATATATTTTGATAGCTATGGAAGAACTTCTTACCCAAACTTTTGTTCTCCTTCGCTGTTTGTAGAGTCTGCGCAAGTACCTTTTAGAGGAACTTGAACAAGCATTTCCTGATGAAGTTGAATCATTTCGAGAGATAAGGGCAAGCTCTGCAGCTGTAAGTCACTTGAGCTTTTCTAAGCCTACTAAAATCATAAACAATGGATACTTAAAAGATGATTTCTGCTATACATGATGAATTTAAAGTTGTGGAAATAAACATGTTGAGCATGAACTTCTGGAAGAATTTTCTAAGTATATATTTTATAATGTTAACCCAGAATAGCAACTCATATTTTCTTATAGTATACTTTGTTGGAACTGAACTTATATAAGCTACCTAGCTTATATATGCCGTGTGCTTGTGTTCATCTTGGTGCATGTGTTCTCCTGTTCATAAAATAAAACGTCAATACAGTGAACTTTCTGATGCTGCCGTACTGGTTTGATCAAATATTGATTGCAATGTTTAACGAAAGCAGTTGTTTGCATGTATAAACTATGGTGTACTTTTCTATAAATTCAGAGACCTGCAATGAAGTTAAACATAGAAGCATATAGCATTGCAGAAAATCAAAGCCAAATTATCTGTAATATCATCTTTGTTTTCATTCACATCACATACTACAGTATATATATATATATATATATATATATATATATATATATATATATATATATATAGTAAGGGAATCAGAATCAGTTATACATCAATGGTGTGGTTGGCTGTAGCAGAAAACCAACTGTAGAGATGATTGAATCTGAAAGGCATGTAGCAGCAGAACAGCTCAAGTGGAGTACTGCGCATAAGATGAAGAAGTGCCTAACTTATCACACTTTCTTATCATCCCCCTCAAGTTGATAATGGGAGTTTGAATTGTTAAATTGTGCCAAAGTTGCGCAAAGCGAGTAAAGCTGAGAGATTTGTTAAACAAGTCAACTGGTTGATCTTGGGAAGCTACGTCATGCACTGTAAATGCGCTGCAGTTGGATATTGTCTCTAATTAAATAAAAATCAATCTTGATATGTTTTGTTCGAGCATGAAAGACAAGATTGTTCGCTAAAACTAGTGCTGAAACATTATCACAAAACAGCTTGTTTGGTATAGGTAGAGAAATGCAGAATTCAGACAATAATGTCTTAACTAGATGATGTCGCCCGCAGTTGTAGCTAAAGTTCAATATTCAATCTCAGTAGATGATCTATCAAGAATGGTTTGCTTTACTGCACCAAGAAATCAATGTCGTTTCAAGAAAGGCTTAATAGCCGGTAATGGAGCGCTGATCGGTGGTATCTGCACCCTAGAGTCAGCATAAGCATGCAATTCAAGCTTTGAGAATGAAATGGGCAAACCAAACTGTAACGTGCTGCAAAGATAACGAAGTATGTGTTTTAGCAGCTGAAAATGAAGTTGAAGAGGGTTGTGCATATGTTGACACAGTAGTTTACAGCAAAAAGATTATTTGGTCTAATGATTGTTGGGTAGTATAAAAAACCAACAAGTTACCAATAATATTCAATTTGAGGGTAGGTTTTAGTAGCACCAGGGTAGGTAAGTTGGTGGGTAAAGGTGTGGGAGCAGGTTTGCTTTTGGACATTCCAGCTTTGTTCCGTAATTCAGCGGCATAGCGAGCTTGATTGAGATGAATAACTGTGTCAGTGTGAATGATTTTGCAAATCAAGAAAGTGAGCTAACTGACCAAGGTTTCTCATGCGAAATCGAGCTTGCAAAGTAGAGAGATGTGCAGCAATAGTTGGGGTATCATTATCTATTATCTACATACACCAGAATATAAATTTGAATAGAGCTATGATTATAGTGTAAAAGGGAAGGATTAGCAGAGCTTATTTGAAAACCAAATTGAATAAGATATGTGGTGAAAGTTGCAAACTACTGTCTAGAAGCCTTCTTAAGCCTATAGATGGCTTTCTTAAGTAAATAAACATGATTAGAAAATTGCAAGTCTTGAAAACCAGAGGGTTGCATAATGCAGACGGTTTCATCAAGTTGCCCATGAAGAAATGTATTAGAGACATCAATTTGAAGAATAGAGCAATGGGAGTTGACGAACAAGATGAAGAAAATCCGAATGGTAGGGAGTTTGGCAAAGAGACTAAATGTTTTATGATGATCTAAGCCAAACTCTTGCTTAAATCATTGAGCAATCAAACAAGCTTTGTATCGAACAATTGTGCTACATGAATTAAATTTCATTTTAATAGCCATTTCTAACCTAAGATATTTTAATTTGGGGAGGACTGAACTAGAACCCAAGTGCCTTGACTTTGTAAAGTTTCAAATTCAGCATCATAGCTGCTCTCCAAACAGGATACTTAACCGCTTGGGAGTAGCGGGATGGATTGATTGGATATATAGTATGTTGAAGATCGAAAACTTGTTTTGATTAGAGACTTCCTGTTCAAAACGAGTTAGCATTGGGTAGTGTGGTGCAGCAGGTGGTGTAACTGATATAGCTGAATCAGGCGAGGAAGTAATTGGAGAAGTATTTAGAAGAATGGCTGTGGAGCTGGTGCTGAAGTTGTAGGCGAAGATTCAGTGGGACTAAATATCCCCTCCAAACTTGTTATTATTTAAAAATTGAATTATTGAAAAATTGGATGAATATAAAAAATAAGTTCTATAAAACTATATAATATAAATTCATTAATATTGTATTATATAAATATAAATCTATTATAAATAATTACTTTATAAATAAAGTAAATCATTGCACTGAGCATAAAAAATTGATTCAAATATGTTTAGATATATTGAGAAGCCTAAACTTGAATTAATAAAATTACAAATAAAAACTTCTTAAATCTTGATTGAAAAATATTTCGTTTTAATATTTATTTTTTACGAATATTACGATCTTATTCATGAGCTTTAAACAATATTTTTCATGATCATAAACGGGTTGAACATTAGGATGTTCAATCTTTTTCAATTAACAGTCGAGTATTTATGAAAATATTCATGTTTGTTCAGTTAGTTAATTAAACAAATATGAATGAGCTCTTATTTAAGTCAAATCACGAATAGTTTGTCGAATGCTCGGTTCATTTGTAGTTTTATAGACAAGTGTGGTGAAAACGGGATGATAATGGCTGGAATGCTCAAGAGCATTTAGTTAGGCTTCAAAGTACAGTTGTGATGATCTAGATGCCTAATTGAACCTCAATTGAATGAGCTTGGGGTTGGAGAGAGATAATTGGCTCGTGCTACCCTCTTTTGGGTTCAACCTTGTGTTAGGCGCTCGCATTTGGTCTAGTTGAGTTGGAAGGGTGGCTAGGTAGCTAAGGCATGCTAGCCAGATGTTCAAGTTGGGCTAATTGGGTTTAATTGGTTAATTGAGTCAAATAGGTTCAATTAGGCTAGACTTGGGTCAATTTAACCTACGCATGTGAAAACTACGCACGTCGGTAAGCGAAGCCGGTTTCGGCCAATCCTGAATGGCTGAATTTTTTTTGTGGAGCAGTTTTAACTCCTGGTGTCAACACGAAGCCCAGAAAGTTGACACTAGCGACGACAAATTCACACTTAGCCAAGTTAAGAAATAACTGATTGTCGCGAAGCGTCTCTAGGATTAATTTGAGATGGCTAATATGCTCGTCCAAAGACGTGATGAATATTAAAATATCATCAAAATAGACTAGACAAAACGTGCTTAGGTAAGGTTTCAAGACTTCGTGCATAAGCCTCATAAAAGTGGATGGAGCATTACAAAGCCCAAAGGGCATGACCTTCCATTCGAACAACCCTTCGACAGTCTTCAACACGGTCTTCCATTCATCCCCTGGCCGGATGCAGATCTAATGATACCCACTCCTCATGTCAAGTTTGGAGAAAATGGAGGAGCCCTATAGCTTGTCCAAGAGGTCTGTGATTCGCGGGATGGGAAACCTGTATTTAATGGTAATGCGATTGATAGCTTGACTGTCGATGCACATGCGTCATTGTCCATCCTTCTTTGGAACAATCAAGGCAAGGACCACGCAAGCACTCAATCTCGGCTGTATGAATTGCTTATCAAGTAATTCCTACACAATTTTATGCAATATGGCATGCTCTCGGGGACTCATGCGGTAATGTGGCAAATTGGCTAAAACTGCACCTGAAACTAACTCAATTTGGTGTTGGATTTCTCGGAGGGGCGGTAATGCAAGAGGCAACTCTGGTGAGGTAATGTCCTGAAAGGAATCAATCAACTGCTGAATTTCATTGTGCGGAGAAGAGGTTGTTTGTTCAGACACATCTGAAGTCACCAAGGCAAACATTAGACAACCCAAATCTTTAAGCTGTTCACACCCAACTATAATACAAGCGGACGTGAGGCTGGCTGGGACGATACCTTGCGCGGGACTAACTGGCATTAGCTTCAGCTTCTTCCCCTTTACCTCAACGGTGTACGTATTCGCCCGACCATCGTGTATAGCACAAGCATCATATTGCCAAGGTTTACCAAGAATGAGGTGGCACACATTCATTTCAAGAACATCGCAGGTGACTTGGCATAAGTACCTCTTGCCGATTGTGAAGGTGACTTCGTAGAGATCGGAGACGAGGAAGTCAACTCCCTTTTTAACCCAATTGATTTTGAAGGGATTCGGGTTTCTCATGGTCTTAATTTGTAGGGCCTGGACTGTGGCCTTGGAAATGATGTTTTCTGTACAACCACTGTCAATCACCAAATCACAAACCTTATCATTAATGTTACACTTGGTGCGGAATAAATTATGTCTCTGTGTCTCGACGGGGTTCCGCGGTGCCAGAAGCAACTTCTCCGTAACGCCTAGGACTGGTTCCCCTTCGTCGGCCAATACTTCCTCTACCATTCTTCTATGTCATCTTGCATACCAGACTGATCAACTTCATCCTCTCCTTTGGCTAGTTGTAATTGGTGTCGAGATGGACATTCATTAGATTTGTGTTCGAGTTGTAGACACCTGAAGCATTTTATGACAGTGGGTTTGGCATATGGGTTATCCCGCAATGGAGCTCTAGGCCTAGCTGGCCCCTTCACTTCGGGTGTCATGTTGGCCGCAACAAAGGATGTCACGGGTTGGAGCTTGGGTTGTGGTGTCGCCGTTCTGAACGGTCCGACATTTCCTTCATTGAATGGTCGGCGGGGAGCATTTGATTGATAGTGGCGTTGTAATTGGGCTTCCGCCTTAAGCGCAAAATTCACTGCCAGGGAGAGGGACCATACGGAATTAAGTTCGAGCTTGTCTTGAAGACTCTCATTCAAGCCTCCAATGTAGCGTGCCATGAGTTGATTTTCGGATTTCATCAAATTGTTTTGTGCACTTAACCTGTAAATTTCCTTAGTGTATTCATTGACCGGTTGCTGGCCTTGCCGACAGTGTTGGTATTGTAGGTACAGTAGTTGCTCAAAATCTGTGGGTAGGAAATTCCGCCTCATGATATGCTTCATGCGACTCCAACTGTGAATGGAGCCTCTACCTTCTCGTTGTCTATTTTGAAGGAGCTGCAATCACCACGCACTAGCTCACCCTTTGAGCCGGCAAGCCACATACTTGACTTGCTTCTCGGGATTGACTTCCATGTAGTTAAAAAAATTCTCCACCGCTCATTCCCAATCTAGGTAATCTTCTACGTGGAGCCTCCCATCAAAGAATAGAATATCGAGCTTTATGCGGAACCCCTCGGGTTCATTCCGCTGGAGGTGAGGTCGCCTTCCTCTGGCCATTGATGGGAAAAAAATTCTCCCTCCGAATCAAAATGCCGCCTGGGATGGTCTTCTTCCTCAGAATCGAAATACTCATGAATCAAAACAGTAGCCCTTCTCTGTATGGACCGTGTCTAACGGGCGGCCTCTGCTCCGGTAAGGTTGCCGGGGCAAACGGCCAAGCTACTGGATTTGTAGCTGTTCTTATTTAACGTAGCTCATTTCGCATCTCCTATGCGAATCGGCCGAAGGTGCTCATCAGCTCTTCAAGCTGCTTCGACGTCTGTCGTTGGGTTTCCCATAGTGCTTCAAGACTCCAATCGCCGTCGGGTCAGGGGTGACTACTACCTTCCGTCATTCACGCGAATAGCCTAGCTCTGATACCAATTTTGATGCAGCATCTAAGGAGTAGTCAAGCAAGGAGCAAAGCTGAAAGCTCAATGGAATAGTAAAACCAACGAAAATGTCTTAGTATATTTTAGTCTGAAGATAACCTTCTTAAAGAATCAGTAATATAGAAAAGCAGTCCTTTCTACTACTAGTAATTACTAATTTAAGAAAAGCAAAATAATAAAAGGAACGGTACTATTAACAACAGAAAGGTAACTATTGCAGAGAATAAGGAGATAGTGGAGCCTGTATCTGGTAGAAGATAGTCCGCCGGATCACTTTAGGAGGATGATGCCCGCATTACTTTCTACAACATTTTTTTTTAAACAGTTGTTTCCTTTATAACAGTTTTACAATCATCTTTATAAACTTAAATGGACCCTAAATATGTTTATAACTCATTTTACTATTTGCTCTTCTTCATACAGGAGAGTAAGCGGCTGGCTCAGATGCAGAATGCTTTAGCCAATGGAGATGTCAAAGTGAAGACTGAACTCTGATGGGTATATATTTGTTGAAGTTTCTATGTAAATTTAGGTTTTTATTTTGGATAAATACGCACAATAATCTGTACGATTGTATCTTTAGCTTTGTTTGTGGACCAATTTTTATCACTAATATCTATAGCTATGTAAGCTGAGGCAAGTTCTTTAAGAATACTACATATATATCCTGTATTTTTGTTTAAAATGTCTTATTATGTGAATATCCTTAAAGATCAAAAAAAAAAAAAATTTCATTTGTGTACTTATCGAGGGATGAACCGATTTAAACTGTTAATCACCATATGTCGTTTATTATCGTAATCCTCGCTACGTAGTGCGCATCACTAAACCGCGTTGCGACCACGGTAAATTTTGGTATGCGGTTTGAAAGTTTGTAGTCAAAGCAAAGGACAATAAGGCTCAAGGTCATCAGCCCGTGGCAGACTGCATTCAAAAAGTGTGGAAAATGGGTGTGTATGCATCTGGAAAGTTACCATGGGTGGGTGTTGGTGCCCAATGGTTATTTTTTTGGATTTGTTTGGGATACGGACTACGTAGTTTTTCTAAATGTTTTCATAAAAAATAGTTTCTTAATAATAAAAAAAATTAAAAAATAATGAGAAAGTAATAATAAAATGAAATTATGAATGTGGTGTAAGAATGTGACTTATCTTCAAATTAGTTTGGTAAATCATAAATATGATGAGTAATATGATCATTTTAGATGCATTAATGTTGTGAACGCAGCAAAAAAACATAGCTATCGATGGTGCAACAAGTGTTCTTAGTTTCTTCCACACTTCTAATTAGTATGATATATTTTTATTAATTAATATAAATAATTAGTTTAATAATTGCTTTTATTTGTTTAGTTATTTATTAAATATTTAATAAGAAAGATGAGGTAATGTGTTCCTTCATAAAAAGTTTTATAAAAGGGGAAAAGCTAATGTTGAAATGTGGCTATTTAGTAAATTTAATTTTGAATAATTAAATTGCAAAGAACTTTTTTATACTAATTATTTACAATAATAAATTAGTCATTTGAATAATTTTTGCATTAAAATAAGATGCATTTTTAATCATTGTTATAATCAAGATTTTAAAAACTAGATTGGACAGAATCACTCAAGACCGTCGATTCGCCGGTTGAATTGGGAACCGGCTGGTTCAATTATCATAATTTTAAATAATTAAATAAATAATTTTACTATAATAAACATTAAATATTAAATAATTTCCTTAAATAAACAAATGAATTTATATTTAAATTATTTAATTTAAATTAATATAAAATTTTTATTATAAATATTTGTCTTAAACAACCACGAAGCATCTTCACATGGTCCCACCATTCTAGGTGAGCTCTTAAAACAAGGAAACCCAAAAATCTATAGAAATGATAGCAAAAAAGTTTCCAAATGATGTAGGACTAAAGAGAAGAGCTGAGGTGTTTATGAGCTCATAGCATATATAAGATATATAAAATTCATTTTTAAACATATTCTTTAATTAATTATTTATAATGTGAATAATATTTTTTATAAAATTCAAAATAATAATTTATTTATTTGTATACTATAAAAAAATAATTCTATCTATTTTTAGACATAAATTAATAGTATAAATTTTATATATAACATATAGGTGTAAAATATATTTAATCATATAACATGAATTAATAATAATTTATATTAAAATTATAAACTTATGTTTGAATTAAATTTATATTAAATTATAAATTTATATGTAAATTAATTTTAGATTTGATACGTACTCCAAAAATTAGCTTGATCGGACACGAATCTCGAGGTAAAAGCTAGTTGGAAATTTCAAAAATTAATTTTGGGAGCACCCGGACTCCGATTTCAACAAACTTATAGTCAAACTGAGCGTCTCGGAAATACGAACCCAACGACATAAAGATCAACCCAATCCGAGCCCAAATGAGTCCGAATCAAGGGTCCAAAGCGCTGTTGGAAGGTTCAAACCACAGTTTGAGTTACCAAACGGTCTCCGATTTTGACGAGCTTATACTCAAATCGAACGGATCGACGAGACAAATCCAACGAGCCCAAGATCATCGAATTCCGACATCATTAAGGCCTTCAAATGACCAACAAACGGTGCATGATCAAAGCATTCAATATCGGCCGTCCATTCAAACCACTCCCAATTCGCCGTTGATCTCACGCCTATTTACGGGCTATGCCACTCCAGAAAAATTATAAATAGAGCCCTCATTCTACACCAAGGGGACTCAAGTGAAGAGAGAGAAGAAGAAGAGGAGAAAGGGGAAAAGGAGATTCCTCACCTCCTCGACCGCCGCCGGAGCTCTTCCTGGCGCCTGAAGACGTCAGAACTCTGCCGGATTTTCAGGAATTCGCAGAATTTTGTAAATTTCGTGGAAGAAACAAATTGTACTTGGATTATCCCAACTTGTGGGACGAAATCCGCCATTTGTAATCTACGAAAACATTAGTGGAATTTTGCAACTGGGCAAGGCCCCGTGGTTTTTTTTCCTTTTTGGGTTTTCCACGTAAAAACTCTTGGTGTTCACTTTCTATTTTTTGTTTGTGTGCGAAATACTCGTGCAACGCTAGGACGCGAATTTACAAACTCTACCGCCGCGTATATTCTCGCACGCAACAAGATTAGAAGTTAAATTTAAAATTGAAAAATATTTAAATTTAAAATTATCATATTATTATAACTATTTATAAGTGTAAATTCTTATCATTATGAGATTTGGGAGTTTTTAGCTTTTATAAGAGATTTTAAAATAATTCTTTTACTTAATTATGTAATTTTATATTTCATAGTTTTTTATTTTATTTAATTTTTTATTATATATTTGAAATGATAATATTATTATTATACAAATTTTATTAAATTTTAATAATATTATTATTTATTATATCATCGTAATTAAAAATTAAAAAAAAATGTAGTGCAGTAACACCGAAAGCCTATACGCTCAACAGCCGTACCTGTCTACATAGTCTATCGACCACTATGCTAACTCCCACACGCAAAAGCCCTCTACACACGTGTTTCCATATCCGTGCTCTCTCTCCCTCTCTTCCTGTCTTTTCCCAACTCTCTCTCATAGACATAGAGAGAGAAAGACTATTTACTTCACTGTGAATGTGAAGAGGGCTTATTTATTACAAATTAGAGGATTAGAGGTCCTTAAGACATATAAATTTATGATTAGAGGAAATATTATAAAATTTATGTGAAAATAATTTGAAATAATTTAAGCTTAAAAATTATTAAATCTTATTTTTAAATTAATAGTATTTATATTTGTTGCGAGTTAGAATATATGTGGTGATAGAGTTAGAAAATTTTCGTCTCAGCATTGCACATAAATCTAGCACACAGTATGAAAAAGAAACACTAGTTTTCTTACGTGGAAAACGCTGCAAAGGGAGAAACTATGGGGCCACGCCCATTTGATAAGATTCCACTAGTATTTTGTTAAAGTTACAAATGGCTGATTCATCCCTGAAATTGAGGACGATCAGATCATAACTCTCGAGGTGAAATTCAGTTACAAATAGATGTTGAAATTCTGGCGACGTTGGGTGATCAGGCAAAACTCCTGCGCCACTTAAAGGTCATGTGGAACTATGGCGTCATTAGGTAGAAGTCCGGCATCAGATAGAAATCCGGTGACGAGCGGAGGTCCGACGTTGGGTAGAAGTCCGACGTCAGTCAGCGACCAGTCGGAACTCCGACATTAGATGGCATTTGGGCAGAGCTCTGACGTCGGTTATACGCTGTCGGGTGAAAGTCCGGCGGTGGTCGAGGATGAGTCTCTTCCTTCTCTTTCTTGTTTCCTTCTCTTCTCTTCTTGCTTGAGCCTCCTTCTTCCCCCCGTTCGAGGGTTTTCCACGTAAAAATCTTGGTCTTTTGTGAATGTCTCACCCTCTCTTTTAGCTGTGTGCGTACTGGATCCTCATACAAAGCTAAAACATTAAATTTTATGTTTCTCTACCACTGCGAATACTCTAGTAGGACACAACAATATTTATAAATTTGTTTTAATTTTATTTCTTTTAGAGTTTTGAGTGTATAATAACCTATTGTGGCTAGAATTGACAATTCAAAAAATATGTTATTCTAACTCATTATATATAACTTTCTATTTATAAATATATTGATCACATATAGTTCAATTTAGTTCTTCATTCTCTGCCGCATCCTTTGTTTGTATATAATTATATTAATATTTCTCTTTGTTGATTTTTGTTGGTCATTCACAACGTAATGTTTTTATAACTTCTAAAATATTTAAGTTATAACTCTTAATTTAATCATAGTAAAGTCCCCTTAGGTTTTCAATTTGTGCGGTAATATAGAAAATAAAGGTAATCAAAGCTCATGAGTTAAGAATTCTTTAATAAGTGATGATTAGAGATTGAGGCTTCATTTGGGACGGTTTTTTTGTTGCTTCTTAAAACGGTTTTTTAGCAAAAAAATAAAAATTTTATACTAAAAAGCTGCTTTAAGAAGCAAAAAGAAAATCGTCCCAAACGAAGCCAAAGTTTTTTATTAACGTTTCGTTTGATACAGTTTTCTTACTGCTTTTTGAAGCAATTTTTTAATAATGAAAGTTTTTAATTTAAAATTTTTGTACTAAAAAATTGATTCATAAAACAATAAAAAAGTTGTCTCAAATGAAGCATAAGTCTTTACTTGATTTGTTCAAACTAGAAAAAATAATCACAGGCTCATCCATTAAAATTTTGATATAAATAAATTAGAATTTCATTTTATTCTTCTAAAACTGAATGATAGTGCAATCAAATTGATATAGTTAGATGTTAGCATATAAATATTCGAAATTTGGATGCTATTCACATTATCCTAATGCTTTAGTTTATTTAAATTCTTTTATATTTATATTCTAATTCAAATTTTGAATCTTATTGAGGGATAAGAACAAGAATTCAGAAATAATAATAAAAAGGAAGCTTAAATAACAGTAAAATGCTGGTCATGATGACATAGCCAAAAAGGCAAAGTTGAATGAGCTGTAAAAGATATGAACAGTAATTCAAGTCAAGAAAATAGTAGCTGAAATTAAGCTCATATCACTTCAAATTGCCTCTTTTAAGCCTTCTTCTCTACCTATTGCAGTGAGAGATAAAAAAGTTGAAGAAATTCAATTTGAAAGGTTATTTAATGGAGTTGATGTTACGTTTCGTTGGTCGAGTAAGAGAAGGATGAAAAAAAAAATTCAACTTTTCAATGAAAGGTTGGAACAGAAGAACTATTTCAGAATCAAATGAAAATAAAAATCCCTCCTTTTTCCACAAATGATTAAGAGTTTAAGAAAAATGAAGAAGAAGAAGAAAAAGAAGAGTATGGAGGAGGGAGACAGCCTCTGAATTCGAAGAAATTGGAATAAAAATCTTTTCTTATTTTCAGAATGGTTTAAAAATAAAGAAAAATGAAGAAGAAGAAGGTGCGAAGAGCTTGTGAGTTAAGAAATCAGAATTAAAATCCCTTCTTTTCCTCAAACTTGAGGAAATTAAAGTAGAAAATCAGAGGAGAAGACAAGAAGAAGAGGGAGGTGGAAGAAAGCTTAAGAATTATGAAGAAATCAAAATAAAAAAACCCTTCTTTCTTACAAATGCGTAAAAATTTAAGGAAAATACAGAAGAAAATCAGAAGAACAAGAAGAAACAGAAGGGGGAGCTAGAAAAAAGCATGTGACTTGAGAAGAAATCATAATAGTATAAAAAAATCCCTTTTTCCCACAAATGCATCGAAAAAAATGCAGAAGAGGAAGAAGAAGAAGAAGAAGAAGAGGGAGGTCGGAGACAGGTTCTGAACAAATAGAAACAGAGAAAAGAGAGGAAACGGCTTAGTATAGAGAGTTCGGGGGAAGAAAAAGGATAAGGTAACAGAAGCTTAAAATAGAAAAGTAGAAGATTTTATGAAGCAATGATGAAAAACCTTTTTCCATTCCGACAAAAGCAAGATTAAATGATAAAGGTAGACAGAGAATGAGTCAAATTCCATCATCATTACGCTAATCTGCTCAAGTTTCATAAACCATAAAGAAATTAATTTTAAAAAAAAAAACGAGAAGCAGATCAAGCTTACCAGACTCATCGTACAAGAGATTCATGGAAGCTGTGATTGAGGGGAATGAAGCCTGGTCCGAGATCTTCTTCTACAGCTAAGAGAAAGAATACACAGAGAGAGAGAGAGAGAGAGAGAGAGAGAGAGAGAGAGAGAGAGAGAGAGAGAGAGAGAGAGAGAGAGAGAGGAGATTTAATGGCTAAGAAGAGAGAAGAGGAAGCGCGAGAAAGAAAGCCTCGAGCCAGACAACATTCCCCTCAAAAAGAAAGCTTCCTTCTTTCCCGAAGCTCCGACGAAGAAGAAGAAGAAGAAGAAATCTTCTGTTCATTTTGTCATTTTTTCCTCTGTAATTTCTCCCCCTGGAGGTCCGGTGGGTGTTCGGCTTATCATGACCGAAATGATTACTCTTCTGAAGCAAGAATACAGAGAAAAAGGAGGGGGAGACTGAAATATCTGGTGAAGAAAACAATAAATTCACTATGACCTTCTTTTTTATATATATATAGAAAACTTCGACACTCAAATTTAATGAAAAAAAAAGGATGGAGATCAAATTTTATTTCAACGGATATAATTATGAACATTTTATTCAAATTTATATAAATTTAATTTATAACTGTAATTAAGATTATACTCATTATATTTTTCACATAAAATATATTTATATTATTTAAAAAATCCTTACTGATTATACCTTTTGGCTCTCATAATAAAATATTTTTACATTGAAAAAAAAAAGAAGGAAGACGCCAACAATGGCGAAGAGAGAGAGAGAGAGAGAGGCGAAGACTTTCAACGAGAAGAAATGGAGTAGTAAATAGTGGGTCAGCATGGGCAGAGTTGCAGACAAAAATTTTAAAGAAGGGAGAGAGAGAGAGAGAGACAATACACTGAGATCAGGCACCCGTCCCCACCCCATTCACCATGTCTCTCTCTCTATTCAGAAGAAATGACCACGACCTCATGCACCCATTTTCTCTCTCTCCCCACTTTTCACGTGACTTTCTCTCTCTATCTCTATCCTCTCTCTCTCCCTCTCTCATCAGACTCGGCACAATTCAAGCTTAAGCATTGGTAGTCCATTACTCTTTGTCATTTACAAAATATTCAGTGAGGGAGTTGCTCACCTTAAGAGAGAGATAGAGAATGAGAGAGAAGAGAAGATAAGACTCTAGTGATCTTTAATGGGATAATAGGCTTATAAACTATTTTATTTTCATTATATTTATAAATACTAGATTATAAATAAGTTAGGATATGTTTGGGTTAGCTTTCTAATTGTCTTTTTTTTCTCGTACATCTAATATAATTTCATTTGGCTATTACTTTTGCTTCTTCCGCATAATTTTTTAGCAATTTTTGTGATAGAAAGCTGTTATGTGTAACCATACTAGTGAAGCTATTTTCTCTACAATAATTTCACAACAAACTTTATAATTAGACGCTATAGCCATCCCAAACAGATTCTTAATTTTTGAGCTACAACTTTCTTTCAACTTTTATATTTTAGTGATAAGTGAAAGAAATAAATTCACATAAAAAAAGGCCAAGAACACGACCATCAAATAGAAATGTGATTGCTTTCTAAAAAGCTAAGTCGTCAGAAAGCTGCCAAAAAAAGTCCTTAATATCTATTAATCAACTTAGGCTTCGTTTGGGACGGCTTTTTTATTACTTTCTAAAACGGAGTTTTAATACAAAAATAAAAAAATTTGTACTAAAACTCCGTTTTAGAAAGCAATAAAAAAGCCGCCCCAAACGAACCCTTAATTAAAAAAGTTATTGAGCTTAACGTTTCGTTTGGGACGACTTTCTTACTGCTTTTTAAAACAGTTTTTAGTTACAAAAATTAAAACTTTTTTGCTAAAAAAATATTTTAAGAAGCAGTAAAAAAATCGTCTCAAACGAAGCCTAACTCGACTCGTTTATATCTCTTTATTATTGAATATAGGAATAATATTAAAATACATAAGATATTTAGGTTATGTTAGCGTGATAATTATTGTTATTTTTCTATCATTTAACGTATCATTATTCATAGATTTTTAATAGTATTTGACCATAATTTTTATTTTAATCTGATAAAAAAAATTTATACATACATACATTAAATTAAAATAAAGATGCCGGTCAAAGAAATTTATGGGCCGGGCCGTTCTCAGGTCCAAGCTGAAAGGGCTCTATTGGGCTCACTGAGTGAAACAAAAAAATAAATAAATAGAAAGGCCATTAAAGCCCGGCAAAACTCTAACATTCGAAAACCCGATTTTGACCCGGCAACCCGAGATTGACCCAATTTTAACCTGTTTTTGACCCGAAAAAGAGGAGATATACCCGTTTTTACTCGAAAACTAGCAATTTTTTTGTTGGAAAATGAGTCATTCGGGTCGTGTCGGGTTGACCCGGACCATAAGCCGGTCAGGTTCGGGTTAAGAAAACTAACCCGTTTTCAAAAACGGGTCGGGTTCGGGTTGACCCGAATAGTGGCGGGTCAGTTTCGAGTTTGACCCGAACCCCCCGTGACCTGAAATTGACACCCCTACTAAGAAATATTAGAGAAATATTTTGTGGCCATGTATTATTAATAAAAATTTAAAACACTTGACTCAAGGGAAGAACGACACTTCACCCCTGAGAAAATATACTCGAAAGTTTATTTTAGACATAATATTAAATTCTCTTATGAACTTATGCTCATCTTTTATGGGAAGAATGACAATCTAACCTTTCTCACTTCTGTTTTCTCCATCTTTTCGTTCTTTCACAAATGGATCCGAATAGAAAGACTCGTATATTCTTCCAATCCAATCTCATTTGCGTGGACTCATGAACGAAAACCTTTGGCTATTTTGATTGTACCCCGTGAATCACGTGAAAATAGGATTAGAAGCTTCGAGATTTTTTCACTCAGCAGAATATACGTTGATGAAGCTCAATCGAAAGGAACAACTCATCGAAAATTTAGATAAACATTGATAATGCTTTGTTTAAAAAAAATTATAACATGTAATAAAAATTAGGTTATTTTGATTGAACTTTGATTTTGAGCTAAAATTAATTAATATCAAATAGAGTATTTCAAATATGTATAAATATTAAATAATGAATATATTTATCAAATTATTGCAATCATAAGGGTGTAAACTGAAAAAATTATCAAGAAAATATCTCACCAACTTCCTTAATAAAATAGTAATAAATTAGAACAAAAAAGGACTTATTTGGTGAGCACAAACTAAGTTGGAGATTCTTTTTAGCATTTGGTCATTAGTCAAAATATTATTAGTGACCTGTCTTCGCTTATTGTTAACAGTTTTTCTCATTCTTCTCAACAATCAATGAACCTAACACTTTAATACATTTATTTTTATTTTTTATTGAAATTGAATTCCATTTGTATTCACAATAAATAATTCACCAAAATACTTAAATTAGTTGAATAAATATTACATTTAATTAAAAATAATTAATTAATATATTAAAAAAGATTAAGGTTTCGTTTGGGGTGGCTTTTTTATTTTTTCTTAAAATGGAGTTTAATTTTAGTACAAAATATTTTAATTTTTTAATTAAAACTCTATTTTAAGAAGCAATAAAAAAGTAGTCTCAAATGAAGCCTAAGGCCTCGTTTGATTCCCCGGCTCTATTTCTCGTTTTTAACGGAGCTTTCAGAACAAAAAATGGAGAAACAATTTTCTTCTCAAATCGGCGTAAATACACAGGTTCACCAAAAGTTATTTTTAATAAGCGGTGTACCAAACAACAAAACAATCAATTTTTTGCTGATTCAAACCGCAAACGGAGAAACAAACGAGGCCTAAGTCTTCATTTGGAACGACTTTCTTATTATTTTTTTAAAGCAACTTTTTTAGCACAAAATTTTTTTAGTTTGAAATTTTTGTGCTAGAATGTTGCTTCAGAAATCAATATGAAAGTTGTCCCAAATAAATTCTATGACCTCATTTCGGACGGATTTTTTACTACTTTATAAAAAAATTTAGTGAACAAAAAATTTAAACTAAAAATTACTTTAAAAAGTAATAAGAAATACACCTCAATATTAGAAGAGAGGAATGTAGAATATAAACAAGTTGTGAGAAGAATTAGGTTAGTTTAATTAGAACAAAATGTTGATAGAGACTTCTTTGTCCTTTTCTCATAATAATTTCTAACAAATGCAGCACGTATATGCACTCGTCAGTATTTAATTTCAGGAAGGGCTTGCAAGGAGTCGGGAGAAGCCATGGGAGCTCTGAAACTTCCTCCCAAAGGGTGGCTGGCTATAAGGGTCGGCGAAGAAGGAAGACAGCAGCGGCGATTCTTAGTTCCCGTAAGGTATTTAAGCCACCCTCTCTTCATCGAGCTTCTTAAAGAATCGGAAGAGGAATATGGATTTCAGCAGAAGGGGGCGATAAGAATCCCCTGCGAGATCGAATATTTCCTCCATGTGAAGGAAGTTATCGATCGGGATAACAGTTGCAGAGCTTCCGAGACGGCTTCCGCCGCTCACTATCTTCATCGCCCGATCGATCTGATCTGTTTTCGAGCGATCAGTTGATGATTTGAATATGTAGGAATCTGTTTCGATCGATTTTATCTCGTTTTTCTCTGTATTTTTTCCTCTTTTGTTTAGGGTTTAGACAGTAGCTGTAATCGGAGTGGAAAGAGAACAAGAAAGCTATGCTTTTTATTTTGTTTCAAAGTATGAAAATTTGATGGAGTAAATTTGTGTGAAAATATAAGATTTCCTTTGAGATTAGCAGAATATAAATTATAAAGGGAAATTTGCATACATACCATTTTATTTACATATCTAAAATCAAACAAAATAATATTGCATTTCTATCCCTCATATGCAACTTTAATATCAAATATACCACTTTATAGTTTATTTATACCATTCATATCATCCTATAAACTTTAATATTGATTTTCATGCACTCAAATTTGATCTATGAGTATGTTTTGAGTATTAGATATGTAAATAGCATGAAATAAAGTGGTATGTATGTAAATCCCACAATTATAAATATGGCACACTAATCTTAAAGCAAATTCAATGATTTGGATGCAAGGAGTTTGGTTTTGGATTTGAATAATTACTTGTGGTATAATTAGATAGAGATTTGGGGTGGCTAAGACCCTCCTAAATTCAAAAAAAAAAAAAAAATCTATAATTATATATAATTTGGTTTTTTTTTTTCAAAATTTATTTTGAATTTTATAAATTATAAAATATAAGCCAAACTTGCAATTTAGAGTTTTTTTATTGCTCATTTTTAATTGAAAATACATATTTGCTAAATTGATAATAAATTGTTTAAGTGGTCCATCACTATTTGTGGTGGAAATATTAGGGGTGGTTATCACCCTTTTTTAATTTATTAAAAGTTATATATATATATATATATATATATATATATATATATATATATATATATATATATATATATATATATATATATATATATATATATATATATATATATATATATATAATAGAAGTATTGTCTCACCTTAAATTTAAGGTAAAATGTTTTTGCCCTTTTTCCTATAAAATAAAAAATGATTTATTGTCAAATTTATAATTCAAAATAAATCTTATTAAAATTTATTAAATGAATAACATTAATTTAAAAAAAATGTAATATAATGTTGTGAAATATAATATTAATTTAAATTTTATTAAATTTATTTAGAAATTAGTGTAATATAAAGTTAATTTAATAAAAAATAATAATATTTATTCCAATTAGAATAATATATCTTGAAAAATGAGCAGTAAAGGCAACGTTGGTTCCTTTGTCCTTATCAAGGTTTTGGAATTTGGCTCTTCCATGCCGGCTACATAGTTGGGCACAGGAAAAGCGTTTCTTTGTACATTTACTTGTCAATAGCGACAACGAGCGAGCCAAAATATCTGGGCCGGTCAGACCGGGCGGACCGGACCGAATTATCAACCAAGAAGATTTCTATGAAAGACTTTAAGGAGAATATTTGGCTGAGAATGTGATCACGTGTTATTATTATTATTATTATTATATATATATATTTGTTGCGTCCAGGAGTATTCGCGACGGTAGAGAAATATCATATTTAACGTTTTAGCTGTAACATCAGGTTTGCTCATATCGTCCGGGCCGATCTGGGATCGCCCCGGGACGATCAGTTCAGAAATTGTTCTAGATTTTATACAGAAGTTCCAGGAAAATTTTCATCGTCCGGGCCGATCTGGGATCGTCCCGGGACGATCTGGGATCGTCCCGGGACGATCAGAGCATGGCACAAGTCAGAGAATGGGAGTTTTTATCATCCAAGAAAATTAATTATCGTCATGAGAAATCGTCCCAGGACGATGTGGATTTGGTCTGATCGGCCAGGCCGATCGTGCGATCAGCCGGGCCAATCTCGAGCTTACTTAAGAGAATTAGCTCGTTTTGAAGAGAGAGAAAATAAAAAAATAATTATCTGAAATTTTTGAGGAGAGAGAAAGTCGGGCAAAAGTGGAAAAGTTGATTTTTGGACAACGCTGGTCCATTTTCGTCCGTCAAGATAGTTCAAAAAAGTGGTGTACGCAAGGTAAGACACATTCCGCTTTTCTCAATTTTCAGAACGGTGAAGTTTGAACGATTATTCTGTCCGGATTTCGTTTTCGTTAGCGAATTTCGTCCGTATTTCCGATCGGTTTAGTTTTTACCGCGTAACTTTTGGTATGTTTCTGAGGTGCCGATTGTGCACGTTTTGATTATTTTCTGGAGAATTTTTACCGGATAGTTTTGACTCGACTGTGTTTTATTTTGACTGTGATTTCTGATGAAGTCTGAAATTGTCTGGGCAGTAGAATAAAAGTCTTGTAATATTGTTGTGAATATTCTGTGCTAATTTGGTAATTTGTGAAATTAGAAATTTTGTGTAAATTTCGTATACTGCCGTTATGCCGCTGGATTTTCGTACTATTTCTGAAATTGTCCTGATTTGTTCTGAATTGATATGATATGCTTGTGTGCTATGAAAAGGGAGTTATAAGGGGTCAGGATCCTGTGAGATCCTGTCTGTGTCAGGGAATTCTGAAAATCTGACATGAGCTCTGAAATCTGAAAATAAGTTCTATTCCGGATCCGATGATATATTGTGCTATAAGCACATCTGTTCTGGTGCCATGAGCACAAAGGGAGGTATAAGGGGCCAGAATTCATTGAGATTCTGTCTGTGTCAGGGAATTTATTCTGATTTTTGATATGTTCCGAAATAATCTGTTCTGTTAATCGGTTCTGTATTGTGATATGTTCTGAATTGATAATATTTCTGATTTTCGTACGATATGATTTCTGATTCTGATACGATTCTGATTTGATCTGATCTGTATAATTCTGTTGTGATTCAATATCTGAAATTATGATTTCATTAAGTTCTAATTCTGTTCTGATTCGATATGTTATTCTGTTGATCTGATTTCTGTACAGATTTGGTATGATGTGTTTGATGTGGATTCTAAGGATTTGGATTGGAGGTTTGATGTCTTGCTGAGCTGTTGTAGCTCATCCTTGTTTTCTGCGTGATTTTCAGGTTCTGGGAAAGAGAAGGAAGTCTTAGAGTAGAAGTTCAGAGTCTGATCTGTTATAGGTTGGTACTTTTGATTTTTGTACAGTCATGACTTTTATGTTCTGTCTTTCTTTCTGTCTGAAAGCCATTAGCTGTATTTGTATATGATTCTCCTTTTGATGAATGAAAAGATAGATGAACTGTTCCACTGTATTGGATTTTTATAGTAGCTCTGTGTGTCTGTGTTTGTGTAAATGTTTGGAAGAAAGTTCTGAAACAAATTCCAAAGCCAGATCCTGGAATCAGTTCAGTCAGTTTGAATCTGGCCACGACCCGATGCGAGCGGGATCCGTCCCGATCGGGTTGGGTCGTGACATTAGTATTGTACGAAAATCCGGCACGCAATCAGATAAGAAGAGAGGGTCTAGCATTTATGAGACACCAAGTTTTTTACGTGAAAAACCCCTGTTAAAAGGGGGAAAAACCACGGGGCCTAGCCCAAGTTGAACAAATCCACTAATATTTGCAGTCGATTACAAATGAGGCCCTTCCTTGGGAGAAGGCCTTAGCTTGATGTACATCTTATGGAGTACATTACATGATGTAAATACAAAGAGCTACCATCGACGTATTCGCTTTGTTGGAAGGACTGCAGTGGGCGGGCGACGTAGGTCAGGAGGACCATAGTCAACAGGCGACGGAGGTCGGAAAGATTGTAGTCGGCCGGCGACATAAGTCAGGAGAACCGTAGTCAACGGGCGACGGATGTCAGAAAAACTGTAGTCGGCGGGCGGCGTAAGTCAGGAGGACCGTAGTCGGCTGGCGACGGAGGTCAGAAGGACTGTAGTATGAGGATGAAGATCAGAAGGACATCGTCAGGTAGAAGTCCATCAATGGAAAGAAATGCATCTTCGCATAGACGTCCAGCGAAGTCCAATAACCGGTTGAAGTCCGGCGTCGTGTAAAAACTTGGCGAAGAGTGAAGGTCCGACGTCTTTGGTGGCAGAGGAGAACTCCGGCTTCACTTGGGCGGAGTTTCGGCGTCAGGAGGGAGTTGAGAAGAATTTCAACATCCCATGGAAGTTGGGAAGAATTCTGGCGTTCTCCCGAATATCCGGCAGAGTTCCGGCGTCTTCAGACGACAGGAAGAGCTCCGGCGGTGGCCGAGGAGGAGTGGCATAGCCCGTAAATAGGCGTGAGATCAGGGGCGAATTGGGAGTGTTTTGAATGGACGGTCGATATTGAATCTTTTGATCATGCACCGTTCGTTGGGCATTTGAAAGCTTTACTGATGTCGGAATTAGGCGATCTTGTGCTCGTTGGATTCTTCTTGTCGAGCCGTTCGATTTGAGTATAAGCTCGTCAAAAACGGATACCGTTTGGTAACTCAAATTGTGGTTTGAACTTTCCAACAGCGCTTTGAGCCCTTGATTTGGACTCATTTGGGCTCGGATTGGGTCGAATTTGGTGTCGTTGGATTCGTATTTCCGAGACGCTCAGTTTGACTATAAGCTCGCTGAAATCGGAGTTTGGGTGCTTCCAAAATTAATTTTTATAGTTTCCAACTAGCTTTTACCTCGAGATTCGTGCCCGATCAAGTTAATTTTGTGATGACGTATCAATATTGATAAGTATTCTTTTAATTATGTGTTAAAAAAACAAATTATGTTATAAATATTTTATATTTTCTTAAATTTTAATGTTTATATAATTATTTTTAAAACTTATTATTTTGTTTTAAAAATTATATAAATGTCTAAATTTTTTTACTTTCAATATTTAATTCTAGAATTTGAAATTTATGATAATTATCTATAAATATTAAAAAAATAAATTATATATGAATTAATTAAATGTGTAATTCACAATTTTAAAGAATTTTGATGAAAAATACATTTAAGTTATTTTCTTTATTTTAAAAATTTAAACAAATTTAATCTTTATTCCAATTAGAATAATATCTCATGAAGAATGAGAAGTAAAGGCAACGTTGGTTCCTTTGTCCTTATCAACGTTTTGGAATTTGGCTCTTCCAAGCCGGCTACATAGTTGGCCACAGGAAAAACGTTTGTTTATTTATTTACCTGTCAATAGCGACAACGAGCGATGCAAAATATATGGGCCGGGTCAGACCGGGCGGACCGGACCGAATAATCAACCATGAAGACTTCCATGGAGAATATTTAGCTGAGAATGTGATGACGTGTTATTGTTATATTTTTTTCTTTATTTTTCACAATTAAATTTTTAATTGCAGGTAGGGGTGTCAATTCGACCCGAACCCGACCCGTTGACCCGAATTGACACCCCTAATTGCAGGTGTTTAGAAAAAACAAATTATTTTATAAATATTTCATATTTTCTTATATTTTAATATGTCTATAAATATTTTTAAAATTTATTATTTTGTTTTAATAATTATATAAATTTGTTAATTTTTTCTTTTAATATTTAATGCTAGAATTTGTAATTTATGAATATTATATATTTATATAGATATATTTTAAATATATTTAAATTAGATATGAATTAATTAAATAGCTAATTCACAATTTTGAAGAATTTTGATGCAATAAAAAGTTATTTTTCACTATTTGTTTTCAAGAAATATTTGAATAAGTGACTATTGTGAAAATTTATTTTAATCTTTGGGGTCTTAGACATATTTTATTATTTTTAAGGGTTGTTTAAGTAAATGCTACATTTTGTTTATGGGCTGTAATATGAGCTTTTTTGATGGGCATGCCCATATACCCATTTCGACATTTCGTATATGTACTTTTTAGCTCTTGCAATTATGTATATTGTAAGGGTGTTTTTATTTTTATTTTTATTATATTGTGGTGTAATATTAAGGGAAAAAGGATGGATTTTTACTAAAATTATTATATTAAATTATGTTTGCAATTAGAAATGGTTTCCTTTAATTAAATTATGTATACAAAAATAATACATTTTTTGGTCATTCATCAATAAAAATGTTTCTATTTGATTTTGATTGAGACTTTTTTTTTTAATGATTTGTATGTCAGACTACAACAACTGTTTCTATTTGATTGCTGCTTTTGTGTTACTTTTAAAATATTTTTATGCTATAAATTTACTTTATATATCAACTTTCTAAAAAATTACTTTCCCCACAGCATTTTTATAATAACTTTTTCAGAAACCATTGCGTATTCCACACGTGACGTCTTTAACAATAATAAGAACTTGAATTTATAGGAATAAAATATGTATTGTTGCGTCCTGGAATATTCGCGACGGTACGGTAGAGAAATATAAAATGTAGCTTCTTAGCGTTGTACGAAAATCTGGCACACAATCAGATAAAAGAGAGGATCTAGCATTTATAAGAGATACGTAAAAAATCATTAAAAAGGAAGAAAAAGTCACAGGGCTCAGCCCAATTTGAATGAATCCACTAGTATTGCAGTAGATTATAAATGAGACCCTTCATTGGGGGAAGCATTGGCTTGATATACATCTTATAGAGTACATTACATGATGGAAATACAAAGAATCACTGCTGATGTATTCATTTGATATGAAGGATTGTAGTCGGTGGGCGACATAAGTTAGAAGGACCGTAGTAGGCGTGCGACGGAGATCGGAAGGACTATAGTTGGCGGGCGACGTAAGTCAGAAGGACCATAGTCGGCGGGCGAC
Organism: Dendrobium huoshanense; assembly: GCA_016618105.1. NCBI lineage: Eukaryota > Viridiplantae > Streptophyta > Magnoliopsida > Asparagales > Orchidaceae > Dendrobium > Dendrobium huoshanense. Next base: position 1,300,365 of record CM028360.1, on the reverse strand, counting down.
AGATGTCGGAAGGACTGTAGTCGGCGGGCGACGTAAGTCAGAAGGACCATAGTCGGCGTGCGACGGAGGTCTGAAGACTGTAGTCGGTGGGCGACGAGAGTCAGAAGGACCGTAGTCGGCTGACGATGGAGGTCGGAAGGTTTGTAGTCGGTGGGCGACATAAGTCAGGAGGACCGTAGTCGGTGGGCGACGTAAGTCAGGAGGACAGCAGTCGGCTGGCGACGGAGGTCGGAAGGATGACGTCAGGTAAAAGTCCATCAATGGACAGAAATCCAACATCAGATAGATGTCCGACAAAAGTTTGACAACAGACAAAAGTCTGGTGTCAGACAGAAATTTGGTGATGAGCAGAGGTCCAATGTCGGGTAGAAATCCGACATCAGTCGATGGCTGAGGAGAACTTCGGCGTTAGATGATATTCGGGCAAAAATCCAGCGTCGCTTGGAGATCAGAAGGAGTTTCAGCATCACTTGGAGATCGGGCGGAATTTCGGCGTCACTTGGAAGTCGGGCGAAATTTTGGCGTCACTTGGAAGTCGGGCGGAATTCCAGCATCACTTGGAAGTCGGACAGAATTCTGACGTCACTTGGAAGTCAGGAAAAATCTCAGTTGTGGTCAAGGAGGATTTTCTTCCCTCATACTCTTCTCTTCTTCTTTATATCTTCTTCTTCTTGCTTCGGTCCTCTCTAAAGAAAAATGAGGGGTTTATTTTTTTTTTTTAGTGGCATGACCCGTAAATAGGTGAGAGATCATAGGTAAATGGGGAGTGGTTGGATGGACAACCGATATTGTATCCATTGACTCTGCACCGTTCGTCATACATTTGAATGTCTTAATGATATCAAAATTCAGCAATCTTGGGCTCGTTGGATTCGTTTCGTCGAGCCGCTCAATTCGACTATAAGGTTGTTATGTTTGAGAACCATTTGGAAACTCAATTTTTGGTTCAAACTTTCCAATAGTGCTTCACGTCCTTGATTTGGACTCATTTGGGCACAGATTGAGTCGCATTTGGTGTCGTTGGGTTTGTATTTTCGAGACGCTCAGTTCGACTTTAAGTTTGCTGAAGTCAGAGTTCATGTGATTTCGGATTTAATTTTTGAAGTTTTCGGCTTGATTTTGCCTCGAGATTTGTGCCTGATCAAGATAAATTCTTTGATGACATATCATGTATCATTCTAATTATAATTTTATTAATTTAATATATGTTTTATATTCTTGGGTAGAAGTAACTAATAACTTTAAATTTCAACATAAGATATTTATAAATCCACTTTAAAAATTCAAAGTAATACATTAATGGAAAGTTTACATACCTCAAGTTTAAATTTTACAAACAAAGATAAATATTAATATCAAAATTTGAAATAACTGGCAAATTAATTTGCTTTGATCTTCTCATTTCTCTTTTCCTGTAATAACAGCCAGTAAGAAAAATACTAGTGAGCTATGAGACTCAGTAAGCTTTGCAAATTAATTAATATTTAAAATACAATCATTGAAAATAATCAAACATTAAAATCATTATAAATTCTTACTTAACATTAATCTTTATTTCTTCTGAATTCTAGAATGAATATCAATTTGTTTATAAAAAATTTGGCTACACTTTCATAACATTATTCAATGGAGCCCAGGTAAACATGACATTATCGCCATTGAATTACATAGAGGTCCCTTTTGCCTTTTTAGGGGTCTCTTTTGCCCCACCTTCTATGCAGGTATCATATTCTCTGGGGTCCCTTTTGCCCCTCATGTAATACAGGTATATTATCTGGGGTCCCTTTTGCCCCACCTGTAATTACAGTTATACCTCATTTGTAGCCAAACTTTACATTTCAATTGATATTCACAAAGCTTTTGAGTGTTCATAAGTCATACTTAAATTGTTGCATTCTTTCTTAATCAATGTTGTGATACCGGTGTACAATTAAAATGCATACATATGCAGATAAATTGACATCTTTTCAAAACAATATCAAATAGGAAAACATTTAGATTAACATACTAAATCTTGTTTTACACTTATCTGATTTCATTATGTATCTAGTTATTCATACCTGAAACTTGAATTAAAAATCTTTTATATACATTAAATAAATTTAATATAATATTTTTCTTTCATGCATTCAAAATCAACATTCATGCTTATAAATGAAAGTTCTTAAATTTGAATATAAATGCATTACTTGCCTCCTTGACGAGTCATTTTCTCCAATTCCTTACTACGAACTCTTCCACGATCGTAGGTCATCCCAAAACTTTCTCTTTGCATGAATGTATCTAAAAAAACTCCTAACCTTACAATCTGATTATCATCTTTAGAACCCTGCTAAATTTAAAGAATATAAAAGATAATGACAACATTAAATCCTTACCTTCTTCTTTACAATTTATGTTTCACAGAAATTTCTCTCACACACATTGTTGCATGCACAATAATCTGAATTGCATTGCTTTCATATACTTTCCGTCTAGCCAATAATACCGAACTCCTTTTCATCATCAATTGAACCATACCACAGCTATTTCACTGTGCAGAGTACAGCCACAATACATTCTGCACTAAGCCGAAGGTTGCTACAGGAGATTATGCAAATTCCACTACTGTCCCGCAGCAATGTATCACCTATTGGAGAATTCTCCCTGACCGATTCTTCTCCTTGCAAGTACTGAATTCCTTCTACAAAAAACTTCTGCGAACTGCACCGAAAACTACAGGAAATTGCTACGCCTCTACCTACTGGTGGCTTGCGTGATATACCAAATCAGAGAAAACGGTTGCTTACTTCCCATATACCAGATCAGATCAAGGAATTATAGATAAGTGAAAGAGGGGGCCCACACCATCATGAAAAATTATTGCGTCCTCCCACCTGACGTAGAGATGCGTCCTCCCAGAGCTAAAAAACTCGGTTTTTGCTCGGTATTGCTAGGTATTATTTAGTAATAACGACGAATATCATCATGTGAAGACCAATACCGAGTTATACCGAGCTATACCGAGCAATACCGAGCAATACATAATTTTTTCATTCATTTTTTATTTTTAAGAATACATGCATCACCTTAAAGTTCTTATTTCTGATTTATATTTTCTAGCTTTCAACATGAGGAGAAATATTCTTAAAACATTTTTCATCTTAACATTTAATAATTATCTGTAATAATAAATTTAATATTTTTTTAGCTTAACAATGATAATATAATTAAAATATCTAATTTTTATTTTTAAATTTTTATTACTTTTACTAGTATAATAAGACTCAATAAGGGAACTAACACTTAGCGCGCTCAATCTTTTCTCATTAGACCAAACACCTTCGCATCCACTGGCAGCTGAAGAACAAGAAACCCATGGCGCCGCCTCCAACTACGAGCTTTCCAGCACTGTAATCTCTGCTTCCCAGCAATGGAGTCCATGACGCAAGCTGCACTCATCCACCTCTCCACCCTCCCACGTTCTTTCTTCCTCCTCTCATCCAGATTGTCTAATATTTCGTCTTTCAGCAAACCCAGAAACTCCTCATTCTACGGCTCATGCGTCACCTGCCGCGTGAGCAGATGGGCCGAACGACTCCTTGGAGACTTCCAATTCAACCCAGCGGTAGCCGAGCCGAGCTCATCTCCGTCTTCATCGGCAGTCGCTGACCCTCCTGGCTTCTCCCTATTACCTGCCGCCGCCGAGCGTACCATCCCCCTCCCGATCGACTTCTACCAGGTTTAACTCATGATACTCCATGGTCATAGTCATGTCCTTAAATTTTCAGTTTCTCTTCACTTCCTCACCTTTTCTCCTTCTATATATGGGGCGAGATAACTGCATTTCTTCTTTTGTTTAAGCGTGGTGTTGCCAAACTTTTTTGTCTTAAGATGTGTGGAGAAGTTATGTAAATGCCAGCTTGATGGTGTTGTTTACTTATTTTTCTATAGGTTCTTGGTGCCGAAACGCATTTCTTGGCGGATGGAATCCGAAGGGCATATGAAGCTAGGGTTTCAAACCCTCCCCAGTATGGATTTAGCCAGGAAGCCCTTATTGGTCGGTGGCAGATACTCCAGGCTGCATGTGACACTCTTTCAAACTCCAGTTCCAGGGGCGACTATAACCGGGGTCTCACCGAAGATCCTAGCTCCACTCTTACTACCCATGTCCCCATGGATAAGGTATTCTTAACCTCGACGCTGATCTACTAGTTGTTTGCATTTTGCACTGAATTTTCGGGTATAGGGTTTAGTCCAAGATAGAGTATTGATTGGTTGTAATAAGGTCATGGATTCATAATTTTGCAATTGTTTTAGGGCGTGTAAGGAAACCGGATGCAATGGTTTTGTTGAAATCCTTCATTGTTTGAACTGAAGCCTGTTCTTGTTAGTTCGCATAATTATTGTAATTAGTTAGCTTCTTATTTTCTTTGTCTCCTGTATTTTTCTTTAGTTTCCAATTGTGGTTTTCGGCCTACATTTGAAAGTGAGAAACCTCCATTTTATAGCATTGTACACATACATATATTTATAATATTTTAATGAAAGAATGATACCATTATTCAAACTTTTTACATGGTATTAGATTTGTGATCCAACAATCTCTCTGCCTTCTTCTAAATCCATTTTGATTTTCTCACTTATCTTCTTCCTTATTTTCTTCTTCCATCTATGTTTGTCCTAGTATTATAGCGAACTTGCTCTTGCACTTGCCTAATCCCCTTGGTTTTGCCTTTTGCTACATTGATCTTCACACGTTAACCCCTCGGTCCCACTCACAATTATAATTATGATCTAAATTATGATCTTTGCTTGCTACAATCCGTTTCACCTGCATTAACTATTGCAATCGCCTATTCATCCATGGCCCCCTCTTCGTATTGAAGTTTCCCGCTTACATTTGAAATTGGGATATCTCCTTTTTATAGCTGTGTACACTTATTTATATTTAGAATATCTTATAGAAAAACGATGCCATTATTCAAACTTTCTACACTTTTGATGAACTTAGAGGTGCTAGTTCATAACTTAATGGTGTTTACTGTTTACGTAGCCAAACATTTGAATGATGTAATCCTCTATCTAGGGATTTCATAAGGCGTTGTTTGGATGCTATAAATGCGAGTAAAAACAAATTAAAAAGAAGCTCAAAATTTCCAACTTCGTTTCATATGTATAATCAAGCTACAAGTTGATTGAGCTTCATTTCCTTTCACCTAAAAGTAGCCTAAATGTTTCTACTATGGCTTTGTTTTTGAATAGTATTTAAACTGTTGACCAATTCCTTAAAAATAAGTATAAATTTCACTCAAGTTGTCTACTATGGCTATTAGCATGTGCATTATCTTAAGTTAGTTTCTTTTGTTAACCTTTGATTTTCTAATAGGTTCCAGGGGCTCTGTGTCTACTTCAAGAGGCTGGTGAGGCAGAGACAGTCCTTCAAGTTGGTGGTGGTCTTTTGCGTGAGTGGTTGCCTAAGCCTTTCAAGCAGGATGTGGTACTAGCTATGGTCCTCGCATATGTTGACTTGTCAAGGGATGCTATGGCCATGAATCCACCAGATTTCATGGGCTGTTGTGAAGTTCTTCAGAGAGCATTGAAGCTACTACAGGTAACTCTCGATTCATGTAGTGGTTTTAGACTATCTTATGGAATTGATACCTACTAAACCTCTCTATAATTTTATTGCTAGAAACCTCTCTATAATTTTATTGCTTGAAACCTCTCTATAATTTTAATCATTTGAATTTTTTTTAATGCTTAATTCAAAAGTATATGTGTAGAACATTGGTGCTGTTATGTTTGGGAAGCTATACAATCGGGTTTTCTCTTTTTCTTTTTTTTAGACAAAAGAAAATTGATAGGGAAAGTAAGCTTTCCTCACTGATTGGATATAGGTCCAACTTCCTTTCTATTTTTTAAAAGAAAGTAAAGGAAAGAAAAATAGAAGTGTGGATAGATTTTGAGAAGGGTCCATGTTGTAATACTATTTCATATTTTTAAAAATATATTATAGCAAGTAGGAAAATGTGCAAGAGCAACAATAACAACAAAAAGCTTTTATCCCATTACATGGGGTCGGTTATATGTATCATTTTTTTTTTCATTGTGTTCTATTAAGAGTTGAATTCTTATTTAAATCTAATTAAAATGTTATTTTTAATACTTTATATCCAAGACTTTTTAGGTATACCTCTACCTTTCTTAACATAGGTCGGCTGTAATATATCTACTCTCCTATCAATGTGATCAAAAGACCGTCAATTTATGTGACCAAACCATCCAAGGCGACTCTCTCTAATCTTATCTTCCATTGGAGCTACTCCAACATTTTCACATATATACTCGTTTCGCATTCTATCTCTAGGTGTGAAACTGTTTATCCACCTAAGTATCCTCATCTTTGCAACAACAACAACAAAATCAAGCCTTTGTCCCAGTACGCGGGGTCGGCAAAATGAATTGTTTTTCTCCATTGTGTCCTATTGAAATTCTCATTTAAATCTAATAAATAAAGATCATTTCTAATATTAAGTCTTTTTTAGGTCCACCTCTACCTTTCTTAACATAAGACAAATCTGATACATCAACTTTTCTAGCCGGGTCATCTGAAGGCCTCTGTTTAATGTGACCAAACCATCTAAAGCAACTATTTCTGATCTTATCTTCCATTGGAGCTACTCCAACCTTTTCACGTATATGGTCATTTCGTTTCCTATATCTAAGGGTAAAACACCTCATCCACATGATCATCCTCATCTCTGCAACACTTAACTTAGTGTTATTCATCTCTTTTAATGCCCAACATTCGACACCATAAAATTCTTCTCTTTTAATGGCCAACATTCGACATCATAAAGCATTGCAGGTCTCACCACAATCTTATAAAATTTTCCCTTAAGTTTGAGGGGGACTTTTCTATCACAACAAGCCCGATGCATTCCTCCACTTCAACCATCCAACTTGGATTCTGCTGATAATATCCCCATATATTTCACCATCACTCTGAACAATCGATCCAATATATCTAAAACGTGTCATCTTCTTAATGACTTGATCACCCAAAGTCACAATCCCCTCACTAGGTCTATTGCTACTAAAATTACACTCCATATATTCAGATTTATATCTACTCAAGCGAAAACCCTCAATAGGTCTATTACTTTTAGGTCTAATATCTCAACTTTCCTCATCTTTGCAACACTTAATTTTATGTCTCTTTTAAATGCCCATATTCTGCGCCATAAGGCATAAAGCATTGTAGGTCTCATTACCATCTTATAAAATTTTCCCTTAAGTTTAAACAACCATTATTATATTCTTTTCAAATATTTTTTCTCATTTTTGATATATATGACTTTCTGATCAAATTTATGATTTAAATTCCTAATATTTTCATTTAAGATTAGAACTTATAATATTTTATATAGATTTATAAGCTTGTTTTATACTTAATTATTTTAGGAAATTGTTTCATAATTTGTTAAATAGGAAAAGAGTTTCAAATAAATAAAAAATACACCCAAAAAAAAATTTAAAAAAAATATTATTTTTATGATATTTGTAGTATGCATCCTTTGTGAATAGGATTATAGGATGCATGCTAAGATCAGCAATAAGAGCCTCTTGAGTGCCTGTTTAAATTATTCCATAAGGCGACTACATGAATATATCTTGATGTATTTGGCCCCAACCTTGCAATGATTCTTTCGTTGCTTCTTATGCATGCATGCATGCATGCCTATGTATATATGAAGCCCAATACCTACCTACCTCGAGAAGTAGGGAAAAGTGATCTAGGTGGGGATCAAACTCAATAGCTCGAAAAAATCATCCATGTTTTTTATCAACTCAGCCAGCTAGCACCCCCTTCCCTCTCACAGACACACGTGTGTATATACATAACAGTCCAACTCTTTCCTGCCCTCTTTGTTTCTCTTTATAAAATTCTTGAATAGGAAATGAGAAAAAAAAATCATTTTCAAAACAAGTTTTTATGCTGTATTGAGTGGAGAAGTATCTAGAAGACTAGAATGGCTACTCACGGACTTAGATTCTTGCTTGCATTTGTATACCTTTCAAAATCTTGTTGGCCACAGGAGGAAGGGGCTAGCAACCTTGCACGTGACCTGCTGGCACAGATTGATGAGACATTGGAAGAGATATCCCCTCGTTGTACTCTTGAACTTCTAGCCTTGCCCCTTGATGAAGAGCACCGTATAAAACGCCAAGATGGTCTACATAGTGTACGCAGTATATTGTGGACGGTTGGTAAAGGAGGTGCTTCAGTAATAGGGGGAGGATTCACTCGTGAAGATTTCATGAATGAAGCATTTGTACATATGAAAGCTTCGGAGCAGGTTTGTGAGAACATTACTTGAATAATCATTATATACTTCATGGTTAGGGGCTGATTGTCCTTTTTTTTTTTTCTTAATGGTCTAAAGATAGATTTGTTTGCTGCGACACCAAGTAACATACCAGCGGAGAGCTTTGAAGTATATGGTGTGGCACTAGCTTTAGTAGCACAGGCCATTATTGGTAAAAAGGCGCATCTTATTAAAGATGCTGGCAATCTTTTTCAGCAACTCCAACAGACCAAAGTTACCTCTTTAGGTGCTAATTCTGAATACACCACCAAGGTAGACAGGGAGATAGACTTTGCACTTGAAAGGGGTCTCTGCTCACTGCTTTTGGGAGATCTTGATGAGTGTTACTCATGGTTGGGCATTGATGATAAGAGTTCGCCTTATAGAAATCAGGATATTGTAGAATTCATCATGAGCAATTCGAACATTGGCAGTGATCATGATCCTCTACCTGGACTTTGCAAATTGTTAGAGACATGGCTCATTGAGGTTGTTTTCCCACGATTTAGAGATACTCAAGGTATACAGTTTAGGCTCAAGGATTACTATGATGATCCAACAGTGCTGAGATATCTAGAAAAAATGGAAGGAGGTGGGGCTTCGCCGTTAGCAGCAGCTGCTTCAATTGTAAAAATTGGGGCTGAAGCTACTGCTGCACTTGGTAATGTAAAATCAAGTGCACTTCATGCTCTGCAGAAAGTGTTTCCATTGACTAAAAGGGAAGGAAGAGGTAGCATTGAGGTCTCCACTGGCTTACATAGTTCTACATCTGAACTAGGAGTTGACGAGCCCAGGATGGATACCTATCAATATGTTAAAGAGAATGAGAACGAGGTTTTTGAGAAACCTAATTCTGAATATTCTAACGAGGAAGATTTTACATACATGATAAAGGAAGCAAGCATGAAGATAATGTGTGCTGGAATAGCTGTTGGCATACTGACTCTTGCTGGACTCAGGTACTTACCAAGGAGAAATGTGCCTTCTGGTTCAATAAAGGAAGTTGGATCTGCAATGGCTGAAAATACAGTTCATACTGGTAATTTTTGAATATTCTGAACCTTTTTTCATTTATTTGTTTGTCAAATGGTAAATTGGTAAATATTTACCCATTGGAAAATTCTTCCTTCCGATGGAGTGTGTTTCTGCTGCTCAGTTATTTCATGTACAATGTGTTGTTCCTTATAATACGGGATGACTAATTTGTCTCACTGAAACGTAGACGTGATTTCAATTTTATTAACGATTGTTCAATTTTACTACCCTCCATAAACATAAGTCTTTATCAACTGCTTGCTAATGTCAAGATCTTTTCTTCAAAAGCGTCATAGACTTCTTATTAGCTGTTTACTATGATTCAATTTTTATAAATCTTATCAACAAGTTTTTTATCTTTTGTTCATGCATATTCTTTCGCTTTTCTTAATATTATGTTCCTTTTTCCCCCTTTCAAATATCAGTTTGGTAGGTGAGCGTTTGTACTATCCATAGTTCATTTACTAGGAAAGTCATGCCTATTGTTTTAGTTTTAATTACCTTTCCCTTCTAAGTGGCATCGTTAAACATGCAATTGCTTTTTCAATTATCAGTTAAGATATATTATGAATTATCTAAATTAACAACAATTTGCACCATTCTTTTAGATTTGATTGGTTTAGTTATAACATTGTTTCAATGCGTTAGTGAATATCATGGTCATTTTTTGTTTTCTGGAGGAGAAGATGCCTGCCCACTTCTATATCTTTTGTAAGTGAGAATTGAACTGGACAAAGAACTTGTGAAAAAAGTTTGGCTGATGCGTTTCAAATCAGCTGTAATAAGCTGTTCTATGATAGAGTTTATCCAATCATGAGATTTTGGTGACTTTGGCACAGTGACGGGTCTCTTTTATGTGCTGCTCGGCAACCCTGGCCACGGCTGTGAAGTCTTGTTTTGGTTGGTTTCTCTTTGCTCGGGGGGTAGGAATACCCTTCTATAACATGGCAATATTACAATACCTCACTTTCCTTTACCGAAGTAGCTTATGTTGATTTGGAATTATTTCCAAATTGAAATAAGTTTTTAGTTGAAAAACTTTTATTGGCTCATTATTGTAATTAATTAGGGAATAGATTATTTTTCTAATTAAGTTGATTTAATTGGAGATATGATTAGAGATTTGATTGATGCATTAATTAGGGATATAATTATTGCATTAATTAGGGATTTGATTGGAGATTTAATTGATGCATTCATTAGGGGATTTGATTGGGTTTTTATTAGGATTAGATTAGGAAGCTTTTCTAATTTTCTTTGTCTCAAATCTATAGAGCCTGGGGGTTGCTGTTGAATGCAAGAGAGAAGAGAAAGCTTCAGAGGTATTGTAATTCTCTATTATTCTCCAATGTAGTGAAATCATCATCCCCTCATTGTGGATGCAGCCATCTTCGCCGAGCCACATAAATCGCCGTGTTTATTGTATTTGTATTGTGTGAATTTTGTTTCCGCTGTGATTGGTTGCACAACAATTGGTATCAGAGCCGGATTTCGGTGGTATTTTCGTCGGCGGCTTGGAGAGTTTGACGAAGGTTCTATTGTTCATTTGGAATGAAGGTTATGTTTGTTCGTTGATGGAAGTAGAAAAGTTAGCTGGATTGGTGCAATTCTGGTATCGTGAGAAGGCTGCAATTTGGTGGAGGCTATGAGATCCGGTGGAGCCATGGATACATCCACTTCAACGGTGAAGAAGGTGTCGATTCATTAAGTAGTTACACATCCCATCAAAATTGATTTGACAAAGTTTGATGGCAAAGGGAATTTTGGTATGCGGCGATGTGAGGTGATGGATGCGCTATGCTTTTTAAATCTAAAGAAAGTTTTGGAGAGCGATGGACATCCCGAGAAGATTTCAGAGAGAGATTGACTCAAGATGAACCAGAGTGCTTGTGGCTTGATTAGGAATTGTCTATCTCAAAAGATCAAGTATGTGGTGATGATGGAGACTTCTACTGTGAAGTTGTGGAAAACTTTGGAGAACAAGTAACTAACGAGAGCATGGAGAATCAACTTCATATGAAGCGCCGGCTCTACAGGTTTCAAATGAGGCATGACATTACAAGTGATGAGCTTTTGAATGAATTCACAAAGCTATTGACATATTTTTTGAATATGGATAAGGAGGTTAGAGATGAAGATAAGGCGTTCCTTCTGTTAAATTCACTCTCGGATGAGTATGAAAACTTCACTATGACGCTCATTCATTGGAAGGAGGTCTTGAACTATGGTGAGGTGATTATAGCATTGCTGAATCACGAGTTCCGACATCGAGACAAGGAGTTTGCAAAGATGATTCAGCTGAGGCTCACACACTCGAATAAGAAAGATATGAGAAGAAGAAAAGGGGCGGCAACAAGCATGGTAGGTGTCGTGGGCACAGTCTTGGGAAGAATCAGTGTGCTTTATGCTTGGAGATTGGTTATTGGAAGAAAGATTGCCTGAAGCTGAAGGAGAAGGGAAAGAGAGTTTCCAATGAGGCTAATCTTAGTGTGGAAGAGCGTGACGAAGATTCAGATGTATCACTATTTATAGTTTCTCAAAGTTTGTATTCAGATGGTTCATGCTAGGTTTTGGATACTAATGCTACCTATCACATTTGTCCCACTAAAGAGTAGTCCGGTACCTACAGAGAGCTTGATAGTGGTGTTGTGATCATGAGAAATGATCAAGCTTGTCGTACAATTGGTGTAGGGAGCATCTTCATCAGAATGCGTGATAGTACTGTAAGAGAGCTGGCTGATGTGAGGCACATTTCAAATATCATGAAGAATATGCTTTCTGTTGGAGCTTTAAAGACCAAGGGCTACAAGGTATTCATTGAGGCAGGAGTTCTGAAGATATATCATGGAACACTGGTTTATTTGAAAGGAGTTCATCACTACAACCTTTATTACCTTCTGGGAAGAACAGTGATTGGATCGATTGTTGTTGCTGATGATTCTTCTGATTGAACTGCATTGTGGCATATGCGGCTGGCTCATGTCAGAGAAGCTTTTCTTATAGCTTTGGTGAAGCAAGGATTAATTAAAGGAGCATGTGCCTACAAGCTTGATCTTTGTAAATATTGTGTATTTGGCAAGAAGGCACGTGTATTCTTTGGTACTGTCATCCACAATACAAAGGTATCTTAGAGTATGCTCACACAGATGTTTGGGGCCCAACGAAGATAACATCATTCAGTGGGCGGCGATACTATCTCTTTTGTTGATGATTACTCCATATATATTTGGGTGTACACCATGAGGCGCAAGAGCAAAGTATTGGAGATTTTTAGAACTTGGAAGAAGTGGATTGAGACTCAGACTGACAAAAGGATCTGGTATATCAAATCAGATAATGGGGACGAATACACTTCGGATGCATTCTTATAGGAGTGCCAGAGATTTGGGATATAACATCACTTCACTGTTAGAGAGCCGCCGCAGCAGAATGGGGTGGGAGAGAGGATGAACTAGAATTTAGTGGGGAAAGTTTGGTGTATGTTATCCAATGCTGGGTTGGATAGAGTCTATTGAGCTGAGGCAATAGACTATGCCGGCCATTTGGTGAATCGTCTGCCTTCTACAACTATTGGGAAGAAGATCCCAAAGGAGATGTGGTCAGGGCATACTGCTAGAGATTATGACAACTTGAGAGTATTTGGGTGTCCAGTTTATTATCATGTTCAAAATGATAAATTGGAACTAAGGGCAAAGAAGAAAATATTTATTGGTTTTAGGCGTAGAGTTAAGGGCTTCAAACTCTATGACCCGGCAGAGAAAAAGGTTGTCATTACCAGGAGTTTTACTTTCGATGAGACGAGCATGTTGAAGCCTCGAGACTCTAAGCAGGTGGAGAGTTCTATTAGGACTACAGATGCACTGTAGAAGTTGGTGTTCGATGCAACTCCATTTTCTCCTCATAGGCATATCATTTCTACCCAGGTATCTGATTCAGCTGCAAATCAGGAGGTAGAAGATGATGTTGACGATAAGATTTCTGTTTAGGAATTTATTAAGGACCAAACACTAGAATATTCTAAAGCCTGCTTGGTTGAAGGATCACATTGTATTTGCATTTTCAATCATGGAGGCTGAAGTTCTTAGTCATTATAAGGAAGCAGTGGACAGTCCTGATGGTGATCTATGGAAGAGGGCTATGGATGAAGCGATTGAGTTTCTTTAGAAGGATGCTACTTGGAGGTTGGTGAAGCTTCCTCCAGGAAGAAAAGCCATTGGGTGCAAATAGATGTGTGCAAAGATGAAAGGATACCATGGAGCTGATGTGCAATACAATGCTAGGTTGGTGGTAAAAGGTTCTTTGCAACGGGAAGGAATTGTTTATGATAAGGTGTTCTTCCCATCGGTTAAGAATCTCTCTACCTGTGGTCACTTGGCACTTGTAGCACAATTTCGTCTAATTTTTTAGCAGCTCGATCTGGACATTGCACAAGCAGGTGGCGTTGTGAGCAAGCCCATACATGATCCAGGAAGGAATCATTGACAATCTTTGAAGAGTATTCTGAGGTATCCGAAGGATATAATTGATGCAGGCTTGGAGATGCAGTCACCACGACAGTGGTGCATGACTCATGAATGATGGTCCACTTGTTTGAAGAACTACGCTTAGCTTGATCCCTTGGGAGAGGGGTACGTAGGCAAACATTTGGGTGCAGTCGTTCTGATATTGGAGCCTTATTTGTCATCTTCCACTTTTTGAAGTGAAAGATGAGGCGGATATTATTGATTTGGAATTACTTCCAAATTGAAATAAACTTTTATTTGGAAAATTTTTAATGGCTCATTATTGTGATGGAGTAGTGAATAGATTATTTCCCTAATTAAGTTGATTTAATTGGAGATATAATTGGAGATTTGATTGATGTATTAATTAGAGGATCTAATTATTTCATTAATTAGGGATTTAGTTGGAGATTTGATTGAAGCATTAATGAAGAGATCCAATTATTGCATTAATTAGGGATTTGATTAGGAAGCTTTTTCCTAATTTTCTTTGGCTCAAATCTATAAATAGAGCCTTGGGGGTTGCTGTTGACTACAAGAAAGAAGAGAAATATTAATAGCTATTGTAATTCCCTATTATTCTCCAATATAGTGAAATCATCATCCCCTTCTCATGGATGTAGGCATCTTAGCCGAACCACGTAAATCGCCGTGTTTCTTATGTTTGTGTTGTGTGAATTTTGTTTCCGTTGTGATTGTTTGCACAACAGCTTCTATATAAGGACTAAAAATTGAATGGTAGGATTTAGCCTGTTCAATCATGCAACCTACCACTTCCAGCCAACTGCTTTTCCAGGTAGGTCCATATCTCCTTCAATGTGGTTTACTCCATTGTTATGTTCATTTTCTTGTAGACATCCCTGTGCCATTAGTCTTTGCTTCAAGCTAGCTTTAATTTTTTGTAAAATCAATAATGCTTAAAGATTTCAATTCATGTCCAAAACAAACTTACACTTGTTTATAGTTTTTAATTTTTTATCTAAGATTTTAAAACTTTGCTCCCTTTTTTTCCTTTCTAACTTTGCATTTTTGCGTTCAGTTATCCCTGCAATTCAGAATGTAGAAAAGGAGTTACCCAAAATGGATGCAAGACATGCTGAAAGCCTAGTCCGCAAGTGGCAAAATATCAAATCTCAGGCCTTGGGTCCTGATCACCATCTTGAGGATCTGCCAACGGTAAGATATTCATTTTACTGTATTATTATTACTCATGGATTTAGTTAAAAAATGGCTTATTGTGTTAGATTTATTTGCACGCCGTATAATACCCCTCATAAATCCCATCAATAAGGACCTGGCTCCTCATCATTTCTTAATTTCAAGGACCTATGATGGGAAATACTTGAGTTCGCAAGCAAACCTAACAATAATCGGTAAAACAGTGAGAAAAATGAAGAAAATATGGTGGAAAAACAATCAAACGATAGCTAATCTTATAGAAAGCAAAGCGAAATAAGAACAAATCAAAAGATACAAGAGAACCTCAATTCGAGAGGAGGATCGTCTCTCCCAAATCTCTAGACAAGAGATTCTAGAGCCCAAGCCGTCAAGAAACCCTAATTGAGAATCAATCAAAACATAATCCCTCCCTAATCCTCTTATGCTCTTTAATACAAAAGCTTTCATAATATAATTTCCCTCCCAAGTCCTAGCCGCCCCCTCCTTTTCAATTTGAATTCTATTGGATGAGTGGGGCCCACCCTTTGATTGCCATTTTAAATTGTGTTTTAGCTACAATATATTTAGCTATATTAATAATTTATTAGCAGTGATGAATAATAGTGCATAGAAATATTATTTATTATTTTGAAAGTAAGATTCCATTTTTTTTAAAAAAATATTGATTAAAATAAATATCTTATATTTGTGTAGATTCTTGAGGGCCGGATGCTGAAGATATGGAAGGATCGTGCTTCAGAAGTTGCCCAACAAGGCTGGTTCTGGGAGTACACTCTACAGGACCTGACAATTGATAGCGTTACTATCTCACTGGATGGTCGCCGAGCCACTGTAGAAGCTACGATCAATGAGGCGGCGAGATTAATAGAAGCTGCTCAGCCTGAGCTCAAGGACTCGTACGACACAACTTATACGACGCGATACGAGATGGCTTGTTTGGAATCTGGCTGGAAGATAACTGAAGGAGCAGTTCTCAAACCATAGATTGTACCTGTGAGTTATCTATCAGGCTTCTTCTCCATTTTGGGCATTTTTTAAATTTATTCTTTTGTGGTCTCTAATCTTAACCTTATAATGATATTGCTTGTCTTTATAAATCTGTTATTGAACTATAGTTCTCTGTTTATTTTGTCTGTTCATTATCTTTTTTGTATCAGATGTATTTCTCTTAGAAGATAACTGAAGGAGTCTCAAACCATAGATTGCATCTGTAAGGAATTCGGACTCTCTATTTTGCGTTTTGTGGTTTTTATTCTTTCATGGCCTCAATTTTTCATTTTCACAAAGCTGTTATTGAAGCATAGTTCTCTCTCTCTCTCTCTCTCTCTCTCTCTCTCTGTTTTTTTTTTTTTTTTTTGTTCTGTTCCTCCATCTTTTGATCATAAAATGAGCTCAAATATATGTTATGTGTTAGTTTGTTTTCATAATGATCAAATAAATCATCATGAAATTACTCATGAACAATGAATATTTTTAACTACTTTAGGCTATGATGCACAGATACGGACACGGGACACCTCAATTATTGAAAATATAGGACACGGACACGGGTTGAACACGGTATTATAATTTTTTATATTTTAAAAATTGCATATAAAAATTAAATAAATATAATTTTAAAAATAATTTAGAAATAATACGTCATTTAACTAGAATTTATGCTTAAAATGATTAATATTAGGATGTCGAGAGTCGGGCGTCGATGTTGTTTATCAGTCATCGAGAGAGGAGATGGAAATATCTTCAGAGAAATGAAAATGAGAATATTGGATGAATGGGGTATTAAGTGCGGACGATTAATTTGGTGATGTGGATACGAAATAATAAATTTAGTTTTTTATATTTTAAATAAGTAAAAATTTTAAATATAAGAAATTATATTTTAAAAAATTCATAAAATATTTAAGATACGCATGTCTGATGTGTGTCCAATTTGTATTAAATATTTTTTTAATCGGACACATTTTCGACGTGTCCGACATGTGTCGAAGGAGTGCGGACGTGTATCGTGTCAGATACGTGTCACACACTGCACGCCTATTTGAGGAGAAGTGTCGGTGCATCATTAGACTCTAGGTAAGTGTTAGTTTTATAAATACATGTGATTTGAGTGTTAAACATGAAATTGCTCCGAATATATAATCACCTAGAACTGCAAAATAACAATAATAATAATATCAACAGCAACAATTAGCTTCTAAGCCCTTCACCATTGCATTGTTTCTTTTTAGTTAAATCTACACCTTTCTACAAACAAATCATAACACCAAAGAATGACACATAAATAAGAAAGCAAATCATTGTAAATATGACAAGAACAAGACAGACTGATCAGTCTTCTGAAATCTACTATGGCTCACCTGGAAGAAAACATCAAATTTAAGCGAAAAGACCGTCGGCGACATTCTCGTGGCATGAAGCT
The DNA here is from genome assembly GCA_016618105.1 of Dendrobium huoshanense. Lineage (NCBI taxonomy): Eukaryota > Viridiplantae > Streptophyta > Magnoliopsida > Asparagales > Orchidaceae > Dendrobium > Dendrobium huoshanense. The sequence goes on along the minus strand of CM028360.1, from coordinate 1,282,876 downwards.
AAGTCCAAACGTCTCCTTGAGAACCAGCTCAGGCTCCAGGAGCCCAATTAGCTTGGCCACAAGCGAAGCGCTTTCTTTGACACATTCTATGTCCTTGGTATCAGTCCATAGAAGCTTAGCCAAACGCATTTTACGCTTCTTAGAATCCACTTCTATGCCCCATTTGATGTAAAGATTGTTCCTTTCCTCTGAAGAAAGCTTCTTCTGGATCCTCCTGTGTAGCATTGCTCGCTCGCGTTGAAGATTCTTTAGGCTGAATTTGCAGTAGAGAAAGTAAAATTGTGGTTAGATTTCTCCCTTTTGAATGACTGATGATTCATGGAAGCTCATAGATCTTGAATTGAATTACAGATTTCCTCTTTGAATTCTTTTTAAGTGCGGCTAAAAAAGTGTTTCCCTGGTCTCAAATATATATAACACAAGACCTTTTAGTTGATAACTAAAGCTCCCAACTAACAGATCAAGATGAGCTGCATCTCAAATATGTTTTAGATGAGTAGAATTTTAATGCTTTGCATTAAATGTTAGATTTTTTAATTTAGGGTTTGAATTGGCAAATAATACGCTTCACCCTGTAACTTGTTTTACCTTTCATGTATTAATTTTCACTATCGTTCATCAAAATTAATACAATGAAACGCAAAACAAGTTTCCGTTGAAGTGTATTATTTACCAATTCAAATACTATCGTCTTTCATTTCCACTTCGTCTGAAATTAAAATATATCAAAGGGATGTTTGGTCGATCATTTGTAGGGTTTTGCATTTCATTTTTTCTTGGTGTTTGATTTGAAACAAAAGAAAATGTAAAGTGAATTCTTATGAGTTTTGAAACATCTTAACACCTCTATTTTCATAGCCTTTGAAACTCATCCAAATCGGGTGATTTTGATATCCCACATTGTGCTGGCTCACAATTCCTACCACCCCACCTTCACCCATCACTATCTCCTGCCCTCTTGTTGATGCCTACCATCCGCATTTCAATGCATTTGAAATGTTGCATTATAGAATGCTAAAAAAAAAAAAATACAAATACATTTGATTTGCTTCTAATCTAAACAACTAAGACTTCGTTTGGGATGGCTTTCTTACTGTTTCTTAAAATAGCTTTCTTACTGTTTCTTAAAATAGCTTTCTAGTAAAAAATTAAAATTTTTGTATTAAAAAGCTGCTTTATGAAGCAGTAAGAAAACCGTCCCAACCGAAGTATAAATTTCTAAAATATATTCAGAACTTATGATTTTCTCAGAATTATGATCTAATACTCATACTTAACTTTGATCTGACAAAACATTGCAAGACATCAATGAAGTGCTCACCTGGAGGCGGCAGTTCCACTCTCATTTCTTTGAGATAGCATCCTTTTAAGAAAAGATAGACGCCTATGCTCCACCTCCATATAGCTAGAATCTGTAGGCTCACCTTTGAAGAGGAGAAAGAAGTAAGTCCTGTGGATCAGGGAGACATTACATGTATCCCATAGTTCAATTATCTCTCTCTGCTGCTTTTTAAATTCCAAAGGCCATTGAGAAGGAGATTCTGAAGAACTTGACAGTGTTTCATTGCTGGCTACATTTTTTGCTTCCTCTACCTTAGAGTTTTCGTTAGGGTTTTGATGCATCTCCTGCAATATGACAAGGAGTCAGCCAGCTCAGAAAATCATTCTATTATAAGAGGCAACTCCAGTGGGTTAGCTGGAAAACAGGGACAAAGTTCCAACAAAAAGTATTTAAAATTTGAATGATTGATGATTCATGATCCAGTTGCGGTTGGACTATATATATATATATATATATATATTAACACTTAGTTATTATCATTATTAGAAATGCTACATCATCTAAGTAGTTTTAATTTATTTTAGGGATTTTTACATACATAACACCTAAAATTATTGAAAATACATATTTAACACCTAAACTTCTATATTTACTAATATGCCATCTAAAACCCCTCTTTTAATCAATTCTAACATTTCGTTTAAACCCTCTATAAAAAATCACTATCAGCGACTATCTTCCCCGTTAATGGCATCCTTGTACAGTGAATACAAGTATCTCAACGCTTCAATTAGGTGGTAGAATGGAAGGAAAGGGGATTTTTAGATTGTATATTAGTAAATATAGAAGTTTACGTGTTAAATATATATTTTCAATAGTTTTAAGTGTTATGTATGTAAAAATCCCATTATTTTAATAATATTTATATTATCATCATGATTGAATCTCAGTTGAACCTCTTGAACCTTTCTTTTTACATGTTTAATGTCTGGTCCAATTCTAAAAGCCTTACAAGTTTTTTTTTTTTTAATCTTATTTTACAAAATGGATGAGTTAAAAAGGACTCAACTTAGCTAATGAAATAGAGGGAAAATCAAAGCATATCCGATCTTGGTGATCTTTTTAAATAATGCCCATCAGAGGATAGATTTCAGCGTTAAGTTTCCCTAACTGTATATGCTATAAAAGATAAATAAGAGAAATGCTTAACAATGCTTCAATGATCAAATAGTAAATGCTCAAAAGAGAATTAAAACACTCTTGCGCACCTCGTTTTGTACTAATTGTTTCTGATTTTGCGGTTGCGGCACCTCCTCCAGCTGTTCAACATAGTTGGAAATGCTTGGAATGGAAGTTTCATAAGCGTTCTTCGAACCCCTTGCTCTAACCTTATCTTCACTAGCAATGGTAGCGTCTTCAACTTTGAGCTCCTCCCTTAGAGAAATTTTTAATTTCTGAGAAACTCCAGAACTAACTTCAGTTTCTCTTCCGGAACTTGCCAAAGAATTTCCAGCTGAGGCATTTTCAGGCCTTCGTGGAAAATCCTTTAGCAGGCTGTAAGTCGGTGTATTGTTATTGTGTTTTATATCCTCAACACAAAAAGATTTTGTAGAACATGCTGGATTTTCTTGAGAATTTGCACACCTTGGAGTTAATACATCTGGAACTGGTTTCATAAGATTATCACTAGTTTGTGTCATTTTAACTTGATTTTGCAAGGCAAGTCCAAAACTTTTGCCTGCTTTAAGACTTGGTTCCTTGGCTTCAAAAGTCATTTGTAGAAGATTGTCATAGTCATCCAGCAGGAGACTGGACTCATCTGTTTTCTTCTTTAAATCGTTTATTTCGATACACCGAACCTCTTTGCATTGGTCGTTGTCGTCCAAACTTCCAGATTGGGATCGAGGAATTCTTGGACTTTGATAAGTATTTCGAGGAAAGTATCTAGCACTGTTCACCGAGTTTTCAGACTTTAGGTGATTTCGATCATAGCTGTCATTAACATATGGAAACCTGCACTTTGAAATGCCAAATTCTGGACTGTGATAACTAATTCCTGATGCTTGCGATATGGATGATTCATCTTCAGAAGCAACAGGTTGATGGCCAACAGATAGTTGGATGGATTCCCCCTAAAAAGCAAGACAAGAAAGGAGAACAAAAGATCTAAGATTAGTTTTCAAATCATGAGGAATCTGAGCCTATAAGCACCCATTTTCTGAAAGCCTGATGTTCAGAAGCAAGCTGTACTGATAATTGGCTTGATTCCTCCACTTAAGTAGAAATATTTATGTACCAAAATTAAAATAAAAGTAAACTACCCAATGTCTTGAAGAATGATCATCCTCATAAAGATTATGTGCGTTTGGTTTCGGCATCAACCGTCCATATTCCTCCTTAACACATTAAGAAAATGTTTGGAGAATTTATTTAGACACAGCGTGAGCAACTGAGTTTAACTTAAAAATAAATATTGTACCGTTAGTCTCAAAGCTTGATCATCCCCAACTAAGCTAAGCAAGTTGTGTAGTCGAGACTGAGCAAGATTTCTTTGCTGAATTAGCTCCCTTATCTCTTTCTCCATCTGAAAAAAAAAAAAAACAAAGGTAATATGACAATTATTTAGATAGTTAACCCTCCCAAAATGGATAGATTATTGCGTGTGGCGTTCGAATTGTCCGGAGACAAATCCGGACATGCCACGTCACCCCGGATGCATTGGGCCCCAGGTGACATGGCGCGTTCGGATGCGAATCCGAACGCCGCACGTAATATTTTTTCCCCAAAATGTGTATTATGGACTCATACATAAATTAAATGGGTACCTTTATGATTTTGGCATCTTTCTCCTTCAACACATCTAGATGAGATGTTGTATGTGTTGAGCCTAAATAATGCAATTCATCTTCCAACCTAACAAGTTCTCTTTGTAAATGTTTTACTAATGCCTTGTCTGACATGATAACATTAACATTTGCATTGGTAGTTACTTCCTTTGCACAGCTTGCAAATAAAAGGGTGTTTCTCGACTGCTCGTCGTGGATTCGCGCAGGACTCATTGTGCAAATAATGGCAGTTCTCGCATTACCTCCCAAGGAATTATGTAATATTCGTGTCAACTTTGAATCTCGATAAGGAATATGTGTATTTCTTCCCTTGCTGCATTTAAGATAAGGATGTGGACAAAAAAAAAGAACAAATGGTAATCAATAAAGCAAAATAGTGAGACAATTTTGATTTTTTCTCTCTTAAAACTATCCCTATTATATTTATTATTTTAACAAATATCCTCCAAAATATTAATTTAAACAAAATATCCCAATGAATGGTAGTTTCTTGTATACTTTTTTGATACATGCAAAAACTATTTTGAAGGATATTTTAATTTTTAGGGATATTTTTGTTAAAAAAAAAATGGAGAATATTTGCTCTGATAAAAATAAAACATGGATAATAGTCTAATCAGATGCATTATAACGAGTAAAATGTCAATTTTTAAACCATAATTTAAGTTAAAAATAATTATATGATTATAAAATAATAGCAAAAAAAAAATGGCCTTTACAAGGTCTAGTAAGGTCTTAGCTGGGTAAATGTAGACCTAGATGGCTGATATAGCCCTGGTTGGCCATGTGTAGATAGATGTGGCTATCCTAACGCGACCTCATATGATAAAAAATGGCCTTACAAGATCTAGTCAGCCCAAGTGGGCTAAGTTGATTAAAGTATAAACATGATAGGCCCAGCTTTCTCAAAACTAGACCGTTATACGGAATTGAACTAGCCCTAGTACAAGATTTTGCTACCCCAAAGAACTGCTGGGTTGGAAGCTTGGTTATGACGTAGATTCATATGAGTTGATATTCTGTTGAGAATTTCCTTGTTAATTTAAGGGTTTTCTATTTGGCAAGTATTTAAATATCTCTCCATAAACTTCCAAGCCCCTTTTAATGCCGCCGGCCCCTCCCCCCTAAGTTATTTAATTTCTTAATTGAATATCCAATTATGAGATTTAATTAACCACCACCTCTTTTTTTCCATTTAATTTTAATTTCAATTTTCAAAATCCCCCCGGCACCCCATCTGTGTTACATCACAAACCCACCAAAATTCTTGCACTCAAACAATAGCAATCAAAGCCCTATATGAGGTGCTGGTTGGGTACCCATGCTTTACTCAGACGGGCTTCGCCCACCCATGGTGACTTTCAGGATGTCGTACCCACCTATACCCACCCACTTCCCATGTTTTTTTAACGAAGTCTACTACAGACTGATGGCCTTGAGGCTTGTTGCCCTTTATTATGATTGCAAACTTTATAGCTGCATATTAGAATTTACCATAGTCGCAGTGTGGTTAAGTGTTGCACACTACATAGTGAGGATTGCAGTAATATAAAATATACGGTGATTAACAATGTAAATTGATTTATCCCCCCGATGTTGAGTACCCACCCATACCCACCCACAAGCCATGGGCGTACCCATACACATTCATACCCATTGGGTATGGGTGGGTACATGGGTGGGCGTGAGTATGGGTACCCAATGTAGCAATCCCGCATCAAATTTGTTTGATGGGGAGAATGTTGTGGGAACTTCTTATTTAGACATATAGAGCCACACAAAATTTTCATTAATCAAATTTATTGATCTCTAAGATCCTGTTTAGGACGGTTGTAGTATTTTGTAAAGATATTTATGAAATTATTGTGGGAAAAGCAAATTTTTTAAAACTTTTACGAACAATGTAATCATATTTTTTTCTTTTTAAATTGAACCACTTTCTTAAAACTACTAGTCTACCACACATTAGTAACTTAGGTTGTTAAAAGCATCTTCTCATTAAATAAATTTCTAAAAATCAGTGAGAAAGTAATAGTCAAATAAAATTGTGATTCTGGTTTGAAAAGCAATGCAGTGAAAAAAAGCTCCAAACAGACCCTAAATCTTGAAAAAATAAATAAATAAATTTGGAATAAAATAGGTCTTTAATATTAAGGAACAAAAATCATCTGCAAGGTTGTAACTCTAGATTTAGATTAAAATTTAAAAAACTCCTGAATAACAGTACCAACCTTAGCTTGCGAATAACAGTTCCGAGAGTAAGCAAACTCCGATTTATGTGACTACCTTCTTTTAACTTTGTCCCAGCAGATAATGTCTGAGATGCTCGCTCACTACCAGCCAGATCAACAAAATTCTAAAATAAAAACTCAAGTTTAGTCTCATTTTGTATCCCACATAAATTAAATGATAATATTATTTTTTTTTTAAATGGCATTAGGAACAATTTATACCACTGTGGCTGCAAGAGAGCTGGAGCCATCCCTATCATGATGTCTAGCTGAGCTTTCAATTGTCTGCAATGGACAGCAAACTAGAAATGAAATATTTGGTGCATTTATGCCGACGAGAAAAAAAAAAGAGTAAATTCATTTAATTAGTTGGATCCACTTAAGCAACCAGTCGGAGTATTTGATGAGATCTGGAGCTTGCTTCATTTAAGGAGGTCTCGCCAATCTGTCTTTGATCTGCAAGAAGAGCAACAGATTGATTAAATAAGAATATAGCATCTTCATAATCTGGTTCACAGACTCACCAAATTCTACGCAATATCAACCAACTTTTCTTTGTCTAAGCTAATTGAATCGACTATAATGAAGTTGGTTCTAAATTCAGTGGTTTGAAGGAAATCTAAAAGATTAGTCAAGGATTTGGTATATGAGAGGTCATTGAATAATGGCCTGATATTCTCACTGACTTGATGAGATTTTATAAAAATATACAGTCTATAAAAAGGTCTGAAAAAATCAGATAATAATAATAATTACAAAATAATGGCAATGAAGAATTTTTTCTAATATATCCCCTTCATATGGTAGTCTATTTAAGATGCCAAACTTGATGTGACTACTATTGAAAGCACACCAAGCTAGATAATGAAACTAACACCAGCACCAAAATTTGTAGTCTTAAGTGATGCTTTGTACCTTCACAAATAGCTAGAAGATCCTCAAGATGGCATTTATCCCTTAGTCTTACCTCAGTTAGTTTCTCAACAACAGTACCCCTCTAAAAACAAAGAGTTAATCAAACAAATAAGGTGCATTCAATAAAAAAAAAATGCTCGACCTATGTGACAAAGAAACAAATTAACTTTACAGATTCCTTCACCTCTGGATCATCAAGAAGCCTAAGAGGGGTATTGTCTGAACTTAGAAGATCACTAACACCTTCATTATATATTTCAATAGCTGAAAACTTTAAAATGAATTCTCTCTCTTTATGCTGCAAAAAGAACAAAATACATGTGAGATAAAAGAGGAATAAACTTATTTTTGTGATTTTTTTAATTTGATAAAATTTGTAGTCTGACTTGAGTTCCTCTCCTCTTGATGATGATGGCCTGGGAATGAGGTATTTATAGGCACTTGTTTGATTTGAGGTGATGTAGAGGCGGATAGCGATGCAAAATCCAAGGAAAAAGTGGCTTAGTGACATTGGATAGTCGACAAACTATCAAACGAATATTCTTGGTTGTGACAGAGATCCATAGCAGGGGCGCATTGTGAACTAAAGATTTCTTGTCCTCCATAATGATCTCTATCGTAAATCATTGTAATTATCAAGGATAATCATTTGATAGTCTGTTAACTATCCTATACCTAAGGTGGCATTGGGCCATCTCCTAGCCTACCATGTGTCCCATCACTAGAACTAGAATCTCATGAATTCTAAATCACAATCCATCTCAACACCACCTTGGGCCAGCCAAATACCTCTAAAAACCTCATTCTTGGTACATCGTGAGGAGAAGAGGAACTCAAAGTCATCCCAACCATGTTATCAGATAGTAAAAAGAGAGAGCAAGAAAAATAACCTTCTGGATGTATTCATAAATATCCTCCACAGTGTACACAGTTATCCCATTCATTGTGTATGTCTTTCCGCTACTTGTTTGTCCATACGCAAATATACTTGCTGCATATATCATATATAGACCAAGTAATACTCCACAAGAGCACCACACAGACAGAATACAGATGGTGGGAGGGAAAGGGTGATTGGGGCAGTGGAGCAACGGATAAAAGATTCTACTTACAGTTGATTCCATTGACTACAGAAAGAGCAACCTCCTTTGCCCCTTCCTCATAAACTTGCCTTGTGTCACTATTGGGCCCAAATACTCTATCTATTTTAACATGCAAAAGAGAGCACGCTAAAAAGTGCAAACTTGAGAGCAAACAGAACTGTACAAAATTCAGTAACTAGGCACTTCTGCCACAGTCATTTTGAAATCTCATTATCTTACTTATCCCAGCTATTAAAGAAGAGCAAACAAAGCATTGAACTCTAAACCCCTAACAATGAATAAGATGGATTTGGCTCCACAAATACTGCAAAGATGTAACGTCCATAAATAGAATGTTGAGTTGGGATGGCTGGAACCATCAATAAAATTAATTGTGAAATAGTCGTATGAAAAGTCAAGTTATTTGTTGTGATTCTTTAGAAAAAGTAGGACAAATTTTTTATAGCTATCATATTCTAATATATTTGGTTGTAAAAAACTTCTTTCTCACAATAAAAATTTCTGAAAATAACAAGTAAATTATCGTAAAAAAGAAGTGTAGCAATAATCAGTCAAATAAAGCTGTCAAAAATCTATAAACCAAAATAGCCTGCAGTAATACATGCAAGGCAACAATCCGTTGAACATATCAAAAAGAGCAATCAACGGTTGAAATTTCATTTTAGTTTGAAATTCGAATTTCAGTTCAGGAAAGGCTTCCAGACATCACCTTCCTTGAAGTTCATGAACTGCTTTTCTCAACCAATATGCTATGGAAATTCTATCATTTATGATTTCTATTACAAATAATTTTTAAAAACTATGAACCGTGAACAATTACTGAGGTGTTTGGAACAAATTTTTCGTAATTTTTTATAATCCGCTGCCACACTTCTGTCTTGCTTTAACTTGTTTGATACTTTTCAGAAATTTCAAATGAGAAAAAGTTTTTCACAACAATATCTACTAGAATGTGATAATTTTTCAGAAAATATCGTCTGACATGTTGCAGCCACCAAACTAAAAAAGGAAGAGATGGAAAATAGAAATGCACAAATTACAAGCCAAAACCAACACTCGAGGCTGAATCCATACCGAATATGATTTGAGCAAGAACCAGTACACTAAAATCAAAAACTACCCAACAATAAAACAAGGGGTTCAATGGTTTAAATCATTATGAATTATCCAAGTTACTGCATATCATACTTGTACAAATGCCATGTCAAATTAAAATTGAGTACTTACCAAATGGGTAAGCACATGGGAGCACAACAGATCGATCTGGGGTATTGTTTCTAAGGATGATAGTATTGTTGTTGATGATCTCCCATTTTGAATGATCATTCTTCTCAATCTCCTGTGATATGAGGGGTCTCACCCTCACCGAAACAAATATCCTCTCTTCTTCTCCACCTTCGCCACCACCATTTCTCATTCCGACCTGAACCACTCACGAAAACATCTCCACTGAGCAAATAATGGATCTTCAAATCTCATTCAGGATGCAAATGTATGGCGTTTTTTCATTCGTAAACGCAACACTAAAGAAGAAGATGGAGACACAACTTTTGAGTAGGTCCAGTTCTGTTCTGTTATTTTTTTAATGGTTACAAGCAAAATTTAACTTATATAGAATTTAGTAAATATCATAAATTCAGATTTAGTAAATCTAACTAGGATTAAAACCTGAAAACTGTTTGGCATGTGAATTGTTAAATCTCCTTAAATTTTCATGAATTATTTGACTATTTTTTCAGGATGAAAGATTTTGTCAAACCGAAATTCATGCATCTGTTGAATTGGGTGAATAATGGGATTCAACAAAATCTATATATAACAAATGGAAGAGTTGGAAAGGGATTCATCAAATCAGTAGTATTCAAGTCCCCAATATTTCGTTTGAACGGATACCAAACAGCTAGTTAAAATTGATTGTACAAATATTCAGAGATGGAACAAAGCCATTTTACTTAATCATCGATTCTTCAATTTTGTACAAATTCCAAGTTTCAGTTGAAGTAAACGGAGCTTTGAATCGGTGCCCAACTATAACTAGTTTGGATTTTCTTTTTCCCATCTACGAAAGGTCCCGCCATTCTCCTCTTCATATTTTTCATCAAATAACCAATTCAAAGCAGTCGAAGAGGAAGAACGATCAAGGCTTCCTAAGATTACTTTATCATGTAAAAATTTAAAAACATGGCGAGGAAGAGAGAGAGAGAAAGAGACGAAAACAGGGAGGCAATGTGACCGGAATCTCTACCTCTCGTGGGAATCTCCGCCGCCGGCGATCCCTTCTTCGTCCCGCGCAAGTGTTAGAGAAGGAGAGGAGACTGATCTTTACTCATTCTGCGAAAAAACAAAGCAACCAAAGCCAAATACAGTTCAAAGAGATCTCTAACTTCCTCTCCTTTTTTTATGGGGCTCCTTATGCAGCTTTAAGCACGTTAAGCTGGTCCCCTTTGACCGAGCTTCAAAAGAAAATTTAAATACCAAAGGGTCATAAATATTTTTTTAAAAAATCAATTAGACTAATCGGCACTAATAATTGAGTTGAAAAGTACAATTATGTAAATGATTAATTAATGTGTTTATAATTTAATGAGTGCTTTGTGTGAGGGGATTAACATTAATGATGAAATTTTTTATGTTTTATTTAATTAAGAAAATTTTAATATACATGCAACTAAAAAGAGTTGTTTTTAGTAAAATGAGTGTTGGAGTTTTTTTTTTTTCTTTTTATTTTAAAAATAAATAAATAAAATGAGTGTTGGAGGGCAAAGTTGGTAGTATAACTCACACATTAGAAGAAATGATATATATTTCAAGATATTTACTTAGCTACGAAATAAATGAAATAAAGTTAAACGAGTTATCTTGATTTCATAGCTCGAACCTCTTCAGTGGAGTTAGTAGAAATTTGATCTAACTTTACTGAAGATTAAGAAGTAGAATTGTTGCGGGCTTGAATATACGCGGCGATAGAGTTGAAATTTTTTTCGTTTCAGCGTTATATGGATATCTAGCACACAAATAGAAGATGAAAGAACATTAGTATTTTTTACGTGGAAAACCCTGTAAAGGGAAAAAACGAGGGGCCACGCCCAGTTGATAAGATTCCACTCATGTTTAATTAAGTTACAACTGGTTGACTCGTTCCTGAAATTGAGGGCGATCATATTACAACTCTCGAGTTGAAGTTCAATTACAAAGAGATATCAGAATTCCATAGATAATGGGTGACCAGGCAAAACTCATGCGTCACTTGAAGGTCGGGCAAAACTCCGGTGTCACTTGGAGTTCGGGAGGAACGCCGACAGTGGTCGAGGAGGAGTCTATTCATTCTCTTCTTCATTCTCTTCTTTCTTCCCTTCTTGCCTCCTTGCTTAATTCAGACGTCAATCGGCTGTCGGATGAAAGTTCGGCGGTGGTCGAGGAGGAGCTTCTTCCTTCTCCTCATTTTCTTCCTTCTTTTATTCCTTATCTTCTCTTATTCTCTTCTTGCTTGGATCCCCACTTAAGAGAAATGATGAGTTATTTATAGTTTTATGAGAGTGACATGACCAGAAAATATATGGAAGATCATGGGTGAATTAGAAGTAGTTTGAATGGACAGCCAATGTTGAATGTCTTGATCGTAGATCGTTTATCAGGCATTTGAAGGCTCTAATGATATCAGAATTCGACGATCTTGGCTTGTTGGATTAGTCTCGTTGGTCCGCATGATTCGACTATAAGTAAGTCATATTTGGAAACTGTTTGGTAATCCAAATTATGGTTTGAATCTTCCAAGTGTACTTATGGTCTTTGATTTGGACTCATTTGAGCTCAGTTGGGTCGACTTTGGTGTCGTTGAGTTTGTATTTCTGAGACGCTCAGTTCAACTATAAGTTTGCTGAAATCGGAGTTGAGATGGTTTCCGAATTAATTTTTGAAGTTTCCAACTTGATTTTGTCTCAAGATTCGTGCTCGATCAAGGTAATTTTTTGATGTTATATCAAGAATATAGGAAGGTAAATAAGATATATGTTGTATAATACGAATTAAGTTTTCATTTGCGGCGACTTTCTTACTGTTTCTTAAAGCAATTTTCTGATACAAAATTTTAATTTTTTGTGCTAGAAAACTGCTTTAGAAAGAAATAAAAAAGTCGTCCCAAACAAAGCCTAAATCTCAACTTATGGCTACTTGGTGTTGTATATTAAAAGTACATTGATCTCAGTGCATAAAACCCATGAGGAAGAAAAGGGAAAGTATAAACTCTTTATTGCCTTTATAAGTGGAAATGCCAATGTCAAAGAATAAAAGTGATGATGAATAAGTGGAAATGATAATGTCATGCAATATATAAGCTAACCATATTAGTTCACTCAAGGTGGTAGTTACTGCCTGATGCTTTTTGCTTTCACAGATGATCATGAAATAGTGTGTTGTGTCATTGCATTTCATAATATCAACGATTCTCCAAAAAAATATGTTTCATTGCAACTGCATAATATTAATTGTTCAGAAATTAAGGTAATTGATGTTTGTTGCGTCCTAGAGCTTTTGCGACAGTAAAAAAAAATATAAAGTTTAATGTCCTAGCTTTGTATGAAGATCCAACACACAGTCAACTGACAAAGAGGGGTGTAGCATTCATAAGTGACTCCAGAGTTTTTACGTGAGAACCTTTAAAAGGAGGGAAAATCATGGGTCTTGCTCAATTTAAATGAATCCACTAGTATTTACATTAAATTACAAATGAGACCTTTCCTTGGGGGGAAGGTCATACATCGAAGTAGCAAATATACATCATATAAAGTGCATTATATTGTGGAAGTTTGAAGAATCAATGTTGATTGATATGTTCGTTTGATCGATAATATCATAGTCAGCAGCGATGTAGGTCAGAGTGATCATAGTCGGGTGACGGTGGTTGGAAGGACCGTAATCAGGTGATGAAGGTCAAAAAGGTTGTAATCAAGTGATGGTGGTTGGAAGGACCGTAATTAGGCGAAGTTGGTTGGAAATACCGTAGTCGGGTGAATGTGCTTAGTTAGGCGGGTGATAGTGGTCGGAAAGACCATAGTTATGCGGGCGACGGAGGCCAAAAAGATAGTAATCGGGTGACGATTGTTGGTAGAATTGCAGTCAGACGACGGAGGTTGAAAATACCATAGTCAGCTAAATATGGTCGGAAGGACCATAATCATCAAGCGATAGAGATCTCAAAGACTACATTAGGGTGATAGTGGCCGAAAGGACCGTAGTTAGGTGACGGAGGTCAGAAAGAATGTAGTCATGTGATGATGGTCATAAGGATCGTATTCGGTGGGTAATGGAGGTCAAAAAGACCGTAGTCGGTGGTGGACGACGGAGGTTAAAAGACTATAATCGAGTGACGGTTGTTAGAAGTACCATAAGCAACAGACATTGAAGGTCTCGGTGGGCAAAGGATGTCAGAAAGTCCGTAGTGTGGTGATGGTGGTCGAAATGACCATAATTAGCAAGCGATGGAGATCAAAAGGACCATAGTCAGCGGACGATGGAGGTCAAAAAGGCCTTAGTCGGGTTATAATGGTTGGAAGAATTGTGGTCTGGTGATGGTGGTCAAAATGACTGCAGTCGGTAGACGACAGAGGTCTAAGACCGTTATCCTGTGATGGTGGTCGGATGTGTGACGCCCCAAGATCTAACTTGGAAAGAATTATTCAGTCAATCCATTAAATCAATCTTCTACTAGAGCTATCTATAGTCATCAATAAGTGACCAACAGTCTAACAAAATTTATAATTCAAAACATCAAGTAAATATTTCTATTCATTCCCAAAAGTCATTTATAATACTCAGGATCTTCAACAAAATCATAATATATACAGTCCTAAGTACAAAAAGAATAACTATAACAAAAAAAAGAACAAAAACCTGAAGATCTCAGATCAACCTCACACTCCTGGTCCCTTGCCCTGACCTGAAAATATTAACCATATATAATGAGCTTCAAAAAGCCCAGTAGGTTACCAAAGCCTACAACTGAAGTCAAAGTACAGTACGGAAACAAGATGCATGTCAATCAATCAAATCAATAATAGTCCATTGCACATGATCATTGAATCGATGCCGATACAAAAATCAATAATCAATGCATAATTAATAAAATTCATAGTCTTCGGTAGGAAAATCGATAAACAGTAGAAAAATCCACAATGCTCAATAAATCAGTACATACGTCAATTCCATCGTACCTTCAAACATCGGTCAAATCCATAAAGAAGAACCATCATATCTATAATATCAATCAATCAATATCGTATCCATAGAATCAATTAAATCAATGAATAAAGAAATCATCCCCGGTCAATAGTATCAATTGGTATAAAATCATATAAAATGATCAAGATCAATATCGTGAAAAATAGTGGAAATCAAATCAATACATCGTAAGAATAGTTAAAATCGAATCAATACAGCAAAAATATATACTATATCACGTGCTCAGTGTATCACATATTATCAGTTTTATCAGTGTATCACTAGCAGTACATCAATATTCGGTGTATCATAAAATCAATGATATCAATGAATCAATAGTATCAATGAATCAATCGTATCAATAAATCAATAGTATCAATAGTATCAATATCCACATCAATATCTGTATCCAGTGACATGTACAATGTGCAATATCAATAAAATCATGCAGTAACAGTAAACTCGTAAATCCATTCAATATCAATAAATCAATTCGATATCAATAAATTCACAATAAATCAGTAAATCCATAATGAGATCATAAGAACAGTTCTGTACACATGCAATACAATACAATAGTCTTACTTAACAAGTATAATCATTAGCTATTAAGGCGTTTTTCAGTCTTGGAATATCGATGAATCATTGTATATCCGTTGGTTCAATAATAGAGTCGACACTCTTTGCCCGTCGGCCGCCTGTCGGCATAATAATCTCCTTATGACTCTCAATCGTTGTATCAATGATCAATAGAGGATAACACCAAACTCTTTTTAAAGGAAAGCCCGTCGGCCCACCATCATGTACAGGTCAAATCAATCTCCAACCAACGGTTCAACCAGTCTTATGTGGACCTCCGAAAGAGCACCGCGCGAACGGGTCAATTGGAAGGGACAGATTGGATCGTGCATACGACTAACCATTGAGGATAGAGGCTGTCGCCAACACACCTCGATGGGTAGTAATATACATGACCTAGTCACGGGTTTCCCCCGCCCGATACAAGAGCTCGAGAGGGGTTTAGTTGATGTGGGGCCAAGTTTCCCACGGGCGCAAGCCCCGTGGTTAATTACATCCCAGGCCGGAGCCTGAGAAAACTCTCGATTAAAGATCATACATTATCCCTTCCTAAAGTGGGATTGCCACAAGGGGGTAAACTAAGAAGTCCTACTCAAAAAGGGAGAAAGGTTCCAAAGGGCTAAATCATACATGCGTGGCTCATACCAGCATTCGGAAGCTCTAGGGTACTAAATAGAAACTGGAGAAAATAAATCAAGCACTCGATCACATGCGTGAGAGAAGAGATGGAGGTGGCGTCATCCTGTGATGCAGATAAGTAGGATTTAGAGTCCCTAAAAAAAAGGGACCTACCTACTATTTTAGGCATACTACGAGACCGAGTGTAGTAGCCTCGAACCCTAAATCTAGATTGGGCTTAGTGTTCTACGAATAACACTAAGACCCGTGTCCTAACTAATGCAATGCAAAACCTGGACTTACCCAGGCCTGGATAGGGGAGCCAGCTAACCACCTAATCGATTTAAAACCATGCTATCAAGTCAATTATGAAAGATGGGTGGGTGGTACAGTTTCTGAAAATAGGACCGACATCTAGAGAATTTCCTAAGTGGTCATGGACTTATGTAGGTTAGATGCTCCTAGCTAATGCAATTAAATTTTAATTAGTTGGTTACTAATGCAATGCATGCTAGTTAAAATGTCAGCTCATGAATGCTTTGGATTTTAAAAAACAGGCTTAATATAAAATAATTTTTATAAAAGACTGGGCTCCCTAGGTCCGGCACTTCATCCTCATAGGCCAGATTATCCGGACTCTACCCGCAGGCAGGGAGATGTCTTATAACAAGGAAAGAGAAATGTAGTAATATGCATGCGACCCCGGACGATTCCGGCAGTTCCCTAGATTCGTTAGGTTTCTATGTTATTTAAACTTTAAAATTTTGGAAATTAGTTATGAGTAGAATAATTTTTATAATCCTTAAAAGAGCCTAACGCAATCCAGGCTAAAACAAAATCGACATGCAAGAAAGAAATCTAGAAAAAGTAGATATTTTCAAGCGCAATCAGGTAAGCACATCAATATAAATTCACAAAAATAATCAACTAAATGTCCATAGGCAAACTGCCCTTATTACAACCCAGGGTATGCAGAAAATAAAGTAGCCGGGCACCACTGCCAACAACCTGGATTTCTAGGCCTATGACATACGCCAACAACTTTGAGTGGGATATTAGGTCTTCAAGTCTTTAGTCTCTTAGATATCTTTTCCCTGGACTTCTTGGATCTCTCCTCCTTGCACTCCTTGGATCTCTCCTCCTTGGACTCATTGGATCCTTCGTGGCTTGAATATCCAAACGAAGAGACAATTCCCCTAGTATGGGGGTATTGTCTTTTCTTTTTGGATATCTAAAGCCATCCAGCTCGATCTTCCAAATGGAAGAAGACTCTCCCCTTAGGGATGTCTTCTTCTTTTAGAATCCGAGCTGGATAAGAATATCCCAACTCAGAGTTGTTTTCACAACTCTTAACAATTATTACAAATAAATTTTACATCAAATAGAAAGCGGTAAATTCTAAAGCCCTGCAAGGTTATCCTAATGAAAATCCCAAGCAGTTTATATGAAAATGAAAGTGCTAACACCATTGACCCTGTGCCAAGCCATGCTCTTAATTTTGAGGGCTAAGAACTCCACCTGTGCAGTTATAATCAATTTAGCCCTCATTTTATTTAGGGGGAGCTGAGCAAACACCTGCATAAAATATTATTAGAAATCATGACATTGCTCCCCCCTTTTATTAGTTTGAGCATGGCCACCTGCATGGAAGAACAATATATATATGGCGCTCCTAACCTATGGGTAAGTCTAGCATTCACATCCAGAGTGCAGAAAAAGTAAGCAAACATACCAATCAATTTTCAAACAGCATGCAGTGAAAACTACGAAAAGCTCTGGCACACAGCAGAAAAATAAAACCCAGCGGCCTAACCTAAGTCTAGAAGTAGTGCTCTAGCAAACAATGCTATGTGTGTGTAAGGCTTGTATAGTTTGGATAGATCCTAATATGGGTAGTTAGTTAAAATTGCCTAAAATTCAGGTTTGTTAGGGGTCCGAAAAGGATATTTTAATCGAAATTCAAATATTAGTGAATTAGGTCCTATTTTAATTATTTCAGTTTGTTGATCAGTTTAAGAGCTTGGGATATTCATATTTGAAGTTTAAATTACATTAGCCAATTTTGGAAAGTCCCGGGTCCTCTTAGGTACTAAGCTAAGGGTCCAAAAAGTCATTATGGGAAATAGGCTAGGTCTGGGGTTCCTATCATCTTAGGAAAATACTAGATCTCAATACGAGTAGTTAGCCAGGTAGTACACTAAATTTGGAGTTTTTTAGGCAAAGTTATGAATTTTCTAAGTTTCGAGCCCTAAATGAACTAGGGTTGACCAAAACATTGACTTTCTAATTTAGGTGTGTTTCTGGACATATAATATTTTTAATAAATACTAGACCCTAATAGGAGTCTAATGCAAGTGAGTTTGCCTAATTTGGAATTTTCTACAATTAGTTATGGATTTCTAAAGATCGGGATATTTAAAGGAATTTTCTAAATTAACTAGGAAAGGACCTATTTTGCAATTTTGGCCCAAATCAGCTCCAAACTGAGTGGAATCACTCCCAAAAGGTCAGGAATGACCTGAGAAAGTGTTTCCAAGGGCTTGGAGAAAATTTGGGATTTTTAATAATTTTTAATGATTTATTAGGGGTAAAATGGTAAATTCCACCTATGGTCAAATTAGGAGTCAACCTGAAGTCAAACTAGGGAGCCCTATTTATCTAAGGTCAAGAGTCAGATTCTGAATAATTTGAGGTATGGTGGGTAATTTTTTGACCTAGTATATATTTATTATAATTTTCGGAAAGTCTCAGGGGCTTATTTAACCAGTTAATTAGAGTTGGTTAATTAAGGGCTCTAAAAGCTCCTAAAAATTTCCAGAAAATTATGGAGTGTTTATGATGTCACTAAGTTTAAGTGTTAGAGTTTTGGTGTCAATCAGTGATCTATCCTAGCTCCTAGAAAACTTCTAAGTTCCCTAGACGGGTCCTTGATTATTGTCCTTAGGGTGTCACTACGTTGTATGGGTTTAAATCGAAGTTCACACTAACCCTCAAGGTAATAAATGCGTGGGAGTATAAAAATGAAATAAACACACCATGTCCTTAGATCTAGGAGAGCCTAAACTAAGTGCTCGTGGTGTAACCTACGCATGCAAACTACGAATAACAAGAAAGTAAAGACACCTAAAGAAAGGATTAGTGAATGATTGGGACTCAATCATTCACTAATTCATTCCCCAATGATTGCTCTTCACACATAGACACTATGTTTAAAATTTCATCGAATAGCGGATCTCCCAAAATTAGGGGATTTAATTATAAGTAATTTCAAATTAATTTAAAATAATTATATGAATGTAGATTTTTCTTGAAAAATAAGATAATTCAAAATAGATTAGTTTGTAATAAGTAAATATATAGGAGACCCACTGACCACCCAATCGAGGTTTCAAAAAGGTTTAAAAATAATTTTGTATTCTAAAAATAATTGTTATAATTAATATTCAAAATCAAAAATACTCAAACAACCAAATTCAAACAGTGATCTGCCAACACAGCCAAAATCAGTGACTGGAAATGGTTTCAAAATAAAATACACATTTTTCTGAAAAGATCGAGTGGTCATACGTCCAAATCCGACTTGAAACGACGAAGATATGATTTTCCGAAGTTTAAATATAATAATTAAAATATTTAAAAATAGTATCACTTCACTATTTTGGAAATATCAGAAAATCTAAACAGAATTCTCACCCAAAAGTGATTTCAAACTGTACAGAATTCCAAATACACCCAAAACAAGATGCTGTGCATCAAAATCCGACTTAAAACGAGAAAGTTACGCAATTTCAAAGTTTAAAGACAATAATTAAATAGTTTTAAAATAGTGCTATAGGCTGTTTTCAAACTAAATGCACACAGATCCAAAAATTTTAAGTAAAACTAGTTTCAGAATTTGCAGAATTCAAATACGTTCAAATCAAGGTGTTGTGCGTTAAACTCGGGATTAAAACGAATAAGTTATGCATTTTCGAAGTTTAAATACAATAAATAGGTTAAAAATAATTTAGAATAAGTAATATTTAAAAATAATTATTAAAATAATAGTATAAAATAATACTTTAATATTTCTGAAACTCAAGGTAATTTGGAATATATATATAACGATAGTAATATTTAATTATTAACAATATCTTAATTAATTTTAACTAATTAAAATAATATTTAATTATTAAAAATATGATTTTCATATCTAAATAAGTATAGTAATATAATAATAAAAATAATAATGATAAACAACATAGATAAATTAGAATAATATGTATTTATTAATATTATAAATAAAATAATAGTATTATAATATAATAATAACAAAATAATTAAAATAATATATTTAAAATAGTATATATATATATATATATATATATATATATATATATATATATATATATATATATATATATATATATATATATATATATATATATATATATATATATATACTGTTTATTAAATAATTAAATAATTATGAATTATTATTTAACAAAATTAATTTTAAAATAACGGGGACGAAAAACCGAGCGATTCAACATATTGTGCGCGAAAAACAGATGAAAAATGGATTTTTTATGAATTTTTGAAGATAAAATAGGTTTAAAATAATTTAAAAGAAATTAAAAATCAAATTTGGCGGCGACGGCTGTTGGTGCGCCACGTGGTGGACGCGGATTGGCTCCTGCGGTTCGGCGCAATCATTGCCAATAATTGCGCCGCCGCGCAATCATTGTCAATGATTGTCGCGACGTCGAAATCAACGTCAAGCCACTCATCCACGTCGGCGAGGCGTCGGGACCGTCGGATCGAGCGTGGTTTGAGTGGACGATCGAGATCGCGCCACGTGTAGGGCGGAACCGCGGGATAAACTCGCGCGGTCATCCCTGACCGCGGAACAACCGCATCTCAACCGTTGATCGAACGATCAACGGCTGAGATCGGATCACGCACAGGAGCCGGCGAACCCGAAACCCTAAAAGGTTTTTTGGCTCGTTCTCTCAAACGGTTGGACCAAATCGCATGAAATTTTAAACCTACACTCTATGCATGAACAGAAATATTGGGGGACAATTTTTGTAGAATAATATTTACTGTATGAAAAGTTAAATAGCTTCGAGTGTTCTAGCTAGGGTTTGCGATATACCTCAATCCACACGGTGGATTCGGGCGATCTTGGGCTCGTTGGACTCGTGGAAGATCCAGGAGCAACTTCCTAGTTGACGTCGAGATCCAAAATACGCTAGATCGACCGGGATTTGTCTTGGAACGTGAAACGTCTCGGGTTCGCCGGGATCTTACGCCGGCGTGGGTTCACCATCGGGAATTGGTCGAGGAGGGTGAGGGGAAGTCCAAGGAACTCTCACACGAAAGTTCTCGGGCTCTGGGGGCTTGGCGCAAGAGCAATTGGTCAAAGATCCCTAAAAATCCCTAAATTTCCCTATTTAAAGCTCTAATCAATGCGTGGATGGTTGGAATTAAATCAATAGGTAATTAGGAGGGAAATCTGGCTCCAAAGCACGAAAATTTCAATTTCAAACGAAGGGAAATCAATTAGAGCAATAAATAGGGCTTAAATGACTCTTAATGGGTTGATCTGACCCATTTATGACTAGGATTGACCAAGTCCATGTTTGACTTGGTCAAACTAGTCAAAGGGGGTCAAGGGAGAGAGGGTTTGAGCCATGAATGAGTTTGAATTGATTTAAAATTGATTTGGACTCTAAATGGGCTAAGTGGTCAACCCTGGTTGACTTGGTCAACCAGGTTGACCTAGGGTCCAAGTCCAGGCTCAACAGACTCGACTCGACTCACTGAACCCATTGGAGAGGGTCTTGGGGTCTGACTTAGTCAATTTGACCAAGTCAACCCTTTGACCAAGGGTCTGGGCAAAATTGAGGTCAACATCTTACTTATATTTTAATAATAATAATAGTAATTCAATCAAATATCCACATTCATGTACATCTCATTAATGCATTGCAATCAATAAACACAATTTTAGTTCAATTTAGAAAATCCCTTAAAATATCGTACAGTCGACAGAAATTCCAAACAAAGTCAAAATACACAGTTTCAGAAAATTACCAGAAATCGTATAAAACAACGTTTTAAAGCTTTACTTGTACTGAAGCAATAATTTACAATATCCAGATAATTTCCTATTCGATAAAAATTCCACAGAAATCAAAATACCCGGTGAAAACTTTCTAGAAAATACTCAAATCGTACAAAATCATCTGTGGGCTCCGAAAATTCGTGCCCCGGCCTCCCCTGTGTAGGAGAGTTTTAACGATGTTCCAGGTCAAATTTTCAGAAGGCAGATGAACTTTGGGATAAAGCACTACCCAGAGATTTCGCCCTCATTTTGTGAGGACTTTATAATCTGGTTTTAGGTTTCCCATACGCGCGAGCACCTATGGTTAATTACCCCTCCCGATCATGAGAGAGCACTTTCGAGTAAGGCTAGTACCTAGCATATAGTAGCAGCATATGAAATTAAAATTATAAATTTATTATTTTTATACTTAAAGCGGATGGTGGGGGGAATGATGATAAACCCGATCAAGATCCCATGGTTCCGTAGTCTCGGGCCATCGTGGTCCCTAGTCTACTTAGTCAGAGGAGGTAGTCGACCCAACCTGACAGAAGGATCCTTGTCGGCAGCCATGGGTCCATATAACCTTCAAATCTTGAAAGATTTAACTTTTCAAATTTCGCTACCCGATCTAGTAACTCTTGAAATGTGGAAATTGAAGACATGCAAAGATATGGTACCATCTTATCATCGATGTTACCCATCAATAATTGAATGGCATGCTCTTCTTCTAATTGTTGTTCATATTTCATACTCATGTTTCTCCAACGAGTGATATTTTTTGTTACTGATTCATCTCTTTTTCTTTTTTCTAAAACTAGGTCTGTTATATAGTCTTCTCAACAGCACTAGCAAACCTCTTCACAAACATTGTCTCTAATTCAGCGAAAGTTTTGACAGAATCATTAGGCAGTTCTGTATATCATTCAAAAGCGGTTGAAGTTAAACTGCTAATAAATTGACGAAAGAGCAAAGCATCAACACCTCCAGTATTCCCACAAGTTGCTTTAAATTGAGCTTGATGTTGTTTTGGATTTTCAGTTCCATTGAAAGTATTAAACTTTGGCACTGAATATCCCTTAGGATATGACACTTGATCATACGCAGCAGGATATTGTCGCCCTTTACTTAAAAACTTTTATGCTTGCTCAGACGTAATAACAACCTTGATTTTCTCACTAATGAGACTCTAAAGTTTATCAATTGTCACTGGTTCAGATAAGCTTGGAGCAAATTGAGGAGTGGATTGGAGAGGAGTTGAATTAATTTTAGATCTTTCTTTAGGAACATCTTGTACTCCAGATGCTTGTGGCAGTATACTAAGTGGAGGATTTACTGGCGCACTACTAAACGCTTGTTGATTGGAAGGTTGAACCAATATAGAATTTACAACAACATCTTTTTGCATCAGTTGTGTCATCATATTCATTTGTGTCATCATTTCACTCATCTTAACATTAAGCTGAGAGATTTCTTTATCTTTCCTTTTCATTTCTCGTTGCATTTCTTTTTGTGTTCGAGCTAGTGCAACAACATCAATTAACACTGGTTCTTCCTCCTCCTCTTCTTCTTCTTCTTCTCCTTCTCGTTCAGTTTTCAAGATAGGAAATAACCTTTCTTCACCTTCTTCTTGTTGTTGCAAGAGATCAAGAGGAATGGTAGTTGAAGTTTCTTGTTAATAACCTTGTGAACTTGATTGTCCACTGGTATGTCCTATCATATAAGTAACTTCAATACCCATTGTTTCTTCTTCTTCATTGTCTTCTTTTATATGAGTTTCTGAACGACGCCTCCAATGAACATCTGGTTCTACATCGGGCATCAACAAACTCTCAACTAGAGGATCAGAACTAAGCACCTTCTCCTCTTTAGAAGCTATGGATGGATGATGATGGGATCCTTTGGAAGATTCTCCAAAGTGTCAACCACCATAAGTATTATCAGCAAAGATTTGCTTTGGAATTCATTCTTGTTGGATTTTTCTATTAGCGGACCTCTGGATATATACTCCAGATGTCACGCCTTTAAACTTTTCTTCATGAGGCTTTGACCTCCATATTTATTTTCCTTTTCGCTGGGCCCTTTCGGTGACGGATTCTTGGATGCGCGATCCAAGTGTCACGCTCCGATGTGCTTCCTGTGGAGCTTTTTGTCGGTATCCTCTCCGTTCAGCTATCACAATAGATGATATCCTTTCTCTTGGAGTAGTTCTTCGGGCCTCAACAATCAATGGCCTTTGGAACTTCTTTTTCATTAGGCCCTTCTCCTTAACTGTCTTTAGTACTCGGTGTACTCGGGCAGACAAGCGTTCGGGCTCTCTTATTTTTTGAGGGGTCGAAGCTTTAGGTCGATGCTTCCAGAAGGATCGCTTGAGCTCACTAGAAGAGTTGTTTCTCTTTATCCACTTCATGTTAGTGAACATGTTTTGAGTGGGAATATTGATCTCTAGTTCTTGAGCTGGCAGGTTGGAGGGATGGACTGGTACTGGAAACTGTTGAGCGCGTAACTCTGCATTTCTCTTCCTTTTTGTCTTCTCGTAAGCCCTCCTACAGATGAGGAGGCTTCAGGATTATATTTTTCGGATGCAGGTAACCCGGTCAATAGAGAAGTGGCATTGGCAGCTACCACTGAGACCCTTCCACCAGTCACAATTCTCTTGGTGGTTGGAGTTTCTAGTTGTGACAATCGTTTGACATAGAAATTCTCCTATCATGGTTCTCGGCAACAACAGTTTGTGTAGAAGTTCCAACATAATGAGGCCTCCTAGCAGACCCTTCAGAGTTCATGCCATTCACAGAACGGCGGCAGCTATTGCAGTAGCTGCAGGAAACTGTAGCCCACCAAATAGGATGGTGGCTCCAGTAATTCCAGTATTTATTACAGCATTGGCTAGGCGGATATTTGCTCCACGCCCAAGTTGCACAGTAAAAGGAGTATTTTGAAGATCCATTCTGCATAAATGAAAGATGGGGATCAGTGATCAAAGTTTTGATAGATTACCCCACACTTTCAAAATGCAGAGACATAATAAAATGAAAAAACATAAATATAAAATCATGTTATTTCAATAACTATAGATTGTACTTTTGAATGTTTAATGTACTACTATAACTTATAGGTGACTAGCCAAAGATGGAAAGAGAAACCTATCTCCAGCGGAGTCGCCAGAAATCTGTGGGCTCCAAAAATTTGCGCCCTGGCCTCCCTTGCGTAGGAGAGTTTTAACGATGTTCCAGGTCAAATTTTCAGAAGGCAGATGAACTTTGGGATAAAGCACTACCCAGAGATTTCACCCTCATTTTGTAAGGACTTTATAATATGGTTCTAGGTTTTTCATAGGCGCAAGCACCTATGGTTAATTACCCCTCTCGATCACGAGAGAGCACTTTCGATTAAGGCTAGTACCTAGCATATAGTAGCAGCATATGAAATTAAAATTATAAATTTATTATTTTTATACTTAAAGCGGATGGTGGGGGGAATGATGATAAACCCGGTTAAGATCCCATGGTTCCGTCGTCCTGGGCCATCGTGGTCCCTAGTCTACTTAGTCAGAGGAGGTAGTCTACCCAACCTGACAGAATGATCCTTGTCGGCAGCCATGGGTTGCTTCGTCCAAGGGGACCTTGTAGACATGGGGTGGATGCTTGTTTAAGGAGACAAATTTAAGTCAACCTTAGCTAACAAAAAGATTTATGTCTTATTGAGTGCACCCTATGATTCATTACTCAAGGGGCTTTTAACCATTGGAGAACATACGGGCTTTGACCGTAACCGTTATATAGTGGTGCTATTTTGCAGCAAAACCACCCGGTCAGAGGGCACATGCCACGTCTCCGCTGGCGAGAAATCATTTGAGAATGAATCACAGTGACGCATTCAATTAGACATTTTGCTCTTTGTGAGTTGAAGTTATTCTGAAATTTATCATCCTTAATAAACGTTTGCGGATGATGGATGGATTTTTGCTTTAAGTTTTAAATAATATATTTCATTTGAATATTATAAAATTCAATGAGATTTTATTTTAACTATGATTTCATTTTAAAATTTGTGGGTATTTTAAATATTGGAGATCCCCTTTGGTTGAGATTAGCTTTCTACACGGCCATCATCGGGGCGATTTTGGCATTTGAAAATATTTGTATTTCATAAGCATTTGGAATTATTTAAAGGTGTAGAATCCCCTCTAGTTGATATAGACTTTCAACACGACCTTCATCGGGGATTGAATAGCATGTATATCAGGCTTTTAAAATCATGCACGCTTCTTGATGTGGTGACTTGCTTCTCTAGGTGGTAGCACTCCTCTTGGGGCAGTCGCTTGCTTCCCAAGGTTGCTACACACATTTTAGAGTCGTCAATACCTTACTCGTTGTTGCATATTGAAATTTAGAAAATTATTTTTGAATGCAGGAGGGGGGCATTAAACGCATTTTGTCCGCTTATAAAAGTGGTGCGGATCCGGTGGCATTTTTGAATTTCTCCAATTTTGATCATACTTATTGAAGTGGTTATATACTTTGCTTAATAGCTATATTCTTCTCGAGATAGAACTTTGAGACTGTTACTGCTCTTTATGCAATTTTGAGACAGTTACTGCATCATATTGGATAATCATCTTTCTTCCACAAAAATTAAGATGATAATCCACTGTGTGTGAGCTTAAAGCATGTAACCCATTTTAAGGAATTCTGATAACTTATATCACAAAGCATAGCCACCTTAAATGGAACCACTTTCTCATTAACTATTAGCAAGGATTTTGCTGGCAAACATCTTTTAGTATTCATGAATATCTATCTTTTAATGGTTACCTTCTTTTTCTTTACACTGTAGATGTGTCGATCAAACAAGTTGACTATGATGTTTCAAGACTTTGACAGAAACTTCAATATGATATTGAAGCTTATACAACAATCATCTTAAGATGAAATTGTTATAATTTATGACATATTATAAAGTGCATCATGAACTCTTCATTTAAAAGTTTCCCATGAGTTCATAATTATTTAAGTTTCTTTTCCCTTTTGATTAACTGGAATGAAAGGATTTTTTTTATTTTAATTCGATAATGATTGGAATCACAAATAATTGGAGGCCTTTGTATAACTTGTTGGAGTCTCATTTTGATGCTTCATGGCATCAATCAGAAAGCTTTTCAACCAAATAAAAATCAAAGTTTTATTTGGGTTTTCCACTATTTTGATATTTGGCTTGGACCAAATTTATCTTAACAAGATAAAGATGCATCTCAAACAACATGCAAGAAGGTGTAGGTTCTTATTAGATATATATATTTTTTGTCACATTGGCCTCACTATCAATTTCTTAAATTTATATCATCATGTATGTTGAGATTAATCCATTTTAAGGGTGGCTGATTTTTTTTTTTTTTTGTAACATGAAAGTTGTTGGAAACGCAAATACACATGTTATGATCAAATTCTTTTGTCATGTTTCCCCATGTCATCATAAGTCAATATATATAGCAGAGAAATATTGTCATAGAAAATAATTTGATATTCAATATATTGATTTTTTTATCTTAATAATTCAATTTGGGCTCAAATATTCTTCATAAATTTTTTTTTATTTAAGTCCAAGCAATCTTCCAAAATATTTTATTTGAGCTCGAGAATTATCAAATTATTTTTTTAAGCTTTTGTCGTCAAAATTTTGGCAGTATCCCGGCGTCTCCCCCGTTTAGAGGAAAACTACGAAAAACTGGGTCTTTCCCACCACGCTAAGAAAAGCGTGTATGATAGGTGTCTTCTTTCGAGGACACCGCGGCCGTGTAAAGTCTTTACTCCACCACGCTAAGAAAAATGTGTATGGGTCTTCGGTGCCTGTTACAAGAAAAGAGCAGTTGTTTCCCCGCAGGTACAGAGCCGCGTACGACTACTTAAGAGTTGTCCTGTTATAATTTTTAGTACTCAAATAATATTATTGGTACTGTCAATATTGTGCTCGTCTTGTTAAGATATTAAATTCGATTATAAGGAGATGGTAAAGTAGAAGAGTCAAGCACGTAGACCTAGGGGTGCAAACAAGTCAACCGACCCACTAGCCTGCTCGAGCTCGAGAAAATTTTCGAGCTAGAGCTCGTGAAATTATTGAGCTCGAGTTTGATTGAGAGGAAGCCCGGCTCCATTACTCGTCGAGCAGCTCGATCGTGAATGCACAGGCGCAAAAGGTAGAACTAGAAGCGCAGGTGCAAGAGCGGGCACGAAAGCGAAATCGGAATAGGCCTTTTACCAGACGAGCTATTCACAAGCTCATCACACCCATCGCGACGAGCAGAGCTCGAACTCGCGATCTTGCCGATGAGCCAAGCTCGAGTAAACATTACTTAAGCTCAACTCGACTCGTTTGCATCCCTGGTGCAACCAATCAAGATTATCTCCTTCCTTCAGAAAACCAAGATAACTTCTCGCAAAGCAAGAAAATTGAGAATATATATCTCTTTTCTAATAGAGTTAATTAGAATTATTTGCTTCCATATCAATATTAGAACGTATCTAATATTTATAGTAAAATTTTATAATAATAATTATTATAAAATATCCTCATTATTAAGCATACTTTATTTTGTAGCATGTTACTATACTACTCCACTCTATTGCTTATATATAATCACTCATGTATTAACATATTATTAAATTCAAGGAAGAGTATTGAAAGTCTAGCTTTTCTATTATTCCATTGCCCCAAAAAGCTAGTCCGATAACAACTGAGTGGCGTATATATGGTTTCATTCCTAGCACTATGAAGAGTATAATCTATTTCCACATCTCTCTCTCTCTCTCTCTCTCTCTCTCTCTCTCTCTCTCTCTCTCTCTCTAGATCTCTCTCTCTCTCTCTCTCTCTCTCTCTCTCTCTCTCTCTCTCTCTCTCTCTCTCTCTCTCTCTCTCTCTCTCTCTCTATATATATATATATATATATATATCAATTATTTTTTGGTTTTGTTTTTTTTGGTGGGCTGCATGAAATAAGAGGGAGAAAATGACTAAATTATTTTTTCATTTTTTGAAAGTGGTTAATTGGGGGGCGACGGGGGTCGGTAGGGATCATAATCGGCAGACAATGGTGGTCGAAGGAACCGTATTTGCCGGGTGATGATGATTGGAGGGACTTTAGTTGACGATCGATGGTGGTCGGAGGGGTCGTAGTCAGTGGGAGACAAATGTAAGAAGGATCATAATCTAAGGGATGCCACTCTCAAGAAAAATGAGAAAGAAATATCCTGTCTGTCTTGAAGAGTTGCGACACTTAACGATTTGTCTCTAGTTCGCTCAACACTCTGCCTCCAGTCAAGTCGACTCCTAGTTAACGAGCTCACGAGTCGAGCTTATCGAGTTTTGAGCTCGAGCTCGTGAAAGTTTTCAAGCTTGTGGTACTATCAATCGAGCTCTAGTTCGATCTAGAGGAAGCTCTATTGTTTGTTGAGCGGCTTGAC
Source organism: Dendrobium huoshanense (assembly GCA_016618105.1). Classification (NCBI taxonomy): domain Eukaryota; kingdom Viridiplantae; phylum Streptophyta; class Magnoliopsida; order Asparagales; family Orchidaceae; genus Dendrobium; species Dendrobium huoshanense. The sequence goes on along the minus strand of CM028360.1, from coordinate 1,253,538 downwards.
CGTGGAAGCATTGTGCAGAAGGCATAATCAGAAGCACGGGTAAGGTAGCATAACTGGCAGCACGAGAGCGATAGCGCTGAAGTGGGCACAGTAATGTGGGGCGAGCACGAAAGCACGACACAATCAAGTGCAACCCTGGACTCAAAAAATGAGATTGGAATTGGCCTTACGCCTCATGAGCTGCTCACGAGCTCACAACCATTGCGACGAGCCAAGCTTAAGTTATACATGACTCGAGATCAACTCGACCCGTTTGCACCCCTAACGGAACCAATCAAGACGACCCTCTCCTTCCTCTAGAAATTATGAGAACATCTCTCAACGCAGGAAAACTAAGAAGCTATACCTCTTTTACATTAGAATTAATTATAATTATTTATTATCATATCAATATTAGAATATGTCTAATATTTATGATAGAATTTTATAATCATTATTATTATAAAATATCTTCATTATTAAGCACACATTCTTTTGTAACATATTCATATAATACTCTAATCTATTACTTATATATAATCACTCTTGAATTAACATATTATTAAATTAAAAAAACTAAAAAAGAAATCGATTAAATTAGGAAAAAACAAATTATTTTATAGATAAAAATCAAAGAGCATACCATTTAAATTAGAAATTTTTAATAGTAAATGAGAATTATTATTACTGTTATTATGTTTGAAATATTTATATCAATTATGACACTCTCTCTTATCCAAAATTAGATTTTATTCTCTTAGTGTGACCTTTCTTACCAACACAGAAATGTGATGGAATCAGAAATATGATGGATACGATTGTTATTATATTTGAAATGTAAAATCCAACCGCCGTTAGAACTATCTCCTTCATAATGAGAAGTTCTTCTAAATTTTAACCATCATCAACACGCAATAATTTAAGAAACTTGAAGAAAAGCAATTAATGGATTAAAAAAAAAAAGAATATGAACTTGAAGATAACATCAGCACTCAGGAATTTTTATTAGATTAAATAGACAAATACATACGGACATTGGACAACACAAAACAAAACAAATTCCCTCATAAACTGAGCACCTTTAGCTAGTGGTAGTGCATCGATCGAGGTTGATGTGGATGAGCTAGAGGCATACGCTGATGGCGAGCACCACGACGCCGGCCAGAACAGAGAAGAGACCGGCTGTTAGCAGCACAAGCAGAATTGCCCTCTTAACATCCTTGCACTGGGCGGATATCAAGAGGGCGAGACCCGCAAAGAAGCTGAAGAGAGCTAGGGCGACGCAAACTTGGAAGAGGATGAGCTCGCCGCTGCCCGATTTTTGTTTCTTTTCTAGGCCAGCTAGGAAGATTGGGAGGGGGACGCTCACATTTACGCCGCCCAAAATTTTCGCTATCTTCTCCAAGGACTTCATTCCGCCGGCTTCATTCGGCTGCTGTTCCAAGGACTTCATTCCGCCAGCTTCATTCGGCTGCTGCTCCAAGGACTTCATTCCTCCGGCTTCATTCGGCTGCTGCTCCAAGGACTTCATTCCTCCGGCTTCATTCGGATGCTGTTCCAAGGACTTCATTCCTCCGGCTTCAGCCTCAGGGATTCGGCTGCTCATTTTTTGTAGCCAATGGAAGGAGATATATATATAGTTCTAAGGGCGTAGACGCGATCGAGTGAATATGTAGGCGAACCCACATGCGGTCAAGCGACTGATAGTATATCAACGTCTCAGACTCCCAATTGGAAGGAGATACTTCTAAGGGCGGTTGGATTTTACATTTCAAATATAGTAACAGTCATATCAAACATCCTTGTTAGCCAGTCGCTTAACAACGTAACTTTGGATTTTACATTTCAGATATAGTAACAGTCATAGTCGACTCGGTGGATACAGTCTCGCGGCTGAGTCCGGCGGACTCGCTCTTTATATGAATAAGATCGCCGGCGGTAAGCCGCTTCTGTATTCGACCGGCGGAGGGATTATGAGGATCAAGTCGATGATGTTCAGAGCCGACCAGCAGGTTTGGATCAATAGCTCATTAATTAATTAAAGTAATATTTTATTAATAAAATAAATTAGTGTATTAATAAATTAATATTTATTATTTTTTTTCATAATTAATTAATAAGCCAAATAGTTTAAATTTTAAAAGATTTTAAAATCTATTTATATTATAGTTTTGTTTGCAGTTTTAGCTTTTCTATTATTTTTTTAAACGCTTTTTTCATAGCTTTTTAAAGAAAAATTTTGAGAATTATGAAAAAATAAACTTCTAAATATATTTTATTTTTTTTATCACAAAAGCAATAAAAAATGTGCATTAATTTATATATATATATATATATATATATATATATATATATATATATATATATATATATATATATATATATACTGAATGGTTGTCAATTTATAAGAGTCTCTTACAACTCTTACGTATTTCTGATATGTCACTTAATGAACATAACATCTTAATCTTCTACAATAGATATTACTTGGAATGGTGCATTAATCCTCTTACTCTCATTTTAGCCAAGAAAAAGGCTTAATAAAATGAGAAATCTCTCCATAAGATATAGCTAAAATCTTCTTTTGTGGTCTCTTATGGAGGAAATATACATGCATATTTAAATTTATATATATAAAAAAAAATTGTTATATAAAAAAATTGTTACATCCATCTTGAAAAAAAAAAGTCAATTATAATTGGACAAACCACGGGGCCTGGCCCAGTTTGAATGAATCAACTAATATTTGTAGTCGATTACAAATGAGCCCTTCTTAGCGAGAAGGTCATGGCTTGATGTCACAAATGTACATCATATAAAGTGTATTACATGGTGGGAGTTACAGATATATATTTGTTTGGTCGGAAGGACTGTAGTAGGCGACAGAGGTTGGAAGGACCGCAGTCGGCAAGAGACCGAGGTCAGAAAGATCGTTGTCTGTTGATGGAGGCCGGAAGGACCATAGTAGGCGACGGAGGTCAAAAGGACCGTAGTCGGCAGTATTTTGGGAGAACTGTGGGCATCAGGTGGTGGCCTGGTAAAGCTCAAGGCCTCAAGTAGTGGTCCGGCTAAAGTTTGGGCCTCATGTGATGTTCTGGTGGAGCACACGGCCTTTGATGATGATCTGACGAAGATAAGGGCCTCTGACAAAGGTGAGGGCCTCAGATGAAGACGTCGGGCCTGAACGTCGGGCATTGAGCAGAACGTTGGGCCTTCAGCAGAACGTCAGGATTTGAATAGAATGTCGGGCCTTGAGCAGAATGTCGGACCCTCAGCAGAACGTCAGACCTGAACGTCAGGCCTTTAACAGAATATTATGTCGGGCCTTAAGCAGAACGTCGGGCCTTCAGCAGAACGTCGGGCCTTCAGCAGAACGTCGGGCCTGAACGTCTGGCCTTGAGGTGGTGGTGTAGCGAAACTACAACGGTGGTGGTGGTCCGGCGAGGCTCCAGCGGTGGTCCGGCGAGGCTCCTGCGGTGGTCCGGCGAGGCTCCTGCGGTGGTCCGGTAAGGCTCCTGCGGTGGTCCGGCGAGGTTCCGGCGATGGTCGAGGAGGAGCTTCTTCCTTCTCTTCTCCTATATGTCCTTTCTATTGAGGCATTCCCTCAGTTTTTTGAGGCCCCTCACTTGGCAAGGAAGTCCGGAGATTTTCTCTTCTCTCCTCATCTCCCTCTGTCCTTTCTATTGAGGCCTTCTCTCAATTTTCTGAGGCCCCTCTCTTGGCAAGGAAGTCCGGAGATTTTTTCTTCTCTCATCATCTCCCTCTGTCCTTTCTATTGAGGCATTTCTTCAGTTTTCTGAGACTCCTCTCTTGGCAAGGAAGTCCGTAGATTTTCTCTTCTCTCCTCCTACACTCTTCAAGAAAAATGTTAGGTGATCGCCTCCCACCGAGAGATCCTGCGATCCGGGGAGACCCCGTCGCACCTTATGATGGCGAGCGGAGGCCAAATAAGGAAGCGAGGGTGGATGAGACAGTGTCGACTGTTACAAATGATTTCTTGTTTCTCTTTCGCAATAATTATTACTTCTCGAATGATGTGAAGACGATGGTCCCCAGGAGGTCTGATCGCGCGAATCTTCCTCATCCCAGGTATGTGACCGTTTCTGAGGCCCACTTGTGGGCTGATTTACGCTTTTCGCCTCCCACCGAGTTGATTGAAGTCTTACAAAGGTGTGGTGTAAACCTATCCCAACTTTCATTTAGAGCGATGTCTATGGCTGTGGGATTGATTGCTCTCTTTCGGGATCGGAGAGCTATTATGACACCGGAGCACCTTTCACGGATGGGTCGGTTCACCAGTGATACGTCCGGGCGTGTAACTTTTAGATCCAAATGGTTGGATGTGCGTACCCGCGATCCTTCAAAGAACTGGCTCAGTGCTTTTTTTTGTGAAGAATGATTGGGGCTTGATAGAGAAGTGGGGGAAGATGAGGGATCTTCCATCCCCTCTGCATGTCAGTGAGGAAAGACATAATGAGAATCTTGAAGGTTCCTGATCTCGATCATCTTCTATTTGAGGTTCGTCACATGAGCAAATACACTGAGGAAGAGTTCTTATTCAAGGTTGGGATTTTATTTCATGCTGGGAGGTCTGATGCAAGGATGTTGAAGCCGACATCCAGGATTCCTGAGCCTCCTGCCCTTACTTCAAAAGCGGCTCTCAAACGACCGGCGAGAGGCGAAAACCCCCAGGTTTTTTGAAGAAGAAGAGGTTGGAAGAGACTGCAGCAAATACTGACAAAATCCTACCTGGCTCTTCCCCAGCCAAGCTGGACATCCCTGAGGATGTTTTGAATCATCAATGCATCGGACATAACAAGACCAGTAATTTGGTGAGTAACATCTCCCAATATTTTTATCTCATTTGCTTCTGGGGTGACTTCTAATAAACTTTTCTTTTTTATTTCAGCTGTCACGTCTTGGGATCGAGATTAATGACTGGAACAGTGAGTTTGTTAAGATCAAGTATCTCCAGGGAGAGTTCAAGCGGAAGTATGAGCATAAGGTTAAGGAGGTGAAGGTGCTTGAAGATGAGTTGAGCGAGTGCAGGACTGAGCTGGCCAACACAATGCACTATGTATCTCTCTAGAATCGGCAGGCAGATCGGCATCAAATAGATCTTGAGGAGGCTCAAGCGACGATCACTAGGTTTTTGAAAGAGCAGAAAGTTTTTGAAGAGAAGATAGTGTCGCTTGAGGCGAAGGATAAGAAGTCCCAGACCATTATAGCTGAGGAGGCTGCTCTTACTGGTTCAGAACCTTCAAGAGTTATTGAAGATTTTAAGAAGTCCATAGCTTTCAAGACTATCATTCAGGATCACGTTGAGGAGGCTCGAGATCATATCTATGAAATAGAAGTGAAGGGTTTGGAGCAGCAGTGTACTGAAGATGGATTTATTCGGGGCTTTTTGAAGGGGGTTCGCCTGATGCAGCGGAAGACTGGAGTACAAGTTGAGGGAGTGACCCCGAGCCAGGCTTCAGATGACTTTCCCCCAGATTCTAATGGCGACGAGGTAGAGAGTGACCTGCGAAAGGTCATTGATCTTGATGCAGATGATGAGATAGTAGATGTTGAGTAGGTTTTCTAGTTCCTGCTGTCTGTATTAGTTTATCTTTTTTAGCGATTGTGATATACCTGATGTTTGTACTGTTGTGTGATATCTACTTTGACTTAGTAGTGGATTATTATTTTGTTGTTATATGACTTACATATTCCAGTATATTTATTCGTCATGAGTAAATTTTATTCATGTTTGCTTAAGGTATTTGTCTTCCAACTTATGCTTAAAAGTTTAGAAGGATCCTCTAAGGATGTGTGGTTCATTCAAAGTTGTATGTCAGAGCCTTGTTTGATGACGCCAACCTGCATGTAAGAGGTTAAAAGAATCTATAAGAGATGTAAGACCTATCCGAGGTCGTGTGTCAGAGCCCTGCTCGATGACATTAACCTGTGTGGAAAAGGTCGGGGGAATCCACCAAGGATGTAAGACATATCCGAGGTTGTGTGTCTGAGCCCTGCTCGATGACGTTAACCTGTGTGGAAGAGGTCGGGGGAATCCACCAAGGATGTAAGACCTATCTGAGGTTGTGTGTCAGAGCCCTGCTCGATGACGTTAACCTGTGTGGAAGAGATCGGGGGAATCCACCAAAGATGTAAGACCTATCCGAGGTTGTGTGTTAGAGCCCTGCTCGATGACGTTAACATGTGTGGAAGAGGTCGGGGGAATCCACCAAGGATGTAAGACCTATCTGAGGTTGTGTGTTAGAGCCCTGCTCGATGATGTTAACTTGTGTGGAAGAGGTCGGGAGAATCTACCAAGGATTTAAGACCTATCCGAGGTTGAGTGTCAGAGCCCTGCTCGATGACGTTAACCTGTGTGGAAGAGGTCAGGAGAATTCACCAAGGATTTATTAACTAATGATTGAACAATAATTATCTACTGCTCGAATCAAATATATTAAAGTTCACAACTCAACAAAGTCTTTACTATAATTAAACGAAGAACATAGCTCCCAAAGATAGCTTAAGGGAGAAGGAAACTAGAAACATCACAAACAGCGTTCGAAATTAAAGACATATACAGTAAGTACATAATACTAAAGACATACAACATTCTAAAACAAACGACATGATCACATTCTACTGATAGTATTTGCAGAGATTCTCGATATTCCAATTTCGAGGAAGCATCTTCCCATCAGCATCCTTTAATTTGAAAGTCCCTGGCTTCACCATAACTGCTACTAGGTACAGACCTTCCCAGAGGGGGGAAAGTTTATTTCGTTGAGGGCCTTTGCCTGTTGCCTCAATGCTATGTAGGACTAGGTCTCCTATCGATATATGTCGCGGCTTTATCCTTTTATTATAGTGACGGGAAACTCTCTGGTGGTAGGCAGCAACCTTAAGCATCGTCTCATCTCTTACTTCTAGAAGGAGGTCTAGGTTGTGCCTGAGTTTTTCGTCATTAGTATTTGAGTCAAAAGTTTGTACTTTATGACTTTGGACTCCAATATCGATGGGAATGACAACCTCTGTGCCAAAGCAGAGGTTATACGGCGTCTCTCCTGTTGGAGTTTTTGCTATACTACGATAGGCCCAAAGGACATTTGGGTTCTCGTCAGCCCATTGCCCCCCAGCCTAATCCAGCCGTGTCTTCAATCCTCTCAGAATGGTTCGATTAGTAACCTTTATCATTCCATTTGTCTGAGGATGGGCCACAACCGTGTGTATTAGCTGAATGTGGAGATCTTTACAGAATGTGGTGAAGACCCTTCCGGTGAATTGTGTTCCGTTATCGGTGATAACTTTTGCTGGAATGCCAAAGCGACATATTATGTTCTTCCACATAAACTGTTTTGCATTTGTTTCAGTGATCTTGGCCAGAGGTTCTGCTTCTACCCACTTTGTAAAATAGTCCACAGCAAGGATGATAAATTTCCGTTGTCCCGTGGCCATAGGAAATGGTCTCATTATGTCGATCCCCCATTGGGCGAAAGGCCAGGGACTCTGTAATGTTGAGATCTCTGTGGCAGGTAGATGAGTGACGTTGGCATGTAACTGACAACTGTTACATTTTCGTACGAGCTATAATGTGTCATGCTTTATGGTTGGCCAGTAAAATCCCTGTCTCAGGACCTTTTGGGCTAGCGCTCTTCCGCCCAGATGTTCTCCACAGATGCCTGAATGTACTTCTCGAAGTGCATAATTCGCATCTAAAGGAGGAAGACACTTGAGGTATAGCCCTATAAAAGATCATTTGTATAACTCTCCGTTAATAACGATGAAGTTTGCTGTCTACCTTTGAAGTCGTACTGCCATTATTGGGTCTCCAGGAAGAGAGCCTTCTTGTAGGAAAGTGAAAATGGGGTCGATCCAAGAAGCTTCTTTTGACTCATCTATTGATTGAATCACCCATGGGCCTTGTACGCTCGGGAAATGAATCTCCTCAATATGCTTTCTTTTGAAAACATCTCCTGTTGTAGAAGTGGTCAGCTTATAGAGAGAGTCTGCCTTTGCATTCTGTTCTCGAAGGATGTGGATAATATGATATTTCGCTATTTGGGCCAATAAGATCTTAACTATCTGACAGTATTGGGCCAATAATGGGTTGTGCGCATCAAACTCCTCTTATACCTGAGAGGCCACCAGCTGGGAATCAGTGTAGACCACTAAGTCCTGGACTTCGCAATTGATTGTCAGTCTCAATCTAGCGATTAAAGCTTCATATTCAGCAACGTTGTTTGTTGCTGGGAACTTCAGTCTAAGCCCGTATTCGATTGTGGCTTTCTGCAGGGAGATTAATAAGATTCCAGCGCCAGCACCAGAACTCCCGGAAGCTCCATCGACATATAATGTCCAGCAAGAGGAGGAATGAGACACATCAAGTGATTCACTGGAGGTATGGCTGTGAGACCTCGTTCCTTTGCTGTAGCTGCTGGGAAAAGTGATTTTTCCCAGGATCGGCCGGGACGATGGTGAGATCGTCCAGGCCGATCTGCACTGTAGAAAATATCGTCCTGAGAATAGTTCTGGGAGTCGTCCAGGACGATCAATTTTGGCCTGATCGTCCCGGGACGATGTGGCGATCGGCCGGGCCGATCCCACTAATGATATAAGAAAATGAGCTCGTTTTGAGGAGAGAGAAAACATTTTATAAAAACAGATATTTTGAGGAGAGAGAAAGGGCGGAAAAGCAAAGGAAGAAGTCCAATTTTGGGGCCCGCGGAGCGATTTTTGTCGTTCGTTGCTGTTGGATATTTTGTTTGTCTCGCTGTAAGGACTCCGAACCCTATTTCTGTTTTCAAAGATTTTGAGATTTTGCAAAATGGTGCTCAGATTTGTGTTTTTGTAAGTGATTTTCGTACCCGGTTTGATACTGGCAAAGATTTCACCGCGTAACTTTTGATATGTTGTAGACGTGATTATTCTGCACGTTTTGATTATTTTCTGGCAGATTTCATCCGGTTCGTTTTGATTCTGCGGAGTTTTATTTTGACTGCAATTTATTATGATGCCGAACTGGTTTGGGCAGTAGAAGAATAGTCTTATAATGTTGCTGTGCACGTTCTGTATTAATTTGATGAATTGTAATTTTTGAAGATTTTTGTGTAAATTTGACCGACTGCCGTTACGCTGCCCGATTTTCGTATGATTTCCGATTTTCCCGAAATTGATAGATTGAATTGATATGTGTACGACTATTGATATGATCGTTTTAGATTTTTTATTATTATTGATATTTGCATCGATTATTACATTGATTGATTGATACTGAAAGACAAGTGAGAACCTGGTTGAATGTTGGTTGGAGATAGATATTGACCTGTACAGGATGGTGGGCCGACGGGCTTTCCTTTAAATCATAGACCATAGATCATCGACATAACGATTGGGAGTTATAAGGAGTTTTATATGCCGACGGGCAAAAGAGTGGCGACTCTTCTTGATCGAAACCAACGTGCGGATATCTACAACAGCAATACGGATTCTACAACAGCACTATTGATAATAGCCAGTTTACCTGGTTGATCATTGTTGACCTCATTTTTGTATGAGGTCACTAAGACCCTTCCAGAAGCCAGATTTAATCCTAGACCCTAGGACCCACTCTAGACCTTAGGATCCTTCTAGATCCAAGCCCTTAGAGTCCACTCTAGAGCCTAGGATTCCCTTAAATCCTAGATCTTAGAATTCTTCTAGATCTTAGGGTCACTCCAACTTCAAATCAATCTCCACCCTTGATCAACCTCAACCTCAAATCAATTCCTATATTTGATTCACTCCAATTTCAATTCGATCCCTACCTGTGATCAATTTAAATCTCAAACTCCATCCAATTCAAATTCGAATTAATTCAAATTTCAAATATATTCAAACTTTGACTCAATCCACTTGAGAATCCAAATTTTAACCTAGACTTTGATCCAAGCTTCAATCTAGCTTTGGCCTCATCCATTCATTAACAATCACCACATGATTGTAAATGATTTGGATACTTCAATACTAATCATTCCAACTTAAAGTCTATTCCAAATCCAGAAATCCAGACTCAAATCCTAAGTCTCAAGGCCTTGTCCTAAAGACCCTTTTTAGAGATTTTTCAAACATTTCAAAACCCATTCAAATGGTCTCTGATTCAAGGTCTATCACTTGTAAAGTGATAAGACATGTCTCTAGAGGTTACTCTCCAACTTTCAGCTCATTTTGAGGTCTCTAACCCCAGAATCTGAATTAAAATCCAAAGGCTGTAAAACCTTCAAATATTTACAGCCTATGCCACTGAACCTAACCCCTTTGAGATCTTGACCTTGGAACCCTTATCCAAGCTTCCAATCACTTCCAGACTCTTGATTTTAACCCATTGAGCAGTAAACTGCATTTTTCAGAACCATTTTTGACTCTAGTTGACCAATGGGCCAAAATTGACTAAAATACCCTTATGAGATTTCAAATGGCTATTTCAATTCAAATCAATTCCAAACTCTTTGAAACCACTTCCAATGAATTTCAAATATCAAACTCAACTTGTTGAACTCAAACCCAGACCTTGGGTCAACCTGGTTGACCAAGTCAACCAAGTTTGACCCATGGATCCATACACCCCTCCCCTTTCAAAATTTTGAATCTACTCCATTCCAAGTCCTTTGAATGTATGGGATGAACCCTTGGCTACCCAAGAGACCCCTCTTGGTCACCCAAGCCTTGGGCTTACTTGGGTTAGCCTTATGGCTTGACCCAAGTGACCCAAGAGAGACCTCCCTTGAGCCATCTTTTGATCTTAATCAAATTGAATCCAAATCAAGGTGCCATTGGGTTCCCATTGACCCAATACACTTTCCTTGACCAGCCCAATCCTTGGGCTCATTTAGGTCAAGAGTTAGGCTAGCCCAAAGTGCCTAATAGCACTTGGGATTGAGCCAACTCTCAACCTAAACCCAATTGAACCTGGCCAACACCTCCCATAGGTGGCCCTAGGTCCAATACACCTCCTCCAACCAGCCCATGCCTTGGGCTAGCTTGGGTCAATAGTTAGGCTAACCTAAAGTAGCCAAAAACACTTGGACCCGAGCCAACTTTTGACACAGATCAAATTGGACCCAATTGCCACTTTCATTGGGTGCACCAGACCCAGACCCACTTCCCACCTCAAGCCCAGGGTCTGGCCTGACCTGGGTTGAGCCCAAATCGACCCGAACCGAGCAGGTTTGGATCAACCCGAGCCATCTTTTAATCCAGATCGAATTCAACCCAATTGCCACTTACATTGGGTGCACCAGACCCAGACCTGCCTCCCATACCAAACCCAGGGTCTGGTCTGACCTGAATCGGGCTCAATCCGACTCAAACCAAGCAGGTTCGAGCCCAACCGAGCCACCGGATCGATCCCAGCTTCCCCAGGCCAAATTGGCTCCACAATTGGCTCCAGCATGTCCCCATCGGCCTTCCCTGGTCAATCCGACCCAGACCATGGCCGGCGGCGGTCGGAACCAATGGAGAGCAAGTTTCGGTGGTCCCCCCAGGCCGGCCCTGACCGAAAGCCTTCCAAAGGCTGTGGCTCGCCGGCTTGAGGCTCACGAGCTCTCTGGAATGGTGCCCCTTTCCACTTGGCATCAATCCGAGACCTCCTCCATTTATATCCTGGCCGTCCGAGCTCGCGGGAGGAGGCTGAATAGGGTGGTGCTCCCCAAGGCTCGCCAGACGATCCCAGAGTTTTCAAACGGTTCCCCAGAGCTTCCTCGATCTCCCAGCACCTTCCTTCGAGCTCCCAGGCCGTCCCTTCCATCGCTTCGAGCGAACTCCGGCGAAAGGCTTCGGCGTCCCGCTCGAAGTCATACCTCCAGCCGTCCTCCAGTCGCGGCCTCTGAAGGAAACCTGCTCGCCTTCGTCTCCTGAAGCTTCCAGATAGAGAAGCTCATTCGTTGAGATTTTCTCTGCGGTAATTCCTTCATCCCGAGCTCCCTAGCTAGGTAGTCCGGTCAAGTGTGAAGGAAACCTTCACCCCAACGGATTTCCACCGTTGGATTGAAGGTTTCCACCCCCCTGATCCTCCCTGTGAAATTTTGTCGAAGTTCGCCGGTGCGATTGCTCGGATCACGCCGGAGAACGTTCACGGCTTCGGGCAAAGGCGGAGGTTGAAGATGAAATCTCAGCCGTTGATTTCGATCAACGGCTCGGATTAGATCCCGCGGTCCCGGAGCGCGTTTAATCCCAGCCGTTCGATCCGCCATCCGACGGCTACGATTAATCCGACCGTTACCCAGTCAGCACCAATGATTGCCCAGCCAATCGGGACGCGCCGCGTGTAAAGAGCGGCTGACTGTGTAATGGCTGGATTAATAATTCCAGAAAATCAAGGGAACTTCAAAAATCCATATCTCCCTGCACACTTGACCAAATTAGGTGTTTTTAGGCTCATTGGAAAGGTCTCAGGGAGACCTTCAAAAGCCCTATGGTTCCAGGCCCTAATTGCATGTGTGTTAAGCTTAATTTCATTAATGGTATTATTTCAATTTATGCAATTACTGATTGTTGTTAAGTCTCCAGGGCATGGAACTTTGGGAGATTGAATTTGGGCATGTCTTTGACATGTCCAAATTTTGTCTCCCCTGTTTTAAAGGTCTAAGGGCACTTTCCCCCAATTTTGAGTTTAAGGGTCATGGGTTGACCCTTAAATTCAAATTGGGATTTAAGCCTATCCAATGAGAATTAGGATCTGGTTTTTTGTGTGTTGATTATGCTTAGGATACGGAATTTAGGGCCACTGACTTTGCCCCAATCCAACCTTAAGATAGCTCCCTAGGATTCTTTTGAAGGTGACATAGAGCTCACCTTAGGTGGCTTAGTTAGCCACCTTAGAGTATTCCAATTGAGCCCAAATTTGATGTGTTCAGGCCTTGGGATCATGTGACCCCATGGTCCAAATTTCATCAGATTTGGAGTTCATTTGGTTCACCAATTAGGAGCCATAGCTTGCCCTTGCTAGAATTGCCCCTTAGCCTTAATTAAATCCTAATAAATCCCTTTTAAATCCAAAATTCAAGTTTAATACTTCAAATTAATCAGTGTTGAACCCTTAACCCATGAGAGTTAAAAGCCCCTTGATTGGACATCAAATTAAGCCTTAATTTAATTTTAAGTAAAATTCAATGTTTAATTAATATTAATTAATTAATAATCATTAAAAATCCCAAGAATTAATTTAATGCTTGATAATCTCCCCTTAGATCACCTCTGATCTTTGGGAGAGATTTCAAGGAGTTTGAGATCCATTTAGGCACAAATCACTAGAATAGTCTTTAATTGAAATAATTGAAAATTATCATAAATATCCAAACTTCTAAAATTCACCATTAATTATAGAAAATTCTAAATCAATCAAACTCAGTGGCTAATGACTTTAATTAAAATATAGTATTTTCTAAAAATTTCAAACCCCAAAAATCTGGTCAAAGTCAAAAGTCAACATTTTGGTCAACTCTAGGTCAAAACCGGGTCAAAACTTCTAAAAATCATAACTTTTGGTAGAAAACTCCAAATTGAATGTGTCACATGTCTAACAACTCATAATTAGGTCTAGTATTTGTTAAAAATCTGAAACCTTTAAGATTAACTCTAACTTTAAAAGTCAAATTTTGACCCCTCAGTTAGCACATCCGGATAACTTCCAAAATTCATTAACTCTCCTAAATTACAGAATTTTCTTAATAGGCTAATAAAACTCTCAACTAATCTATTAAAATAAGTAACCAACCCCCTTTAATATCAAGCCACTCTTTTAATTCCAACCAATTTAAATAACTTAATTAACCCTGATTGCTACTGGGTAACCCAGGCCTACGAGGCTATTAGCTTAGCCCCAAGGAAGGTGAAATAAACTTCACGGCCTCGGTGTGAAACAAAGGTAGCAATCAATTAACTTTTAAAATATGTTTAATTAAAATTCTTAATTCATTAATACTTAAATTTTAATCTAAATCCCCTCTTAAGCCTTAATAAACCCACTCTTTTAGACAACTTCAATTAATAACCCGCTTTAGGATCTACCTCAGTCACATGACATTTCTCACACACTTTAGATGATGTGCTAGGACAACCAACTCTAGATCTAGGTTAGGCCGGTGTTTACTTTACTGCTGTGTGCCGGGTTTTCCGTAGTTTTCACTGCATGTTGTGGATGAAATTGCTTTGCTGTGTCTGCTTACTTTTTCTGTACTCTATGGATGGATTGATGTGTTTGGCGACTAGATTACCCTTAGGTTAGGTACGATCTGGATGTTGACACAGTTTTCTGCAGGTGGCCACGCTCATGCAGGGCAATATAAAAAGGGGGCAAATAAAAAAATGCATAAATATTATAAACTCTTTGCACAGGTGCTTCAGCTGCTAAAGCCCCCCAAATCATAAAAAGAGCGTGGCCAGTGTGTTTAATTTCTTTTCTGCTCATATACAACTGCTTGGGAATAACCGCTTTTTATATATTAATTGCTTAGGATAACCCTGCAGGTGAGTCTAGATTTTTTTTTTGATATCAGTGTAATTTGTGTAAGTGTCAAGTGTTGTGAAAGTCTATTTTGAGTTGGGATACATAGATCCAAAGCTTGAATTCCAAAGAGGAAAGGATACCCCTTTGGGGAACACTCCTTTTCCATTTGGAAATCCAAATTTGGATCATACCTCTTCCTTACCCAAAGAGGAAAGAGTGGCCTTCCCCTTAGAGGGAAGTGCCCTCTTATCCTTTTCGGTAATCCACCACGAAGATTCCAAGAAGATTGAAGAAAAGTAGTCCAAAGAAGAATGAAATTGAAGACCTGAAGATTTGAAGATTGAGAGTATCCCACTCAAAATAACTTGCGTCATTACTAGGTTTAGAATCCGGATTGTTGTCAGTGGTGCCCGGCCACTTTACTTTCTGCAATATTCTGGTTTGTAATAAGCAAGGCAACTTTGCCTATGGACATTTATTAATTAGTTAATATTTGATGTGATGAATTGATTGTCTTTAGGATTACTTATTTTTACTAGTTTTTTGGCGATTGCATGCCGCTCTTTGTTTTCGCCTGGATACGTGAGGCTCGTGAGGGTGTGAAACTTTTCTACTCATAATTTTAAAAGTCTAAAATTTTAGTGAGTCTAAATAACATAGAAAGATAACGAATCTAGGAAATTAGCCGGGGATCCCCCCCGGGGTCGCATGCATATCTTTGCATTCTTCTTTCCTTGCTTTAGACCCTTCCCCGCCTGCGGGTAGAGTCCGGATAGTCTGACCTATGAGGACGAGGTGCCGGACCTGGGGAAGTCCAGTCTTCTAAAAAATTATTTTATAAGCCTGTTTTTAAAATTTCAAGCATACTTGATTTGGAGGTTGTTAACCAGCATGCATTGCATTAGATACAAATTAAAGAGTCAAAATTTTAATTTCATAGTCCTTAGCATTTTAGCACCCAACATAAGTCAAAGGGGCCAATTAGGAAAATCTCTAGATGTCGGCCCCGCCTCTCCAAAACTTTAATTATAACGTCCATACCACTCTTTCATAAAAGACCGGATTCATCTCTTTTAAATCGGTTAGGTGGTTAGATGGTTCCCCAATCCAGGCCGGGGTAAGTCCAGACCTTGCACTGCATTAGTTAGGATCGGACGACTGTGGTCCAGTGTCCAAAATAGATTTAGGATCCGGGGCAGATCTTTGATTATCAGACCCCAAACTTCGGGAATATAATCATAGACCATAGATCATAGATATTGACCTGTACAGGATGGTGGGCCGACGGGCTTTCCTTTAAATCATAGACCATAGATCATCGACATAACGATTGGGAGTTATAAGGAGTTTTATATGCCGACGGGCAAAAGAGTGACGACTCTTCTTGATCGAAACCAACGTGCGGATATCTACAACAGCAATACGGATTCTACAACAGCACTATTGATAATAGCCAGTTTACCTGGTTGATCATAGCTAGTGTTTGTGCTTGTCGAGTAAGACCATTGTATGGAATTGCATGTGCATCATATGGATTTCTTGATATGCATTGATTTATGGATTTGATCGAATTGATTTCCGTCCGGATTCATAGATTTCATTGATGATTGATCATTGAACATTGATACTATTAATTATTGATTATTGACATTGATACATGGATATGGACGGCATAGATTTATAGATTCATTGATACCATTGATTCTGCATTGATTCGACTTGCTACTATAGATTTATTGTATTGTTTTTCTGATTGATTTGATCGACTTGATAATATAGACTGGATTTGATTGATTGTTTGATTTGACAGATTTATTGCTTTTATTGATTCATCATATTGTTTTGTTTTGATTGATGTTATTGACTTGATTGATTCATAGATACTGGCACCGACAGTGATATGGATTCTGTATATTGATTCATAGATATTGACACTGATATTGATATAGATTGTATCGATTGATAGAGACCAATATTGACATTGTGATAGAGACCGATATTGACATTGATAGAGACCGATATTGATATTGATAGAGACCGATATTAACATTGATATAGATATGAAATTGACATATGGACACTATTGATACGTCAGATCTTGACATGCTATTGATGTACTGATATATTGATTGTTGTGCCGATTATTGATTGATTGATTGAATGGATTGTTGCCGTATGGATTTGATTTATCGTAGAATAGATTTCCTTTATGAAGCTGATTGTATTGATTTCTATTGACCTGATGATTTCATTGTATTGATTTGATTTCGATTGATCTTTCGCCGTATTGATTAGATTGTTTATTGGGATTTGAGCCGATTGAGATAATTGACTGGAAAGTGCTCTATTGATTGGGATGATTTTCCTATTGTAGCATTGTACGTCGTCATTATTGAACCGTCCTCGCTGCGGTAGTAATCGTATCGAATAATTGGATTGACTGAATTGTAAGAATGGTATAGCTACAACGAATTGACTAAACGACACGATTGATTGAACTGATAGTATTGATTGACACGATTGATTGAATTGATAGTACTGATTGATAGACACTGCTACGATGGATAGACATTGACTGAAAGCACTTACTGATTTGATTGCTGGGAATATTGATTTATCGATGTTTTTATCGCTGTATTGATTATTGACTATTGACGTATCTGATTCGATTTGATTTCCGTACCTGCATAGATTCATTGATCATAGTCTATTGATTTGATTTCGATTGATCTGCATATTGTTTCCAGTGTCGTGCTTTGATTTCAGTTGTAGGCTTTGGTGACCTGCTGGGCTATTGTAGCTCATTATATGTGGTTAATATTTCAGGTGCAGAGCCTCCAGTCTGAAGATCTTTCTGTCAAGTTCAGCTTTTTGTTTTATAGCCCTTGGTAGGCTTTCTTTTGTAGCCTGTATGGCTAGTGTAGATATTTCTTCTGGACTCTGTTGTCTGTTCTCAGTTTGTACTATATGTGAATTATAGTATCCGCTGCTGTTTCTTTTCTGTAATGTAATTACCTCTGGCTCTGGATGTATGGATATGTATTGATGTGAACCACGGATAAAAAAATTGATAGAAGAAAAAAAAAAGAAAGAATGATCGATCTGGGAAATCCTTTCGCTACACAGATCTTGGGGCATCACAAGTTGGTATCAGAGCGAGTGTAGTGAAAAGATTTGATTATATCCAGAGTTGATAATTACATTATTTGATTCGTTTTGTTTTACGTGTTTGATTCCGTGATTTGATTTGGTTTGAATGATTTGAATTGATCAGGCAAATGGATCCGAAAGGCAAAAAGATTGAGTCTGAGTCTGCTGCTAACCTCCCTCTTACACCTGAAAACATGAATAAGTTTGCTGATATGGTTGCTCAGATGGTGAGTGACAAGCTAGCGAAACGCTCTGGGCGTAGCAATAAAAGTGGGGAAGGTAGCAAAGCAAGAATTAATGTTTGTACATTTTGTGGAAAGAGACATTTGGGACAGTGTTATCGGAGAATAGGGCAATGCTTCCGATGTGGTGGATACGGACATAGAATGACTGATTGCCCGAGTTCTGAACTTAGGCAAGGACCTGTTCCGACTGTTCAGACTGGAAATGTACAAGCCATTATGGAAGATGTTCCGTCCGTGCCTGCTGATGAGACTGGTACGAGTTTAGTTTATTGTCTGTTCCGATGTGATTTGTACGATTTTTCCGATCGATTGAATTTGTTTTGTTCCGTTCTGTTCCGGACACTTTAGGGAAATGTCGGGACGACATTTTTCTAAGGTGGGGAGATTGTGAGACCTCGTTCCTTTGCTGTAGCTGCTGGGAAAAGTGATTTTTCCCATGATCGGCCAGGACGATGGTGAGATCGTCCAGGCCGATCTGCACTGTAGAAAATATCGTCCTGAGAATAGTTCTGGGAGTCGTCCAGGACGATCAATTTTGGCCTGATCGTCCCGGGACGATGTGGCGATCGGCCGGGTCGATCCCACTAATGATATAAGAAAATGAGCTCGTTTTGAGGAGAGAGAAAACATTTTATAAAAACAGATATTTTGAGGAGAGAGAAAGGGCGGAAAAGCAAAGGAAGAAGTTAAATTTCAGGGCCCGCGGAATAATTTTCGTCGTTCATTGCTGTTGGATATTTTGTTTGTCTCGCTGTAAGGACTCCGAACCCTATTTCTGTTTTCAAAGATTTTGAGATTTTGCAAAATGGTGCTCAGATTTGTGTTTTTGTAAGTGATTTTCGTACCCGGTTTGGTACGGGCAAAGATTTCACCGCGTAACTTTTGATATGTTGTAGACGTGATTATTCTGCACGTTTTGATTATTTTCTGGCAGATTTCGTCCGGTTCGTTTTGATTCTGCGGAGTTTTATTTTGACTGCAATTTATTATGATGTCCGAACTGGTTTGGGCAGTAGGAGAATAGTCTTATAATGTTGCTGTGCACGTTCTGTATTAATTTGGTGAATTGTAATTTTTGGAGATTTTTGTGTAAATTTGACCGACTGCCGTTACGCTGCCCGATTTTCGTATGATTTCCGATTTTCTCGAAATTGATAGATTGAATTGATATGTGTACGACTATTGATATGATCGTTTTAGATTTTTTTTTATTATTGATATTTGCATCGATTATTGCATTGATTGATTGATACTGAAAGACAAGTGGGAACCTGGTTGAACGTTGGTTGGAGATAGATATTGACCTGTACAGGATGGTGGGCCGACGGGCTTTCCTTTAAATCATAGACCATAGATCATCGACATAACGATTGGGAGTTATAAGGAGTTTTATATGCCGACGGGCAAAAGAGTGACGACTCTTCTTGATCGAAACCAACGTGCGGATATCTACAACAGCAATACGGATTCTACAACAGCACTATTGATAATAGCCAGTTTACCTGGTTGATCATAGCTAGTGTTTGTGCTTGTCGAGTAAGACCATTGTATGGAATTGCATGTGCATCATATGGATTTCTTGATATGCATTGATTTATGGATTTGATCGAATTGATTTCCGTCTGGATTCATAGATTTCATTGATGATTGATCATTGAACATTGATACTATTGATTATTGATTATTGACATTGATACATGGATATGGACGGCATAGATTTATAGATTCGTTGATACCATTGATTCTGCATTGATTCGACTTGCTACTATAGATTTATTGTATTGTTTTTCTGATTGATTTGATCGACTTGATAATATAGACTGGATTTGATTGATTGTTTGATTTGACAGATTTATTGCTTTTATTGATTCATCATATCGTTTTGTTTTGATTGATGTTATTGACTTGATTGATTCATAGATACTGGCACCGACAGTGATATGGATTCTGTATATTGATTCATAGATATTGACACTGATATTGATATAGATTGTATCGATTGATAGAGACCGATATTGACATTGTGATAGAGACCGATATTAACATTGATAGAGACCAATATTGACATTGATAGAGACCGATATTAACATTGATATAGATATGAAATTGACATATGGACACTATTGATATGTCAGATCTTGACACGCTATTGATGTACTGATATATTGATTGTTGTGCCGATTATTGATTGATTGATTGAATGGATTGTTGCCGTATGGATTTGATTTATCGTAGAATAGATTTCCTTTATGAAGCTGATTGTATTGATTTCTATTGACCTGATGATTTCATTGTATTGATTTGATTTTGATTGATCTTTCGTCGTATTGATTAGATTGTTTATTGGGATTTGAGCCGATTGAGATAATTGACTGGAAAGTGCTCTATTGATTGGGATGATTTTCCTATTGTAGCATTGTACGTCGTCATTATTGAACCGTCCTCGCTGCGGTAGTAATCGTATCGAATAATTTGATTGACTGAATTGTAAGAATGGTATAGCTACAACGAATTGACTAGACGACACGATTGATTGAACAGATAGTATTGATTGACACGATTGATTGAATTGATAGTACTGATTGATAGACACTGCTACGATGGATAGACATTGACTGAAAGCACTTACTGATTTGATTGCTGGGAATATTGATTTATCGATGTTTTTATCGCTGTATTGATTATTGACTATTGACGTATCTGATTCGATTTGATTTCCGTACCTGCATAGATTCATTGATCATAGTCTATTGATTTGATTTCGATTGATCTGTATATTATTTCCAGTGTCGTGCTTTGATTTCAGTTGTAGGCTTTGGTGACCTACTGGGCTATTGTAGCTCATTATATGTGGTTAATATTTCAGGTGCAGAGCCTCCAGTCTGAAGATCTTTCTGTCAAGTTCAGCTTTTTGTTTTATAGCCCTTGGTAGGCTTTCTTTTGTAGCCTGTATGGCTAGTGTAGATATTTCTTCTGGACTCTGTTGTCTGTTCTCAGTTTGTACTATATGTGAATTATAGTATCCGCTGCTGTTTCTTTTCTGTAATGTAATTACCTCTGGCTCTGGATGTATGGATATGTATTGATGTGAACCACGGATAAAGAAATTGATAGAAGGAAAAAAAAAAGAAAAGAATGATCGATCTGGGAAATCCTTTCGCTACACAGATCTTGGGGCATCACAATGGCTAGTACATTCGACCATAAAATCAACAAGCACTTGTGATTTGATGTCAGGCCTAGGTAGGAACTGTATGTCAAACTCCCCAAGTTCTACTGACCATTTGATCAATCTTCCAGATGCCTCGGGTTTTTGGAGAATACTTTTCAATGGTAGGTTTGTATAAACCCTGATCGCATGTGCTTGGAAATAAGATCGTAACTTCCTGGCTGAGAAGACTAATGCTAAGGCTATTTTGTCTGCCAATGGATAACGCATCTCAACATCTGAAAGTACCTTTCTAATGTAATAAACTGGGTGTTGAATCGTATCATCCACCCGAACCAAGACCGAACTTATAGCCTGAGAAGAGACGGCCATTGTGGGCTCCGAAAATTCAGCCCCAGCCTCCCCGCCGCGCGATTTATATTTATTTGAGCGAGGGAGTTTTAACTGATAAGTTCCGGGGTAAATTTTGGAAGGCATATGGGTTTGTAGATAAGACACTACCCAGAGATTTCGCCCTCATTTTGCGAGGACTTTATGATCTGAGTTCTTGTTTCCTATAGGCGCAAGCCCCTATAGTTAATTACCCCTCTCAATCATGAGAGAGAACTTTTGATTAAGGCTAGTCGTCAATTAGATACGTATAGAGAATACGTGTATCTGACATATAGTAGCAGCATAGGTTTTCAGATGTTGGAAATTTGGAAATTGGGTTTGGATTTGGGAATGTTTGGATATTTGGAAAGATTTAATATTTAAAATAGGAAATTTCACCATCTAGCACTTAAAGCGGATGGTGGGGGAATGGATGATGGACCCGATCAAGATCTCATGGTTCCGTCGTCCCGGGCCATCGTGGTCCCTGGTCTACTTAGTCAGAGGAGGTAGTCGACCCAACCTGACAGAAGGATCCTTGTCGGCAGCCATGGGTTGCTTCGTCCAAGGGGACCTTATAGACCGGGGTTGAATGTTTGTCTGAGGGGACAAATTTGAATCCACCTTAGCTAACAGAGGGCTTTGTGCCCTATCGATCATATCATATTGATTCATGTCTCAAGGATTTGATGCCAATAAGGAGCGTATTGGCTCTGGCCATAACCGGTATTTCGTTGTGCCATTTGGCGGCAAAACCACTCGGTTCAGAGGGCCTCGGGTCGTCGTAACCGTTTATCCTGCGGTGCCATTTGGCGGCTAACCGCCAGTTAGAGGACACGTACCACGTCCTTACTGGCAGGAGATTGTTTGAGAATGGATCCTAGTGATATTTTCGACTAGGCGTTTTAGCTCTTTTGTGAGCAAAAAGTAAATTTTGATTTGTCCACCTCGGCAAACTGTTGTGGATGATGGATGGATTTTTCTTTAAGATATTGATGATTAGATTTCAATTTCAAATATTTTGAATTTTTGGGATTTTTGTGGAGTGTTTTGGGTTTTTTGGATCTTTATACTTTTGTGGAGTTTTGGATTATTTGGGCGGAATTTGAAAGTATTTGAAATGGACCCCTCCGGTTGAGATCTTCAATCAATGCGGTCATCATCGGGGTGTTCGGGGGTCATTTCTTTTTATGGATTGAACCTTGTCAACTCTGTCGGGCTGTCGACAGATGATCGGGTTTCGTAGGTTTTATTCCCTTTGATAGTGAATTCTCATTGCTATAGGCCTTGAAGGCCTAATATGAATGTATTAAGACAAATATGACGGTCGCAACAACCGTATATTTGTTTGTTGGTTCGAACCCTGCCGACTTCTATTAACCCGTATAGAAGGATCGGTTTCGAACCTAAATTCACTTATCAACCCGCGCAACATCCCTAGACGTCACGTGTGTACCAATAACACGTTTATCGGGGCCCATGCGGGTTGAGATTGTACTTTCCCCCTTAGTGTACCTATGTGTATATAATTTATAGTGCACGTGCAGGGGTACTTTGAAAGTGTTTGTAGACGCCTTCTATCCGCTTGCATAGAAGTTGCGGATCCGGTGGCGTGGCGTAGCAGCTTCTGAATAGAGTTATTCGCTGTTTCGTACAGGTGGATTATCGTGCACTACTCGTCGCTTTCTGCAGGTGGATCGTAGTGCACTAACTAATCTCCTGCCTTTGGATCGTATGAGCTTGAACTGGTTGTGTTCTTCATGCATTTTGTTGTGATTTTTTTAGTCTTTTTAGTGCATCTGCTACTGCTGCATGTAGGTAGGTAGATGTATTCATCTTTAGACTGAAGTTGACTACAGGATACTGCATTTATTGTAGTCTTTATGTATTTACACAGGGTGGCACGTTGTACATACATCTATGTCAGTTGAGAGATTGTATGCACTGCAGATCTTTTGTTGTATTTACTCGTGGATGGAACTTTTATGTACGTAACAAGTCTCCTACGATTATTCATAGGAGTTCACATTTTCCACCAACCTCTTCATGCATATTGATTGGTAGGTTATCATTGCATTCTCTAATTGGTCTTTTCTTGTGGGTAGATCATGTGTCCTTAATCCTTATTGATGATTGCTTTCAAATCAAATGAATACTGAATAAATGACATTGAGCTCAACTTAGACTAAAGCCTAATATTTAAAATTAAAAAAAAATCATGAAACATAAGAATAATAATTGCAATCAAATATCAAATATGAAATTATCAAATTGATGAATTCATAAGGGATATATGGTATTCAAATATCATGTGCCAAGCATGAATACTCAAGCAAGGATCAAGTGAATGCTTATGAGAAACAATAGAAGGATCTTCAATTGAACATTAAGATGACCACTTTCGTCATTTAAATTCACCCAAATAAATATCATGCAATCAAATGATGATTGATGCACAATTTAATCATGAACCTTAGCATGATATTTTTGGATGACTATACTTGACTTGAAAGGGTCATATGGATTGGAATAAAAATATTCAGGATAAAATCAAAGGTCTTACACTTTGTTATAAATCACATTTGAAGGACAAGAACTTGTAAGTGTAACTTATTTGCAAATAATGAGAAGATTGCGGAGGATATGATTTGGTCATAAAGTCATGGCTTGAATTCTTTGTAGCTTGATAACAGGTTTGCAACATTAATTTATTTCTAAGAAGTGATCAAGATGGGCATGTATAGTTTGATCATAATATAGATAAATGTTGCAAACCATATAGAGACAATATTGAGAGATTATCACATATGTATTCATCATTCAAGCAAGTACATTATCCTCCTACAAGCTACTATAAAATCTCTTCATGAATACAACACAATGAAAGAGAAAGGTATTATCTCCACTTGCAAAAACCATGAAAGAGAAAGGTACTATGAGATAAACATGAAAGAATGCAAATGGATACAAGACAATACAAATTATCCATGAATGACTATTAAAGATCTGCAATACATACAATTTCTTTACAAATACAGATATATGTATAACATGCCATCTATGGGTAGATATAAAAAGACTTCAGTAAATGCAGTATCCTGAAGTCAATTCCAGTATATAAAGGAAGACATCAACCTACCTACATGTAGCAGTAGCGGATGCACTGAAAAGACCAAAGACCACAACAAATGCATGGAGGATACGACAAGTGCAAGCTCCTACGACCCAAGGTAGGAGATTAGTTGGTGCACTACGATCCACCTATAGAAAACAACGAGTAGTGTTTGACAGTCCACCTGTACGAAGCAGCGAACAACTATATTTAGAAGCTGCTACGCCACGCCAACCGGATCTGCAACATCCGCACAAGCAGACAGAAGGCGTCTATAAATATTTCAAGAATACCCCTGCACGGGCTCTATAAATTGTATACACATAGGTACACTAAAGGGGAAAGTACAATCTCAACCCGCGTGGGCCCCGACGAGCATGTTATTGGTACACACGTGACGTCTAGGGATGCTGCGCGGGTTGACAAGTGAATTCAGGTTCGAAACCAATCATTTTATACGGGTCAATAGATGTCGACAGGGTTCAAACCATTAAGCAAATATAAAGTCGTGACGACCTGTATATTTACTTTAAAACATTCATATTAGGCCTTCAAGACCTACAATAATATGAATTTACTAATAAAGGCATGAAGCCTACGAAACCTGAACCTCGATCAACCGCTTGGTCGAGTTGACAGGGTTCAAGCTACAAATGGAAATGACCCCCAAACACCCCGATGATGACCGTGTTGAATGTTTATCTCAACCGGAGGGGTTCACAATCATTTTTAAATATCTCCCAAATATCCAAATGCCTATCAAAATCTAAACTCCACAAAGTCCAAATTCAAAAATCCAAAGAAAATATTTAAAATTTGAAATTCAATCATCAAATGCTTAAAGCAAAATTTCATCCACCCTCCGCAACAGTTTGTCGGGGTGGACAAATTAAAATTTACTTCATCTCACAAAAGAGCCAAATGCCTAGTCGAAAATATCACTAAGATCCATTCTCAAAACAGTCTCCTGCCAGTAAGGATGTGGTACGTGTCCTCTAACCGGCGGTTCGCCGCTAAATGACACCACAGGATAAACGGTTATGACCCGGGGCCCTCTGAACCGAGTGGTTTTGCCGCCAAATGGCACCACAAAATGCCGGTTATGGCCATCGCTGTTACGTTCCTTATTGACATCAAATCCTTGAGATATGAATCAATAGGATATGATCGACAGGACACAGAGCCCTTTGTCAGCTAAGGTGGATTTAAATTTGTCCCCTTAGACAAACATTCACCCCCGGTCTACAAGGTACCCTTGGACGAAGCAACCCATGGCTGCCGACAAGGATCCTTCTATCAGGTTGGGTCGACTACCTCCTCTGACTAAGTAGACTAGGGTCCATGATGGCCCGGGACGACAGAACCATGGGATCTTGATCGGGTCTATCATCCATTCCCCCACCATTCGCTTTAAGTACAAGATGATAAAATTTCTATTTTTAAATATCAAATTTCCAAACATCCAAACTTTCCAAATTCCCAAATCCAAACCCAATTTCCAAATCCAATTTCTACCAATATCAAAATCTATTGCTGCTACTATATGCCAGATAACACGTATACTTTACGTATCTGATTGACGACTAGCCTTAATAGAAAGTTCTCTCTCGTGATCGGGAGGGGTAATTAACTATAGGGGCTTGCGCCTATAGGAAACCAGAACTCAAATTATAAAGTCATCGCAAAATGAGGGCGAAATCTCTGGGTAGTGTCTTATCTACAAACCCATCTGCCTTCCAAAATTTACCCAGGAACATATTCTGTTAAAACTCCCTCGCAGAATAATAAAAAAAATCACGCGGCGGGGAGGCCGGGGCTGAATTTTCGGAGCCCACAACCATGTACATATACAAAATTTCTCCTGAAACTGGCTTTGAGAGTAGCGGTGGTGAGGCTAGATAAGTTCGGAGTTGTTCAAAAGCCTCTTGGTATTTATCAGTCCACTGGAATCCCGAGCTACGAGCCCCTCTGAGGGTCTTGAAGAAAGGCAAATATTTATCTCCCGAACGAGCCAAAAATCGGGAGAGTGCTGCAATCCTTCCATTCAGTCTCTAGACTTCTTTGATATTTCTCGTGGGTAACATGTCCCTTAGGGCCTTGATCTTTTCTGGGTTGGCCTCAATCCCTCGGTGGGTAACCATGAACCCCAGAAACTTTCCTGAGGTGACTCCAAATGCACATTTGGAGGGGTTGAGGCGTATGTTGTAAGATCGGAGGAGGCAGAAACATACTTCCAAATCCGAAATATGTTGGGATTTCTCGAGACTCTTCACCAGCATGTCGTCTACATATACTTCCATAGTACGCCCGATAAGGTTCTTAAAAACCTTATTCATTAGCCGTTGGTATGTTGCCCCTACATTCTTGAGCCCGAACGACATTACCAGGTAACAATATAATCCTTTATCTGTTTGAAAAGTTGTTCCCTCCTCGTCAGTAGGATCCATTTGTATTTGGTTGTATCCAGAATAAGCATCCATGAAACTTAGCATCTGATGCCCGGAGGTGGCATCAACTAGTTGGTCTATACGGGGAAGCGGGAAACTGTCCTTGGGACAAGCCTTGTTGAGATCGATGTAGTCTACACACATTCTCCAAGCTCCACTTGCTTTTCGAACCATTACGATATTGGCCAACCAAGCGGGATAGTGTACCTCCCTTATAAATCTTGCTTTTAAAAGCTTATCAACCTCTTGCTCGATGGCCAGCTGACGTTATAGCGCAAAGTTTCATTTCTTTTGAATCACTGGTTTACATGCTGGGTTGATCTTGAGGGAGTGCATGATTACTTCAGGATTGATGCCGGGCATATCAGCAGAACTCCATGCAAATACATCTTGGTTTGTACGTAGAAAGTCTACGTATTCTTTTTTCTCTGGATCTGAGAGGAGTGATCCGATCTGTACTGTTCTCGAAGGATGCTCTTCTGATAGAGAGACACAGGTAAGATCTTCTACAGGGGAGGCCCTTTGAGGGATATCTTCATTCCGCAGATCGAAGTCCTCAATGCTTAGAGTAACTGATGAGTGTGGTTGAGCCTGCCTAAGATAGCATGATTGTGCTACTTGTTGATCTCCTCGTACTGTTTCGATCCCCGATGGGGTAGGAAACTTGAGATTTAAGTGTGGAATTGAAGCAATAGCCCCGAAGATTGTTTGGAGTGGCCTTCCAAAGATTGCATTATAGGCTGATTCGGATTTCACTACAATGAACATAATGGGGTATTCAACTTGGCGGGGGAATTCTCCGAGTACGACCGGGAGAGTAATGGTTTCTTCAACTCTCATAGGTCGGTTGTCAAATCCTTATAGTGGACCGATAGCAGGCTGGAGTTTCTCTCTAGATAGGCCCATGCTAAGAAAAGTGTATTAGAATAGAACATCTATTGAGCTTCCATTGTCAACCAAGATCCTTTTAACATTGTAGCATGGGCTGCCGATTCTTACGCTAATCACCAGTGGATCTTGATGAGGGGTCTTTACGCCTTCTAGATCGGACTCCTTGAAGGTGATAGAGTGATCGACATTAAGCTTCTTTGCTGGTGGCTTCTTGTTCTCTGCAATCAGAACTTGACAAGGCGTTGATGGGCCTCTAGTGATGGTTTCGATCTCCCCCACTATTAGGTGATTGTTTACTGACTACCTTTGTTGTTAATTTTGCCTCCAGTCAGACCAACCTCATCTCTAGCTGGTGTATTCTTAACGAATTGTCGGAGATATCCTTGTCAGATCAGTCTCTCAATTTCTTCTTTGAGCTGCATACACGCTTTAGTAGTGTGCCCACGGCTGCGGTGGAAGTGGCAATATTGCTCTTGGTTTTCGACGTTGGGCTTCAAAGGGTGAGGCCACCTCACGCTCTCCTGATCTCGGATGGCCATCAATACATTCGCTTAAGATGTATTAAGTGGTGTGTACTCCTTTTCTTGTCGAGGCTCTCATCATGGCTGTGAGGGTCGAGGAGGAAGATTATAGTTTCCCTGCTTCTTCCTTTAAGCGGAGGGATTTTCCATCCCTGGGGGATTTTTGCGCTTCCCGGTTGTCTGCTCAAATTATTTTCTATGAGCATTAATGACTTCATCGGTGGAGATCTGAGCCTCTACATGGTGAATTAGATCCGCGTATGAATGTACTGTTTCGCGTATTAGTGCCGAGTAGAAAGGACCCGGGCGAAGCCCTCCGAGAAATACACCTCTAAGCAACTCAGGATCTACCCCAGGAATTTGTCGGGCTTCCGTGGAAAATCTTTGAAAATATTCTTTAAGAGATTCACCCTCATTCTAACGTATCCCTGAGAGATAGGAGGAGTCTTTGATCATTCTTCGGTTGACAACAAATTATTCGACGAATAATTTAGCCAATTTAACGAATAGTGGAATGGACCGGGGGTAGAGAGTAGAACCATGTCCGGGCTTGCCCTTTAAGGGTGGCAGGAAAAACTTGACAGAGCAAAGCGTCTGGGGCCTGCTGGATATGCATAATAGTGCGATAGTGGTCGATATGCTCATAGGGATCTGAAGTCCTATCATAAGAATCAATATTCGGGAGTTTGAATCTTGCCGGAACGGGGTATCGGAGGACAGCTTCGGTGAAAGGCGATGACCCCTGAATGTCCCATTGGCGAAGGGACTGTCTGATACCCCCTGTGGGGAACTCCTCTCGGACTAGCCTCCGCAACTCATGTCGTAGAGTATTGCGGGGGAGTTTAGTGACGTGCTGTTGGTCCAAGTCCTCGGGGACGTCCGGAGGCATATGCTGCCGGTGGCCCGTGCGTGAAGGATGGGTAGAGCTTGCTGTGTCAGCAAGCTCATTTTCTGGGCGTGTCAGAGGGCACATTCTTGGCGGAGGAAGGGGGACTTCCACATGAAGAATATCTTCAAAACCTGGCTGGTCTCGGGGGAGGAGAATGTCCTCCTGAGGTACTAATGCTGATCCTCGAGTCTCCCTTAAGAGTTGTAGGATCTCGTTTTGAGATTCTTCCATCTTTCTGATGCGCTCTTCTAGGGATGGTCCTGAAGTTCCTTCTCCGGCAAGGTTCCGTCCACCGGGGTGAAAAGAGGCAGATGCCTATCGTCCCTGATTCATGGGTTGATTCCTGGACTGGTGTGAATTGGAGTGGGAGGTTCCCATGATGTGGTGGCTACGTCTGTTGGCCATTGACTGAGTACTTAGTATAGTGGGATTGACTGTTTCCCACATACGGCGTCAAACTGTTGCCGGCTAGAAAATACGCGACAGTAGAGATTTAATTCTGCGTCTTAGCGTTGAAAGGATAATTAGCACACACACAGAGAACACAAGATTTTTTACGTGGAAAACCCTTAAAGGGGGAAAAACCACGGGGCCTAGCCCAGTTGAAAATGATTCCACTAGACTTAAGTAAGACGTCGGGTCTTCGGTAGGACGTAAGGACTGGACGTCGGGCCTTGAGCAGGACGTCGGGTCTTCGGCAGGATGTAAGGACTAAGCGTCGGGCCTTGAGAAGGACGTCGGGTCTTTGGCAGGACGTAGGGACTAAGCGTCGGGCCTTGAGCGGGACGTCGGGTCTTCGGCAGGACGTAGGGACTATGCGTCGGGCCTTGAGCAGGACGTCGGGTCTTTGGCATGACGTAGGGACTAAGCGTCGGGCCTTAAGGTGGTGGTCCGGCGAGGTTGCTGAGGTGGTCCGGCGAGGTTCCTGCGGTGGTCCGGCGAGGTCCTGTGGTGGTCCGGCGAGGTTCCTCTGGTGGTACGGCGGCTGTTGAGGGGAAGCTTCTTCCTTCTCTTCTCTTCTTCTTTCTCTTGCTTGCCTCTCCTCTCATGAGAAATGAGGTTCTATTTATAGATTTTATGGAGTGGCATGACTCATAAATAGGCGTGAGATTAGGGGCGAATAGGGAGTGGTCGAATGGACGGTAGATATTGAATCCTACGATCGTGCACCATTCCTTGGTCATTTGAATGCCTTAATGATGTCGGAATTCGGTGATCTTGGGGTCGTTAGATTCGTCTCGTCGAGCCGTTCGATTCGAGTATAAGCTCGTTAAAAGCGGAGACCGTTTGGTAACTCAAATTGTGATTTGAACCTTCCAACAATGCTTCGGGTCCGTTATTTGGACCGATTTGGGCTTGGATTTGGTCGAATTTTGTGTCGTTGGGTTCGTATTTCAGAGACGCTCAGTTTGACTGCAAGTTTTCTGAAATCGGAGTTCGAATGGTCTCCGAATTAAATTTTGAAGTTTCCTAATTTAATTTTGCATCGAGATTCGCGTCCGACTAAGATAATTTTTTGATGACATATCAATAATATAATTTGGATAATGATACGATTAGATTTATGACAAATATTTGAGATTTTTTTATTTGCATCATATTTGTATTCAAATGAATTAATTTATATTAATCTTACCAATAATTACACTCCATTAATAATAATTAAAAAATATATTTAATTAATGGAATAGTCTAACAAGTAACAACATTATATATTATCAACAAGACACGCGTCCTCGTAACCAGGAAAACATAAAACTGTTCGCTGTTTGAAGCATGACAGTAAATTACCTCAACCGGAGCTAATTCGCGCCTCTTCCCATTCCCAATTTGCTTGGGCCACTAGGTTACCTATTCCGGGTCGCAAAAACAAGAAACGTATAAGAAGCGTCGCCGGAGGAGGAGGAGGAGAAGAAGAGGGAAGAATTTGAGATGCAGCAGCTTCAGAGCCCGCAGAGATCTGGCGCTGCAGCGGTAGCTGGGCCGAGGAGGAGGTGCGAGGGTACGGCCATGGGGGCTATCACTCTCGACCTCCGACCAGGACTTGGAATTGGGCCGTTTACCCTAGGTAATCAGTCCTTCTATTTTGACTCATCTAATTTATGTTTGTAATCGAGTTCTGGAGGCAAATCAGGTCACCGATTGGTTGGAGTTCTACAGCGGGTGTTTTTTTCATAACTCGTTGATGTGGCCTAGGCGATGAATAGTTGTTTTGGTGCTTCCTTATATTTTATACTGTAGACAGAGTTGAAGAGTTTTACAGTTTGCGAGCATTCATGCTTTAGATGATTTAATTGTTAATTCTAATGGATTGGCGTTATGAAAATTATTTTATGATAATCACCCTGAATTTAGAATCGACTGAAATTGTTAGGAACCTAAGTGCCATTACAAGAGTTTTTTAGACTAATCGATATTCATTTCTTTCCGCACTTGCAGTCGAGCACGGAACCTTGTTATAGACTCTTTTTTATAATCTTTCTATTTGGTAGAAAGTCATATATATCTAGCGTGATGAAAAGTTTTAGTTCCTTTTGGTGATCTATATGCTGAAGATTGTTTTATATAATTCTATAGATTTTCCTTTGATGTTCTATTGTACTTCCTGCAGGAATGTCCATTCGGGAAGCATTTGCTCAAATAGAGCACCAGCCTAACATCTATGATGTGGTCCATGTCAAATATTTTGATGAGGTTTGCATTTCTTTTAGTGATTGTCCTCTGTAGGTTTTGTTTGGAGTGCCTTGCACTGCATTATTATCTTATGATGAGTTTAATTCCTAAATATATATATATTTGTGAGTGGTAAGAACCGAAGTACAAATGTTATTAAGGTTATGTTAGTGAGTTTGAATTTGGACGGCTCCAACTGCGCTTAATTTTATATTTCTTACCTGCTATTATCTATGCTATTTGCACCATTAAATTATGCTTTCATGCAATATTTGGAAAGTTTGATGATTGAAAATGTGTGAATCCAGGTTTCTTGTTTTCCTTTTTTTTTTTTAAGGCCCTCACATTGTACCACTCATCCTACACAATAGTAATCTTAGAAAATATGAGGCGAGTCCCAATAGTCTGGAATGATATGTGACCAGTTTATGCTATTCAGACAACTTGAAATCAGAGATGAGGAATAATGGAGTTTAGCAATTTTTAGAGTTACTTTATCACTGCAATTCATTTACAGAAGACTCATGCATCTTACCCTGGAGTTTTTTTTTTCCATTTAACGAACTTTCCAGCAAAGTAGTATGCAAGTTTCACTTCTTGATATGTGTATTGCTACCTTTTTTCTGTTATTTAAAATATTCAGAAAATTTGAGACTATTTTCCAGAGGTCTTTTTCTCCAACAAGTTATGTTAGCCATAGGGCTATTAAGATCTCAAATATTCCTAAATGTTCCTTTCTGCATCATGCATGACCTGTGAGATATTGGCAAGGTGGCTTGGCTTTGCATTCAGGGGAAAAAAATAAGCGGAAAATGTTATCGTACTTGGATACAATTTTATCTAGAGTTTATGATAATAAATTATGCTTGTTAAGAAACATTTTAATTTATTATTGAAATGTTGTAATTTATTGTTGAAAACTTAAGCCAATAAAAATGGCCGAAGTGAAAAATTTTCAAAATAATGTAAATTACATGAGCTAGGATACAACATTAATCTTTATGTTACTTTTTAAGTACTAATTTAAGTATCAGTCAAAAACAAGCTGTTGGACAACTGGAACATTTACAAACCCCTCTCGATTGGGGAAAAAATCCAACTTGGTGGGCATGCAATGTGAAAAACAACTGTAGCTGTTTCATTTTATTGTTCTCTCCTCTTCTCACTTCGGGCTCCTTTGCGACTTCACTCGCCTCTCTCTTGCTTCAAAGGGAAATATTGCATTGAATATGAGAGGAAGTGATGTGACTGGACATCACCAACATGTATTAGTTGAGGGAAACTGATAGGAAATACTTGAGTTCGCAAGTAACCCTAAGGTAATACTTGAGTTCGCAAGCAAACCTAACCCAAATCGATGTGCAAAAACAGCGGAAATAGGGAAGAAACTTGTAGGAAAACAATTATAAACGATTGTATTCCACTAGTAGGCAATCAAAACCAAAGCTCGATACAATGTTCTTCAATTCGAGAGGAAGAACAACTCTCCTACAATCTCCGGCAACGCCGAGAGCCCAAGCAAGAAGACCTAGAACTCAAACTTTCTTTCAAAAACAAGATGAAAAACTTCTCTCCTCATAACTCCCTATTTAATCCACTCTAATTCAAATTAGAAGCAAAAGGACTTCTCTACCCTTCATTCTCCCTCCAAAACATGTTTCATTTCAATTTGAAAACACTTGAGCCCACCCCGGTTCCCCCTCTCCCGTCCGCCTTCTTCCGTCGCGCATAGGCCCGGACCGGCTGGGCCGGTCCAGGGTGAGCCGGTCCAAGCTGGACCGGCATAACATTACCCCCCTCCAAAGTACCACCTTGTCCTCAAGGTGGAAGGCAGGGAACTGTATGGCAATTCTCTCCAATGGCTCCCATGTGGCCTCATAATCTGGGAGGCCGTTCCACCTGATCTTCACTTCCTTTTCCCCTTTTCATTGATGCGCACTCCTTCTACCGCTAGAGGCTCCAGTGTCACTTCCATGTCTTCCCTCAATGTGCTGGGCAGCTCTGGGCTTACTGCATGTTCCCCCACCACTTTCCTCAACTGTGATACATGAAAAACGGGGTGTATTCTGGCTGTTGAAGGAAGCCTCAACCTGTATGCTACCTCCCCGATTTTCTCCTCCACTTCGAAAGGGCCGAAATATCTTGCTGCCAGCTTCTCATTTCTCCTCTGGGATACAGTCCTCTGTCTGTATGGTCGGATCTTCAAGTAGACCTTGTCTCCAACTCCAAATTGTATATCCCTCCTTTTACTGTCCGCCTGTTTCTTCATAATCTGTTGGGCTCTGAGAAGATGCCTCTTGAGCTCATCCAACACTTGATCTCTTTCCTTCAGATGCTGATCCACTGCAGATACTGGAGTACTCCTATGGCTATAGTGTACCAGGTGTGGGGGGTCTCTTCCATATAACACCTTAAAAGGTGTCATCTTGGTAGCCGAGTGAGAGGAGGTGTTTATACCAATATTCTGCCCAGGCCAGCCATTTGGCCCACTGCTTTGGTGTCTCAGACACAAAGCATCTCAAGTATGTCTCCAGGCTTCTATTCACCACCTCCGTCTGCCCATCAGTCTGTGGGTGATATGCTGTGCTCCTCTTCAATACTGTGCCTTGCATCCTAAATAACTCCCTCCAAAAATGACTCAGGAACACCTTGTCCCTATCCGACACAATAGACTCTGGTACCCCATGCAGGCGGACTATCTCCCTCACAAATGCTGCTGCTACAGACACCGCTGTGTACGGGTGTCTTAAGGGAATGAAATGAGCATATTTGCTCAGTCTGTCGACCACTACAAATATAACAGTATATCCCTCTGATTTTGGAAGCCCATCAATGAAATCCATAGTGATCTCCTCCCAAACCTTCTCTGGTAGGGCCAGGGGCTGTAGTAATCCCCCGGGTGCCATCGTCATGTACTTATTCCTCTGGCAGGTATCGCACTTAGCCACCATTTCTTCTATGTCTTTCCTCATCCCCCTCCAGTACAATTCCGCAGCTAACCGGCTATAGGTTTTCTGCACTCCTGAATGCCCTCCTATGGCACTCCCATGAAATTCCTGTAGCAGTTGGGGAATATGAATGGAAGACCTAGGGATCACACTCCTTCCCTGATAGTACAGTCTTTCTCCCACAACTGAGTAGCCTGGGTGGCTGTTTTCATCTGATAGCACCTCTTCTTTGATTCTCCTTAGCTCCTCATTCTGGATGCTTTCCTCTTTGATGGCTCCCCAATCAATCAGAACCGGTACTGATACAGCAATTCCCTGGAGCTCCCCCATACAGCGTGATAAGGCATCTGCTGCCTTATTTTCTAATCCTGGCCGATAGTGGATCTCAAAATCATATCCGAGCAGCTTGGACAACCACCTCTGATGCTCTTCTATGACCATCCTCTGCTCTAGCAAGTATTTCAGGCTCCTTTGATCAGTCCTGACAATAAAATGTCTGCCCAATAAATAGGGTCTCCACTTTTGGATGGCCAGCACAATCGCCATTAGCTCTCTCTCATAGACCGACTTCAGCCTAGCCCGGGACGACAGTATCTGACTGAAGTAAGCTATGGCTCTATGGTTCTGCATCAACACTGCCCCCAATCCATAGCCTGAAGCATCTGTCTCCAACACAAACACCTGATTGAAGTCTGGCAGAGCAAGTACGGGCACCGTCGTCATGGCCTTCTTCAGCTTCTCAAAAGCCTCAGAAGCTGCTTCCCCCCATAAAAAATTATCCTTCTTCAGCAGTTCTGTCAGCGGTCCTGCTATGGTGCTGTATCCTCTCACGAACCTCCTGTAGTAGCCAGTCAGTCCCAAAAACCCTCTGAGCCCCTTCAAGGTCTTGGGTTGAGGCCAGGCTAACATTGCCTCTATTTTGGACTGATCCGCAGCCACTCCCTCCTGAGATATCACATGCCCCAGGTACTCCACTTGTGCCTGAGCGAAGTCACACTTCTTGAAGTTGGCTTTTAGCTGATGCTCCCTCAGCACCCCCAACACCACTCTCAGGTGCTCTAGGTGTTCCTTCTCAGTCCTGCTATAGATGAGAATGTCATCAAAAAACACCAACACAAACCTGCGAAGGTGTGGCTTGAAGATTCGGTTCATCAATGCCTGGAATGTGGCTGGTGCGTTGGTGAGGCCAAAAGGCATCACCAGGAACTCGTAGTGGCCCTCATGAGTCCTGAAGGCTGTCTTCTGCACATCTTCCTTCCTCATCCTGATCTGATGATAGCCTGACTTTAGATCAATCTTGGTGAATAAAACGGCTCCATGTAGCTCATCCATCAACTCGTCAATCACAGGGATGGGAAATTTGTCAGGCACTGTCTCCTTGTTGAGGGCTCTGTAATCCACACAGAACCTCCAACTCCCATCCTTCTTTTTACCAGTAGAACTGGGCTAGAGAAAGGACTCACACTGGGCTGAATGATCCCTCCTTCTAGCATTTCTCCCACCAGCTTCTCAATCTCATCTTTCTGCATCTGAGGGTATCTGTAAGGTCTCACACTGATAGGGGATACCCCCTCCTTCAAGATAATCTGGTGCTCCCGTTCTCTGTCAGGTGGTAGTCCCACCGGAGGTTGGAACACATCCTCAAATTCCTTCAGAAAGGGCTGAACTGACACAGGAATGTGTTTGTCTTCCTCCTCCTGACGATCTTCCAAGCTCTGCAACTCCACAAGGAACCCTCCTCCTTCTTCATGGATCATCTTCACCATCGACCTGAGAGACACTCCAGCTCTGGATAATCCTGGTTCTCCTTTCAGCTTCACCCTCTTTCCCTCTACCATCAGTTCCATCACCATAGTTCCCCAGTTTACCTTGGTTTCACCCAAGGTCTGTAGCCACTTCATGCCCAGAATGACGTCTGTGCTACCCAACCTCAGGGGTAGGAAGTCCTCCACCACCCTAATCTCCTGTAGTCTCATCTCCACCCCCTTGCAGATCCCAGTGCTGGACTCAATCTTCCCTGTCCCCATCATTACTCCATAACTGCCTGTCTCAGTAGGCTCCATTCCCAGCTCCTCCGCTACCTGAGCGGATATGAAATTGTGGGTGGCTCCACTGTCGATCAACACTACTACCTCCCTCCCAAGTATTTTCCCTTTCACCTTCATCGTATGGCTAGGAGTGAATCCCATCACAGAATTTAGGGATACCTCGGCTACCTCCAACTGGGGATCAATCTGCTCCTCATCTGAAGCATCACCCTCCTCAGGCGCCTCGTCTATATAGACGGTGAGAGCCCGAAGAGCGAGATCCTTGCACCGGTGCCCTGGAACAAACTTCTCCTCACATCTGAAACAAAGGCCTTTGGCCCTCTTCTCCTGCATCTCCTCCTCGGTCAATCTCTTGAAACTCCCCGCAGATCTGGTCACCCCGCTCTTCTCCTTACCACTTTCTCTAAGGACACTAGGGGTTGGTCCTTTTGGAGCCAAGTAAGTGGTAGTTGTCCTGGTAGGACCCCCTGAGTGGTTGTTCCGCCAACTTCGGGCGTTGGTCTTCTGGTTCTCCACCAGTTGAGCCAACTCCATGGCCTCCCTCAAGTCCCTCGGTCTCATTACCTTCACCGCATCTCTAATTTCTGGCTTAAGGCCCTTCATAAAGTTTCCCCCCAGAGTGCTGTTCGATAATCCCTCCATGTCACCCACCAGACTCTCAAATTTCTTCCGGTACTCTTCCACTGTTCCCTCTTGAGTGAGGGCGTAGAACTGTTCTGATATCTCCCATGGGCTGCCCCCCTGAATCTCTCCCTGATCGCCTCCTTGAAGTCCCTCCAAGTCCTCACCGGATCCCACTTCTCCATGTATTTGAACCATGAAAAAGCCGCCCCTTCCAAGCACATGCTAGCCGCCAACAATCTCTCCTCCTCCATCAGGCCATTTACTGCAAAATACCTCTCTACCTTGTGGATCCATTCATCCACATTTCCTTCTTCGAACACGGGCATTTTCAGCTTTCTGGCTCTCGTGTCCACCCCGTATGCCCTATTTCCCCCATGGCCTCCTCTGTCCCATGCAATGGGGTCTTCCCAAGTTCCCCTCTCTCCATATCGGGGCTCATCATCCCTCCTCGGTCGCCGATAGCCATCTTCCCCTCGCGCTCCGCCAGGGTGATTCTGGATTCCCCATGGCCGGTCCACTGGATCGGGCCGCCGGCGACGCCAATCATCCTCTCTTTCTTCCCTGAAGTCTCTCCTTCTTTCATGCTCTTCTCGCCTGATGGACTCCCGAGGTGGCATCCTTCCGCTGCTGTTAAACAGTCCCACCTCCTCTTCCTCGTCTGGATTCACCTTCTCCTTCCCCCTGCTCCCACTCCCTTCTACTCTTTCCTCCCCCGGCACAGCCCTTGCTTGCCCTTCCAACAACTTCTTCATCATCTCTTCCAACGCCACGAATTTCCCTTCCACATTCTCGCTCAATGTGGCCATCTTCTCCTCCAGATCCGCTTTAAGTTGCCCCATCTCGGTCTCCAAGACTTCTACTCGCTTAGATGCCATGGAAAATGACGAGATGCCTCCAGATCCTCCCCAAAATCAGCAAAATCTGCAGCGATTACTGGATAAAAGCCACCCTCCACCGCCCGGATCTTGCTCTGATACCAATTTGATAGGAAATACTTGAGTTCGCAAGTAACCCTAAGGTAATACTTGAGTTCGCAAGCAAACCTAACCCAAATCGATGTGCAAAAACAGCGGAAATAGGGAAGAAACTTGTAGGAAAACAATTATAAACGATTGTATTCCACTAGTAGGCAATCAAAACCAAAGCTCGATACAATGTTCTTCAATTCGAGAGGAAGAACAACTCTCCTACAATCTCCGGCAACGCCGAGAGCCCAAGCAAGAAGACCTAGAACTCAAACTTTCTTTCAAAAACAAGATGAAAAACTTCTCTCCTCATAACTCCCTATTTAATCCACTCTAATTCAAATTAGAAGCAAAAGGACTTCTCTACCCTTCATTCTCCCTCCAAAACATGTTTCATTTCAATTTGAAAACACTTGAGCCCACCCCGGTTCCCCCTCTCCCGTCCGCCTTCTTCCGTCGCGCATAGGCCCGGACCGGCTGGGCCGGTCCAGGGTGAGCCGGTCCAAGCTGGACCGGCATAACAGAAACACCATTCATTATTCGATGAAAGTAGCAATGGATTTTCAATGGCAGTGACACAAATTCAACTTTTATAATAAAGAGGCTGACTGAACAATGAAATCCTGTAATGAAAATGGTGACGAGTGTAGTGGAAAGCGGAGAAAATTGCCTATTACTCTTCCTTCACATTACCTTGTTGTTATCCTTTTGTTTTAGTATACCTCCCCTTCTCTTTGAGCTGTTGGGATTGTCTAATGCCGTCTTTGAAATTTGCTGGAACATGCTAGGTTGGGCTATAGGTAATGAAATTACCAGATGTTTAGTAAATTAGCCATTTTCATTGTGCTCTCAGATGAAAGCAATCCACAAGCTGAATGGATTGGTTCAGCCGAGTTTTACAATGTTGTTTTGAAATGCATTGTCAATGCGATTGTTGAGGGGATCTTGTTGGCATTCAATTCAAGACAAAGTTTTCTGAATATGTTAAAGGTTTTTAATGCTTTTATTTATGGAACTATCTAATGTTTTGAAACCTTTTCTTGCAGGAGCCTTTGAAGTTGGATATTGTTATTAACTTTCCAGATCATGGTTTCCATCTTCGTTTCGATCCTTGGTCACAGGTATCCCTTTTCTTGTTTTTTATTATGCATTTCCCATAGTTGATCATATCTTTAAAGCATTACTGGCTGAAATTCTGAAACTCTATGTTATGCCTATCTATGGTCGTGTTTCTCTTTAAAAATGCTTTTAAATTGATGAATTATTCCACTAGTTAGGAAGCATTTATGGTTTTATGGTTGCTTTTCCCATTTGTTTGCATGAAGTCAGAATTCATGTTTTAGCAATTATGAATTTATTAGAATTAGATTCCGTTATTTGGTTGATTTAGTTAGAAATCAATATTAGTGTTAAACTCTACAAACAAATTGATGATTTCATTTTACAAATAGTTGGTGCTGAGTGGTTTTAGTTGGAAAGTAAACCATAATTCCGCAAATAGTATCACAGAGATAATGATAAGTGAAAAAGCGACATTGGATTTATTCTAATTGGTTGGAATGAATGCAAGGTAAAATTCTCTGTTGACAGGTGTTAATTTTCTTATGAAGTGTTGTGTCAACACTGGCTGGTTCCTTAATTTTATCTTGTTTTGCTGAAATTCAAATTGAAGCTTAAGATGCTGCAAAATTATGAGTATAAGAAAACAAACTTTACTAAAACCCAATAAATCTTTGCAGACATTATTGAGTTGACTTCTATTCAGTTTTGACAAATGCTGCAACACTTTTTTTCTCCACTATTTAAATCTTACCTTGATCCAGTCGTGCTTTTGTGATGATTAAAAAGTTAGCCATCTATTCCATGCAGAGGTTGCGGCTGATTGAGGTTCATGAAGTTACACGACTGCAAATGCGTTATGCAACTTCTTTGATTGGGCAAGTGCTAATACAACATTTGAACTTTATTATTATTATTATTATTTTGTATAAATTTGATCTCAGTTCTTATTCTTTTTTTAGTGGCCCAACCCTTGCAACTTTTGTAGCAGTATATGCTCTCTTCGGACCCACATTTCCAGGCATTTATGACAAAGATAGAGGAACATATACATTATTTTACCCAGTATGCCTACTGAATTATTGTCTTTTGTGCATATCGTTCAATCTTCCTGTCTTTTTTGGCTCTTCTAACATGAATGCTGTCAGGGATTATCATTTGCTTTTCCAATCCCTAGTCAATTTACAAATTGTTGCCATGATGGGGAAGGTATACATCTTAGTTTCTATGGATTGCTGGCATGTTTTTGAGTTATTCAAAAAATCATTTCAATGATCTCACACACTTATTGCTTGTTACCGTGGCAGTTTCAGCAGATCTGCCTCTAGAGTTTCCTGATGGAACTACCCCTGTAGCATGCCGTGTGTCCGTTTATGACAACTCTTCTGACAGTAAGGTTGGTGTGGGTTCTTTGATGAGTAAGGCTCTTGCACCTCCATTGCCTTCTGGCAGCTTGTACATGGAGGAAGTGCATGCTAAGGTTAGTTTCTACATCCATTTTTTTTCATGCATCTTCATTTTTCAGCTTATACTTGTGAGGCATCTGTTTGATCATGCTGCTTTTGGGTTATTTCGACACAGTTTCATGTCTTACTGTCACCTTTACCATTTTTTTTTTGGGGAGATATACATCATGCTTTATTTATCATGCTACAACTTAGGTTTCTTGTTTTTGAAGCTGACAGATGACATCTAATTTCAAAGCTAGTTAGCATGTAGGTTTCTTATAACATTTTTTATGACTACATCTTGTTCCTTCAAGTTTGATACCCCCGCCTACTCATTGTAGCACCAGCAGTACTCCTTGAAATTTAGTTGATCGCCTTTATTCTTCCTTCTACCTTTTCACTGAAGCATACATCTTCCTTTTACCTTACTGAAATTAGTTTGGTGTAGTGATGCACGGTGATCATGGGCCAGATTTTATGATGCTTAATGCTTGTGTTGTATTCTTTATGTTTTATATTGAAGTATTGGAGTCCCTCTTTCTAAATGGAAAAGGATGGGATGTAATAGAAAATATTGATGATTGAAATGAAGGCAGCTCTCCCCTCTCATGAGCTCTCTTCCTTGCCTACTCTATTCCTTCTTGCCCTTCTTTCCTCACTTATCAGGCTGGCCACTTTACTCTTCATTTAATCCTCTTTCTTATTTCTTTCTACCCTTCTTACGTTCCTCCCTCTCCCAAGACTTTCTTTTCCC
Source organism: Dendrobium huoshanense (assembly GCA_016618105.1). Lineage (NCBI taxonomy): Eukaryota > Viridiplantae > Streptophyta > Magnoliopsida > Asparagales > Orchidaceae > Dendrobium > Dendrobium huoshanense. The sequence continues at coordinate 1,211,762 of CM028360.1, read as the reverse complement.
TTCACTGTTAACCACCCAGAATTCCAACAATAGCTGCCACTCACCCCAAGGTATCTTCTTTCATAATCTCCAACGTCATTCTATCATCTCACAATAGCCATAACACAAGACCTTCCTACAGCATGCCCGCTTCAAGTCACAAGTACACCTCATCACTGTTGACCTGCTGTATAAAAAAAAAAAATTCAAATTGCTTACCTGCTCGGACATCTCCGCACGTCGTCGAAGCAGTTCGCACGTCGAGACCGCACCTCGCGTCTTTTCTCCCCACGATCTCTGTGTCATTAAAGAGACGAAGAGAAGAGGCCTTCGCCCTCTTTCTCTCGTTCCTACTCTATCTCTGTCGCTCTTGCTCTCTTCTTCCAGACGGATCAGAAGTTAGGACATTTTGATCGGGTGCAAGAACGGGAGCTCACCAGCTTTGAAGTAACTTCCTCCCTTTCGTGCCTCTTCTCCGACTCCTCCAGGGTAGTCCGACAAATTTCCCTTCTTGTGTGATCGAAAGGAGGGAAAGGAGAGCTCGCCGACATGAAGGTAACTTTCTACCTCTCGGGCGCTTTTCCGGCCAAATCCCGACAATCCGCCGAGCTGAGGGATTTGGGTTAGTTTTTTTTTATATAATATAATTTTGATTATAATTATATTAATTAATTATAATTAATTATAATAATTATTTTTAATTAGTTACATTTATAAATTAATTATTATTAATTGATTATTATTTATTGAAATTAATTAATAACTTATAATTAATATTAAATTAATTATAACTTATTATTTTAATTAATTTTAATGAATTTTAATTAATTATTTTAATTAGTTATAATTATTTATAAAGGACTAATTAAAAATAATTAGTTAATTAATTTTAATTAATTAATGTTAATTATAATTAATAATAATAATAATAATAATAATGCTCGTACCTCCACTTGCCTCGGTCTACGAGCCCCCACCGCCGGAGTCGCGAAGGTATAATATTCTTAACTCAGATTCACGTTTTCAATGTTTGCGGCGGACCGACAAATCACCTATACGCACTCTCGTAGCACGGTAGGAGGAAACTCGGTGCGACGCCTACAACGAGGCAGGTAATCACCTAAAACTCAGATTCTCGTTCTCGTAGTGTGCAGCGGACCGGGGAACCACCTATACGCGCTCTCGTAGCACGATGGGAGGAAACCTGGTGCGGTGCCTACGATGAGGCGGGTAATTGCCTAAAATCCCATTTTTCGATGTTTGCAGCGGACCGGAGAACCACCAATACGCGCTCTCGTAGCACGGTATGAGGGGGCTCGGTGCGATGCATACGACGAGGTGGGTAAGCCCTATACACGCTCTTGTAGCGTGGTGGGGAGATTCACCTGTGCTCGACTACGGATACTGTTGAAGACCTCATACACGCTCGAGTAGCGTGGTGAGATGAAAAAATGTACGGCCCGGTATCCCCCGACACCTACCATACACGCTCGAGTAGCATGGTGGGATGACCCAGTCTCTCAGATATTTCCCCTAAACGGGGGAGATGCCGGGAGGTTGTCGAAATTTCGGGTGAACATACGATCGTACTCGGACCTGTTTGAACTTAAAAGAACAAGCATTGAGACTCAAATGAATATGAACTGTGGACTCCTGGACCTTTGAATTTGATTGAACAAAAGCAGTGAACGGTGGACTTGAAACTGGACAAAATTCAAATTATTAATAAAGGTCTAAACCAAATGAAATATAAAAATCAAAATGTGACCAGAAATCAAAATCAATAAATACAAGCAAACAGCAGGGGACTCGTGGCGAACAGGACCTTGATGCATACAAGTAGTGAACAATAATCCATTCACAGTATCTGAACAATCATAGACAAATTTCAATTATCAAAATTTATGAATACATGAGACAAAATACATAGTGGATGATACTGATGAATGCAGTAGACTCCTATAACAATCTCTACAATGCCTATTGATTGAGATGGCAATATTGGAGACCAGCAATCAAGGATCTGTCCCTACAAGCAAATACATCAAAACTACCACCTGAGATTGATGAAAGGTGGATGTGATGCAAGAACAATGGGTCTTCTACAAACACTTCGAGGAGGTCGTAGTATATACAACGCTCTTCTGCAAATGGATACTTGTGGATAACAACAGTGTATTGTAAGTACAATGAATCACTGTGGACACAAGTACGAATATCACCTACAACAGTGGTGATCAAGATCTTCAAGTATTTCAGGTACAAGGGCAACCCGATGTATGAAAAGGACACTCCTGGCAGAAGGAGGAGATGTTTGAGCAAATTCGAACTAAGCTTCCCGGTGTTCAAAAACTCTTTGATCCTACACTCAGGAAGAAAACAGCTCTGGTAGCCACAAACACTGAAAATAATAAGTCTACTACATTGATGATCTTGAAAGGAGTTCTCTTCAAAGTCTAAAAAGACTTCCCCGGTGATTGAGAAAGGGGAGTCAATATCAAGATGAGGAAATACCTCATGACATCCAAATGACGGCGCCACCGAATCTGCAACATTTATGCACGCAGACAAAAGGCGTCTTCAATCTACAACGTGCCGTCACCGGATCCGCAACACTGGTACTAGCGGACAAAAGGCGTATATAAACTTTCAAATGAGAAGTGTGCATCCAAACAACAATTATATGCCCAACTATAATTATTTCAAAGTACTCCTGCACATGCACCGTAGTTTTGTATACACATAGGTACACAAAGGGGTATACCCAACTAATAAAATTTTCAAATACTCGCATGGGACCCGGCGAGCGTGTTATTGGTACACACGTGACGTCTAGGGATGCTGTGCTGGTCAACAAGCGAATTTAGATTCGAACCCGATCCTCCTATTCGGATCAATAGGAATCGACAGGGTTTGAATACTCAAATAAATACACGGTTGTGGTGATCGGTGTATTTGTTTAAATACATTTATATTAGGCCTTCAAGGCCTATAATCGAGAGAATTCACTAAACAAAGGCACGAAGCCTACGAAATCCGATCCTCCTAAGCAGGTAAATAGGAGTAGATAGGGTTCGAGTCATCAGATAAATATGCAGTCACAAAGTCGACCGGAATATTTATCTTATACATTCATATTAGGTCTTCAAGACCTTTAACAAAGAAAATTCATAAACAAATGCACAAAGCCTACGAAACTCGATCTCCTATCGACAAGTTGATAGGGTCGACAAGGTTCAATCAACGAATGAAAATGACCCCAAACACCCCAATGATGGCCGTGCTGAACGAAGATCTCAACCGGAGGGTTCCACAAATATTTCAAATTTCACTCAAATTTCTATCAGAATCCAAACTTCAGAAAATCTCAAAATCCAAATATTTAAAACTGAAATCTATCCATCCAACCACTCAAAGAAAAATTCATCCACCCTCCGTAACAGTTTGCCGTGGTGGACAAATTCAAATTTACTTCAGCTCACAAAGAGTCAAATGCCTAGTCGAAAATATCACTAGGATCCATTCTCAAACAGTTTCCTGCCAGTAAGGACGTGGTACGTGTTCTCTGACCGACAGTTTGCCGCCAAATGGCACCGCAGGATAAATGGTTATGACCTGGGGCCCTCTGAACGAAAAATTATTGCGTCCTCCCACCTGACGTAGAGATACGTCCTCCCACCGCTAAAAAACTCGGTTTTTGCTCGGTATTGCTAGCTATTATTTGGTAATAACGAAGAATATCATCATGTGAAGACCAATACCGAGTTATACCGAGCAATACCGAGCTATACCGAGCAATACCGAGCTATACCGAGTTTTTTCTAGGAAAAACTATGTATTTTTTTGTATTGCTCAGTATTGCTCGGTATAGCTCGGTAAAACTCGGTATTGGTCTTCACATGATGATATTCCTCGTTATTGTTTGATATTGCTCGGTATTTGCTCGGTATTTCTCATTTTTTAGCGTGATTTTAGCGGTGGGAGGACGTATCTCTACGTCACGTCAGGTGGGATGAGGCAATAATTTTTCCCTCTGAACCAAGTGATTTTGCCGCCAAATGGAACCACGAAATACCGGGTATGGCTAGAGCTAATGCGTTCCTTAGTGACATCAAATCATTGAGATATGAATCAATAGGATATAATCGATAGAGCACAAAGCCCTCTGTTAGCTAAGGTGAATTCAAATTTGTCCCCTTAGACAAACATTCAACCCAGGTCTACAAGGTCCCCTTGGACAAAGCAACCCATGACTACCGATAAGGATCCTTCTGTCAGGTTGGGTCGACTACCTTCTCTGACTAAGTAGACCAGGGACCACGATGGGCCGGGACGACGGAACCATGGGATCTTGATTGGGCTCATAATCCATTCCCCCACCATCCGCTTTAAGTGTAACATGGTGAAATTTTAAATTTTAAATACCAAATTTTTAACTATTTTCAAACTCTTCAAATGTCCAAATTTTCAAACCTCTAAACACTTCAATACCAATGTTCATCGCTGCTACTATATGCCAGATAACACATCCCTACGTATCTGATTGACGACTGGCCTTAATCGACAATTATCTCTCGTGATCGGGAGGGGTAATTAACTATAAGGGCTTGCGCCTATAGGAAACCAGAACTCAGATCATAAAGTCCTCGCAAAACGAGGGCGAAATCTCTGGGTAGTGTCCTATCTACAAACCCATATGCCTTCCGAAATTTACCCCGGAACTTAATCTGTTAAAACTCCCTCGCCGAAGAAAAAACACAAAGCAAATCAGCGCGGCGGGGAGGCCGGGGCCGAATTTTCGAAGCCCACAATCACCACTATCTTTACTCCATCTCCTTAATGCTGTCAGTTCTCTCCTGGAGAACACCATCTCCTTCATTATCATACAGTACAACAACAACAACAACATCAAGCCTTTATCCCACCACGTCAGGCCAGCTACATGAATCCTTTTTCTCCATTGTGTCATTGTAAGAGTCAAATTCTCATTTAAATCTAATAAAGAAATGTCATTTCTAATATTTTCCAATCAAATCTTTTTAGGTCTACCTCGACTTTCTTAACATAGGCAAAAATACATATACTCTCCTAATAAGGTCATCAAAAGGCTGCCATTTTACATGACCAAAATCTAAGACAACTCTCTCTAATCTTATATGTCACTGGAGCTACTCCAACTTTATCAAGGATGCTTGTTTCATATCCCGTCTTTAAGAGTAAATTCACTAATCTACATGAGCATCCTCATCTCAGCAACACTTAATATTATGCTACTCTTTTGATGGCCAACATTCTACGCCATAAAGCATTGCAGGTATTACCACCATCTTATAAAATTTTCCCTTCAGTTTGAGCAAAATTCGAATTTTGATCAGATCCGTGAGCAAAATCCATTGTCATACAGTGATACACAAAAAGGAACATCCATGACCTCATCCCCATGGAATTTTCATGGCTATCTACATGGAAGAAAGATGAGTTCAAGCAATTTGTTGCCATCTAAATATCTCAGTTTGCATTAGCTAGGTCTTCAAGGAGTGAACATGGTGTGATGGGAGGTCTTACCTTTGTTAAATGAAGTGCATTTTGATCAGATCCACCATTTTTATCATTTATTCAAATGAATATTTCTATTTCTTAAAAAAAATGTGGTATGAACTTTAGGGTTTTCGTGAATGATGGACTTCTTAGCAACGTATGTGGAAATGAGGGGTCCCTATGCAAATTTTCCTTGTTTTTTAGTTTGGAGACATTTAAACAAATGTTGCTATATAAACATCCGGCCTGCATCAGCTAGGCTTACTAGGAACTGAACATGATGTGATGGGAGGTTTCACCTTTGTCAAATGGAGGGCATTTTGATCAAATTGGAGAACTTTTGGAATCAATGAAAAGGTATATATATATACTAGTAAAATGTCCGTGCACATGGTGCACGTGAATAAAATTTAAAAAAATAAAAAAGGATGTAGATACAATTTAAAATTAATTTATGACATGCTATATAATTGACACTTAAGTCCTTATAAAAATTATATGCATGTAATATTTATATATTTATATATAAAAAATAGGCATATAAACTTATATTATAAAATTTAAGTATTTATTTAGCTCAATAGGATAATCTTCTAGTTTAGGGAATTGTGTTCTAATTGTGTTTGCTATATATCTACAAATAATAAAATAAAGCCTATGCGTGGAAAAGATTAGTTATTTGTTGCCAAGAATAGAGTGGAAGTTGAGGATGGTTTGTGCATCTTCAGGTAAAAACTTGCCCCTCTTGATATATTGCATCAAGTAGTTGGTCCATCTCCAACTACAGCTATTCCCACATATATTAAATCCTACAAGCGACCAATAACAAGCTTTCTTGATAAATGCTCATATTCATACAAAATGATTGATACTATAAAGAGAAAATGAGGAAGAATACAATACCAACAAGCTTAGAAAGAGCTCTCCAACTGCAATGGTCATGCTTCTGGATGTAATGAACCAACTTATGATCTTCTTCAAGTGTCCAAGGGCCATTTTAAGGTCATTATCATCACAATAAGGTGATATTCTCATGAGAAGAGAGTACAGAATGATGTAGAGAGTAATGAAGTTGGAGAAACAAAAAAGGATAGTCGGTTATATCACTTATTTATATGGTTAATTTATACACATCTCAAGGCATGGGACCACCATGTTATTTTGGAAAGAAATTATCACCAGATTAAAAATAAACCCTCAACCTTTTTCATCCGGGCTTGGGACCGGCATCGGCGGTTTTAAAAATTTTTGATATAATATTACCTCTAAATAATCTGTTGGATTTGTGGTGCGAATCTCGGTATAAAAATTGATACTGCAAAAAACAAAATATATTTAAGATATGTCAATTGGTTGAAGTTATAGTCAATTAATTTAAAGTAGATGTACACATCGTGAAGTTTCATTTATAAAATTTTTGACTATTGTTAGACATTTATAGTATCAGTTATAAATAAGATGCATATTCCATTTGATTGAGAAATGCCAAACTGCCAGCATGCAAAAGTGAAAAATATAATCCAATTTTTATAATAAACTTTGATTACCAAGTAAATACAACTTGAACATCTCACAAAATATGAATAAAGATGAAAGATTGAATTAAAAATTAATAAAAAAAATGAAATGCAAACTAAAACATAAAATAACATGCTTAAATGAGATAACTAAATATCTAAAAAATATATTTTAAAAACTAAACTTAAAACAAAGATTGTTGAGATGTAATTAAAAATATACCAATTCGATTAAAATCAAATTCTATAATAGATCATATTATCAACTTACAATGATGGGAGATCTGCATCTGAAATGACTTCACTAAGGATGTGTTCCTATTCTTGAATGTTTTGATTCATTTCACGTGATAAATTCTCTTGTCCCTGAAATTTATCAATCTTTGGATAATAAGCTCTAGCAACAGGAACTTATTTACTGTAGCATCTTTCATTGCCTCTTTATGTTCCTTCGACCAAAGGCAGCAACTCCTAAATTGAAGCTCACAAGAACTCTAAGATCCATATAGATTTGAAAACTTAGAAAGATTTGCAACAATTTTATCACCTGGCTGACAGAAGAAAAATTATATGAACCATGACATACTATTATTTTTGCAAGATACACCTTAATTTTGAACCATCTCAGATTTAGAACCAAGAAAAAGGTCAAGAAAAAATACAAATCAATATTTGGTTGATGAAAGATTGAATTAAAAACTAAAAAAAAATGGAATGCAAACTAAAATATACAATAACATGTTAAAATGAGATAACTAAATATCTAAAATAATGTACAGTTTTTCTAACTTCATTTGTAGTTGTTTATTTAAAATTTCTGAAACTACAATTATTAACTTGGTTGCTAGTCATATATTTGGTTGCATATCTCTGAAATTCATTCAAGCGGCTCGTTTTGGTATACACAACAAAAGAAAATATAATTTTTTGGACTCACGTTAGATCCACATTCACAATTATATGAATCCTTAAATTCCGAAAAAACTAATCAAACAATTGATCTATGTTTAATTTAATTTAACAAATATTTATCCAAATATTTAGCAGAAAATATCATTAATAAGAATTTATTGCAATTCAACTGTGATTGAGAAAATTTTTTAGTGGATGGAGAAAAGAATTTTTCAAAGCCAAGGAATTGAAAACTGATAGTTTGCAATATATTGGTTAACTTCGGCTAAAAACTAATTTGAACAACATAGAACTCATATAGGTGAGGGAGAATATCAAATAATTCTATCCGCGATAAAAAAAAATTCCCTGATGAATCACAAAGAAACAGGGCAAATAAAACTGTGGAGAGAGAGAGAGAGATATATGACAATCATGCTAACTTCAACTAAAATTCAATTGACTTGGCAGAATTCAGTAACTATAAAGTAATGCATGGTGGAAAGGCCAGTAATAAATTCAGCTGTCTCAAATCTTTGAAAAGAGCATTGAAAATAAAGCTGAGAAACCCATTAAATGTAAAGTTTTTGGAGAGAAGCGAGGCTGGGAAGGCAAGAAGGCATGCAATCCAGGTTATCAGGAAGTTGTAGATACAATACACACCAAGATTCCTAAACCCTAAACTTCTTTAGAAAACATTAAGAAAGCCACCCCAACCGAAGCCGGAATTAAATCCTGCTTGTTGCAAAACAGCCCATTAAGGCCTAATTCATGCATGTAAAAAAATACAACAGAAGAGATGCCATCCAGGAGAACCCCTAGGGGCATATGACTCATCATAGCCCTCTATAAAAAAACAAACAAACAAACAACAAACAAAACAAATTTCTGAACAAGGAGACGCACAGATCTGAAAAAGAGCACATTGGAGATGAACGCCTTACCGATTATGAGGAAAAATATAAGTTGTGTTGCCAGCATTGTAAAGAGGAATAAGAAACTCATGCTCTGGACGAAGCCGAAGAAGCAGTGACCTGCAATTCCGTTACTTCCATAAAAAAAATAAAAATAGCCTTTCATTCTTTCCCAAAGGGCCTAGCTTATTTGATCCAACATTTGTAGAAAGAAGAAAGACTAAGAAGGTAAGAACGTAAATAATCCATGCTCTCAAGAAATGCTTGATAAGGTACAGGTTCTCAAAAAAAAAAAACATAACATCAGAGAGGCCATCCAGGAGAACGCCTAGGGCCATATAACTCATCATAGCCCTCTCCGAAAAAAAAAGAAACAAAAAAAACAATTTTGCAGTAAGGAGGCAGCCACCAATCTGAAAAAGGGAACATTTCAGATTAACATCGTACCGATTATAGGAAAGATATAACAAGAGTTAATGAGTCATTATATTTAAATTTCCTCTAATTTTACTTTTTTTGATATAACATGATTGATTTCACAACAATCTTCTTTTATGGATTGAACTGTTAAGGAACGGAGTGTTCTATTTCCATAAATTTTGTCTTGAGCCTTAATTACGAAGATCATCTCCTTGTTGCATGAATTCTTGATAATTTTATTATATTCTGATATATCTTCCACCTTCAAAAAATAAATCAATAAAGAAGATTACATATAAATCAATTTATTTCTTAATAAAATATTACAAGATATTTAACTACCTTTATCTTTTCTAATTGTGTAACGGGGAGCCCAATAATACATTCAGCTTCATTATCAAACAACGTCAAAATTGCATTGGAAGTATCATCTTCAACATACAATTTGACAAGATATCTATATAAATAATGAAAAAATATATTAGTAAGAACTATATTATTTAATTAAATTTGAACAAAATTATAAAAATATGTTACCTCAAACTATAATCAACACTTTCCTTTGAGCATTTAGCACATCGTCCAATATCTTCAGTAATAATGACTTTAGATTTGCATGTATTGCAAGAGGGATACCATATATTTTCATCTTGTTGTAAACCTTTTATTATAACTTTGCTAGCATAGTATTTTACCTAAAAAATAAAATTATGAATTATTAAATAGAAACAAAAAAATAAATAAATGAAATATATATATATATATATATATACATATATATTACCTCTCCTGATGACAGTTCTGAAGTATTAATTTTTAATAAATTTGTCATTAAATATCCATCAAACTTTGAAGATGTATGTTGAAAATCAGTCTCATTAAACCTATATAATTAAAAATTATTTAAAAAATAAAACTTATAAGAAATCAAAGCTAAATAAATAAATAAATATATAAAAAAATGAAATTATACCAATCCATCATTTCTTTAGCTGCTGGTAAATTTGGATTGATCTCTATAATTGTTGATATTGTAGACGACAATGTGAAACCTAAGATTATAATATGTATTTGACATTAGATTGATGTAATATTTAAACAAAATATACAAAAAAATAGATATACCATTGAAATTTTTTCCAACAACTCCTGTTGCAAAAATGATGGGTTTTTCATTTCTCATATCTTCTAATTGTTTCCCCTCATTTGTTGCTAATTCTTCCCACAAAGTGAAAGTAACTATTTCTGACCTGCAAAATTAAATTAATTAAAAATAATAATAATAAATAGAATTAATAATAAATTTATATACCTTAATCCAATAACTTGCAAGTCACGCTTTAGGATTTTCTTTTTATCCTTTTGTCTGTATATCGCCCTTACTTCATTAACATTTAAAACTAATAAAATGACATCTATACAAAATAAAAAACATAAATCAATTATATCATTAAACGAAATAATAATTTAATTTGCTTTAAATATAAAAATTATTGGACATACCTGATGATAGATTTGGATTGATCATGATCTCCTCGATGGTGGACAAATTTTTATTGAACGATTGTATAGTTTGATCCACAGTTAGATGTACTTCTGAAAGATTATTTAAAATAATCTCAAATTTTTCGTGGACATTGTAAAAATTTTTATTTATATCTTTAACTTGTCCATTTGAAATCATGTATGTTTTGCCAATCTCTAATATATTATGAAATTTATCAATGATTTCATTGAACATAATTGCGTAGATCTTTGAGCCCTACACAAAACCAGAAAAAAATTAATATATAATAAATTTTAATGGAATTAAAAATATTTAGAAAATTGTATAAAAATTAAAAATTATATATTAAAAATTATATAAATATATACAATTAGAATTAGATATTGAAAAATAGAATTACCTCTTTGTCCATGAAAGTAAGTTTCTGAACTTTTCCCTGGCCAGATTTAAAATTTCTTATATTGTCCATTTCAGTTAATAAGACAATAATTGTCCAGTAACGTTGATGCAAAGTCAAATTGTTGATGAGACTTGTGGATTCCATTAGTATTTACCTAACATGTAAAAAAATGAAGTTAATAATTAAAAATTTTAAAATAATGCAAAATATATTTAAAAAGAAATAAAAGAAAACATTAAAAATAATTTAAAAAAATATGAACTTTGTTAGTAAAAAAAAAACATGTTAATAATCAACTATTTTCACTTATTTAAATATATGTTCATACCTGCTGATTGCTTGAAAGTATTGAAAATCTCTTTATATACAATATTTTTTGTATAAGAACCTTGAGTTGCAGCATATTTATCTGGTATAATAAGAAATTTTGTTTGACTCATTGATATACCTCTTGATAATGCTACATATAATTGGCCATGTGAAAAAACATTATGAGGAAGATAAATCCCAACATTAGGAATTGTTTGGCCTTGGGATTTGTTGATTGTCATTGCAAAACACAAACGTATTGGGAACTGTTTCCTCTGAAATTTGAATGGCAAAGATTCATCATCACTTGCACATAACGGAATCCGTGGTATCATGACAGTTTTGCCTGAGAATTGCCCCATTGAAATTTTCGCAATAAGAACATTATTTTTAAATGATTTACATATCATACGAGTTCCATTACACAAACCATTTGAAGGGTCCAAATTTCTTAAGAGCATTATTGGGCAATTTTTCTTCAGAGTAAGACGATGTGGAGGAAGTCCATTAGGTGTCAATGAGTTAAGAAATTCAACTTGATAAAGATTACTACTATCATCAATAACACTGTCAAAACTGAAGTAAGTTACCTCATCCCCTGGAAACATTTTAATAAGCTTATGATTAAGCTTGTCAACATATTCATTTTTTGTAGCTAGAATAGATCTTTCCATAATGTATTCTGAAGATGTAGATTTTTCATGTAGAGAGGGAAATATAGCATTTATTAATAAATCTTCTGAAGTCTGATCATTTGAATATTCTATTATCATCTCATCTGGAATATGAACCAAACCATCTTCAGTTTCCTCCTCATCTCCATTTCCAATTCTAAGGATGAAGTCACAAAACAATCGATCTGTCCTTGCTCGCATATTCTCTTTTAAACTGAAAACTTCCATATCTGACCATAAGTATGACTTAACCATGCTATAGTTAATAGTCTCTAATCTTGATGCACGTCTTACGACTGGCAATACTTGACGAAAGTCGCCTCCAAATACAATCACTTTGCCACCAAAATAAATAGAATTATTCATAATATCTTTCAAAGTTCTGTCTAAAGACTCAATAGCTGTTCGTTTCACCATAGGAGCTTCATCCCAAAGCAGAATACTTGATTTTCTAAGTAGCTGAGCAAGTGCACTTTGTTTTTTAATTGCACACAAACTTGTCTCTGTTGAATTTATAGGTATCTTGAATCTTGAATGCGCTGTTCGACCTCCAGGTAATATTGATGCAGCCACTCCTGATGTAGCTGTTGCAATTGCTATGTGACCATTATTTCTTAGAGTTGCAAGAAGTGCACGATACAAATATGTTTTACCTGTCCCTCCAGGACCATCTATGAAAAACATTCCATTCTGTTTCTTATTTACACGATTTATAATTTCTTGGTATGCATTCTTCTGATCTATATTAAGAGTGTGTACCATATCTATATCTTCAACAGGAGTGATAACATTTCGCTCTTCACATATTTCTCTATTATGAAGTTCATCATTATAATCAATAAACTCCTCTTCCATAGGTGGCAATTTTGGTAAGTCGAAATCATCAATAGACTTTCCCATTCTCTCGAGAAATATATTTATATCTAATAATGTTTTTGAAATACACTCGCTAGAAGAAATCTCCTTATCGATTCGATAGTCGTGAGATAAATCCATATAGTAATCATTCCATAATTGAAGAACGTTAGTTGGCTCACAGTAAATAAGAAGAATAGAAAATAATTGTCGCAGTGCATTTGGCATTTGATAAATTGTTGCATCATTCAAACAATCTGATATATAATGATTTGTTTCTAGGAGACCATGCTTCTCTGCAGCTTCTTTAAAAGTAGAGCAATGAATTCCATGAACTTGTAATAAATCAGAAAATGATGTTGGTCCATACACATGATTTAACAATATTCTGAGATAATATCTTTCACCGTCTGATGGATTTGTTGTATTTATACGACCTATTTGTTCATATCTTTGTCTTCGCTTCCATATTTTCTTAGTTTTTTCCCACACATATTTCTCAGGAATTTCTCTATAAAGGTATTTATTTGCCTCTGAATCAATTTTATTAAGATGAAAAAACTCGGTCAACATAGTTTTTTTACCACCATTGCTTTTTAAGATATCAAATAGATTCTGATTGTCTTTATAATAAACTGATTGCTGATCTTCTAAATGTAGTTGTAAATTACACACCGATGGATACATCTCATTTAAGTCAAATTCAAATATTCTCCAAAGTGCTTCTGGTGCTGATACCCATCTACCATCTTGATATTGTTGAATCTCATCAAAAGGTTGTTCTCCATTTTTTTCTGAAAATGACACTGAAATCTTATCATGTCCCTTATAAATATATTTATAAATATATTTCACTGCTTTAATACCGGAACATATCTCAACATTTATATGACAATTATATCTAGATAATAAATATGGATTATAAGGAATAACCCAACGATTATCTAAAAAATTGTTTCTGACTTTTACTTGTTGGCCATCATTTCTTCTCCGATAAACTGGATATGAGTCATCTCCAATTACAGTTTGGGTTGAGAAAGATCTAGGATATTTATTCTTACATAATCCTTTTTTCATGCAAGCATTATTCTTGTTTAAGTTTCCACATGGACCATGCATCATATGTCTTACAACCAATTCGTGTAGCCTCTTATATTTTGAAGGATCTGGTAATTCTGCAGAAACAATTCTATCAAACTGAAATGGAACTGTTATTTTAAACGCAGTATTCAAGATAATCAAAAAATGAGCATGTGGAAGCCCTCTTTTCTGAAATTCTACAACATATACATGAGCAGCTACACCTCCAAAAATAGATTTCTTGAATAATTGATCCTTTAAATCTTGTAATTTAGACCTAAATATACGTGTTGTTAGGTCGGGTCTATCTTGTGCCATTTGGCCTGGCTTTAACTCATTCTGAATTTCTTTCCAATCTGGATTGCATGTCATTGTAATAAATAAGTCTGGTTTTCCAAAGCGCTGACATAAAGCCATTGCATCTAAATACCTTCGCCTCATATCACGAGGTCCGCCAATGAATGATGGTGGAAGAATAACTTTTTGACCAGTATTATTACTTAATGTTTCCCCAGCTGCTACACTATCAATAATCCCTTTGTACAAATCAGATCGTATTGTATGCTGATTTTGTCTGAAAAAATCTAATCGACTTGTTTCAATCTTCACGTACATATCAACAACATATTGATGTAGTAATCGACCAGCATATAGAATAACTGATTTATCATTTTCTCGAATTTGGAGCTTATAACTATAATATTCCCTGCATGAAACTCTTTTTTTTGATGACTTCTTAATGCCTGCAATATTTAAAATTGAATTGTATTAATTATTAATTAAATAATTATAAAAATTATAAATTGAAATAGTACACTTAATAACATACCATTTTCTTCTTGGTTAAATAACTCTTCCTCTATCAAGGATGGCCTTATAATTTGAACCGGTATTTGCTCGTTTCTTCTTTCAAAATTGGAAGATCGATCTATATTTTGATGCCATCCAACTTCTCCATTTGGGAATAGAATAGGATATTGTAAAGGGTCATAACATCCAAAGTAATGCTTGATCTTTCGGTATGTCCCTGAATGTGAAGTTAATATGATGTCCCGTTCAATAAAATTTGTACTGTTGCCTTCAATCCATATTGCTGCTACTTGTGACATAGTAGGAGCATTATAAACTCTTTGATCTAATCTGACATCAGATCTAATGTGTATTTGAAGATTTTCTAATATACCTCTATTACTTAAAGATCTGAAAAACTGAGTGTACGGGTTTCCAGAAAGTATATCCATTAATTTTTTTACTAATTCCTCTGAAAGATTTAAATCTTCAATAACATTCAATCGATTATTTGTTTCAGCATCTGTATCATAAATATATAACTGGAAGTAGCATGGACCATTTGAAGATTTTGCAATCGGAGGCAAACTATGGTAAATTTGTCCTTGAGCTCTAAATGTGTAAATCCCATGTCTTGCATTCGCTAAATTCTTATCTATATGAGCTCCGAAAGATGTGAATGCAAATATACTGTTATACGCTCTGATTTTACTTCTAAATTCCCTTGAATAAGATGAAGAAGATGTAAATAATTCATAAAGTTGTTCATGAACATTTGTCGGAGCAAGTACGACTTCTCCATTGTAACAACAAAAGGTTGGGGGCTCAAATTGAAATATCTTTGCATTACAGTAACAACATGAACGTGGTTGTTCGAGAAAATGTAATTCTGAAATACTTGATTCATAATCTATAATAACATCATTCTCAGTTGATACTTCTATATCTGCTTGTGCAAAGATAAAATATATTAAATATTTATTATTATGAAACAGATATAAGTTATTTAATAATGCTCGATAAAAATTAACCTGTAGAATTTGACGATGATGGCAAACAAGCAATTTCTAAATTAGATAATTGCTTTCTTCTTTTTTTAGCAATATTGCTAACTTGATTTCTTTTTCGTTTTTCTTCTGTAGACATTTTAGCATATCGTTGGCTGTCATATTCTTTTTTTCTTTGGCCTTTCATAGTAAATTTATCTATAAAAATTGGCAACAATATCAACGAATGAAAAAAAAAAACAAATATAGATTTAAAATAATTAAAAGTTATAAATAAAATGAATATAAATCATCAATATTGAAGGGAAATGGATACATTAAAAATTAGTGTATGAAGTTGCAAAATTATGTAATAGTAAAACAATAATATTTTATAATCTAATTTATGTGAAGTATAAAAATATATCTAGACGACTGACCAACTTTATTTTCTATCCACAACACTAAATCAATTGCACACACTCAAAAACCCATTCATCGAATATTCTCATTTTCATTTCTCTTTGACTGGTTGCGACTTTGGTTTCATAACAATGTCCGATGTCATATCAACATTAACATTTTACGTGTTTCCAACATCGACATTTCAAATCCATCTCCACTTCAAAGTCTGACATTTGCTTGACATTGGTGCTCTACGCTATCAAATTCTACACCCACAACTTGACAGCTCATCCTTGTCTAACTTATTTTTCACAATGACGACCAACGCCCTCTCAACATCGACGACAAACGCCCACTTGACATTGACGCCCTATACTTACTGCATAACATCGATGTCTGACCCTCAACAGCAATGTTGTCTCCTCTCCCAATGTTTAATACATGCCATCTACGGGAGACTCCTAATATCCTAATATTAATCATTTTGAGCACAAATTATAGTTAAAAAACATAGTGAACGTTCAACCTTTCGGAGCCGGGGGTCGAACAACCGACACGAATTTGGTTGGAACAATCATGGTCGGTACAGTCATCTGGACTGTTAATGTGCAGATTGCAATGAAAATGAGACATTTTGCATGGATTCAACATATCTTCGTGTGGGGAAGCATCACAACCTGGTACAAATTCCTGCTTGGCTATGGCTTCTCGTATTCGTTATTCTCCGACAGCAGGTGCCAAATTCTCGTGGAGTCCCTCGCGCCGGCGACCATCTACTGGCTTTACACTCTTTTCATCGCGACCGTGTGCAACTTACCCTATCTCGCACACATCTTGTACCAGCGAACTTTTCATCCAATGGATCACCATGTGATTCAGGAGATGAAGGACTAAAGAAGGATGTTGAAGACCAACGGATGTGGAGGAGGGATAAATCTAAGGCAAAGCAGAGAACAAAGATTGGGTTCTCGGCAAGAGTAGATGCTAACATCATGCAATTGAGAGGAAGGTGGCATAGGAAAATGCTAACTCTAAATGTGAAAACGGTATCATAGCTTGATAAGCTTCCTGATCCTCATGTACTATAAGATTCAAGTTTATTGATTAAGTTTTTTTTTCCCTTCATGTTATACATCTTGTACCATTAGCACGGGGGGATGTTTCAGAGGATTCCCTAATAGTATAGTAAAGATAGAATATTTATATAGCATGTTTGTATAAATTGTCAAAATTTTGTAGATTTGTTTTTATGTCTTGATTAAAATTTTTTTTTGTCTTTTTCTTATTGGGTGATCCTAATGCCTATCAATCTAGCAAGAATCAAGTTTGTGAAAACAAACATCATGAGAGTCGAGCTACATCACAAGTAATATATATATAAGATTAATATTTAGATGCATTGAATTATTAAATTAATTTAGTTCACCGTTGCTAACTATAGTATGTATAGTAATTCTATATGATGTAATAAGCATGGTTAAATTTGGAAGCACGATGAGATATTTATTTTTCCACCATAATTAAATTTCATTTCTTCACAAATTTCTGTACCTTATCTCTCAAGTCATTGTGTATCAAGATCTTAATCTTTGGCTTGCAACCTAGTTTCTCTATCTACATCTCAATCATATCTCTCATTTCTTAGCTATATAATTCTATGTCTCTTTCAACCTCGCCATGTTAGATGGTTAACTATCACCTTATTTCCATTACCCAAAAAAAAAACATATATTATTACATTTTCTCCCTACGTGATCCTAATTGTTTGCTATCTCTAGCGAAATCCTTCGAAATCATCATCTTTCTTTGACCACCTTTGAACAATATTTAAATAAATGATGATTCATCTCAGTTAAAAATTAATAAGTTTTTATTTTGCCATATTTAATAATTAATATCTTTTAGCAACTCTCAATAATGCTCAATTAACCGATCAACCCAACCATCCCAATTTATGTGACATGAAAGAAAAAAAAATTTGGATGACATAATTTAAACTCGCAAAAACTTCAGCGGTCCCTATCATTAAAATATGAACAGATGTAGACACTCTCCATGTTGACAAAGAATGATACCAATGTCCACCTAAAAATTTTATTGATCTCTATCGTACGCATTCTGACATTTTTAACTTTGTCAATATAGCTTATTTATGAATATTTCTACTAAGGAACAACTTTATGCAGTTTATATAATACTAAGTTGGAAAAAAAAATTTTAGGGGTTGGATCATAACATAAACAAACATGTCTTAAGTAAGATCTAATATAAAATTCAGGATGAATAAAGGATTGCATTTAAAAGTAGGAGATGCATTGCAAGTACCAAAATACAGAAAGTTAATTCAACACAATTAAATTCATTACGTACTCTTTTTTGCAGAAAAATCAGAGAGTCAGAACCGAAATTCAAACCACAAAAGACCTAAAAAGAAAAAACATGAGAGAAGGTTAAATTCTGAATTTTAATTTGAACTTGTAGTACAATCTACATCAATACATTTCATACAATTTGCACCATATTATTTTAGTGACAGTAATCATTAGTTTAGCCAACGATTTTGATTACAACAATGAAACATAAATATTTGAATATTATCGCAATATTTACCGTTTGAGCAATGTTTTTTTTTAAATTTTGGCCCACTATAACAAAATAATTTACATAAAGCAAAAGAATTTAAAATATAGACTAAACCGATAAATAATTCAGTCTTTTGCAGAATGTCATTTATACCATATCATTTGTCACATCATTTACATAAAAACAAGATAATTTTCATATCCTAATATAGCCGGAATGCATTAGATCCAATACAACCATCAAATTTCTACAGTCTAAATGCATGATATTAATGCTTTCATCATGGCCATCCTAACTTATATTTGTGGCAGAGTTCTGGAAGCATCATGGTTATCCCAACCTAATTGTAATTTTGTAAAGTTTATTTATAACCCTGAATGATATTATATTTTTTTAAGAAATGCCTGAATAACTGATCAAGTTTAACCATCCAACCTTTAACTCTAAAGATATATTTTATCTATATAGCTATTCTTTGGTATAATAGATCTAAAATACTAAATAATCATTCTAAAGCATCACCTTGTTTAGTAATAACATTGATCATTAACATCATACCACAACAACAAAAAATGCGTACCATAAAATTATACATCATATATTAATTATTTGTTCTCTAAGTCTAGGGCTTCTATCTTATAATATTTTCTCAAATATTCTAAGCAACTATTTCAATGAATGCATTACTAATTATAAATTATAATTATATCATGTGTACAAAGCAAACAATAATGCTTGTTTTTTTTAATATTATTTCCAAGTGTTTTCTCAACCAATGAAAAAAGATATCAACTTAATGATAATCTTTGGCGTAAACATGGAGTAATTTAAAACGCTATGGTCATTCCACATCCCTATCTAATGTTAACTAACTATTTTTCAAACATATTTTTGATAATGTGAACATATATTTGTTACATGGATTTCTACCTAAAAGCACATGAAATCAAATTTTGTAGTACTTGATCGTACCTTTTGCTTTTCCAAAATATTTTTTATTAAAGGTTTTCTTATGTGATTTTTGAAAGAAATATGTCCATCTTAAATAAACCTATATGTTAAAGTATGATGCTCATGTCTACATCTTAAACAAATGTTTTCGTTGCGGTATTCTATAGATTTTTACTCATGAATAAAACATAAAATGGGTTTTGTGTGCATTATCTGTTTCCTTTTCATTGCCTTCATAAATCATTTGCGGGGTCTCGTTAACATTCAGTTTATTTTTAGGATGTAAAATTCTATGAATGCTTGAATTGATCTATATTTTTCTATCTAGAATATTTCAAGCGTGTTAGGCTTAGATACTGTTTTGTTTCCTGATTATTCTTAAAGATAAAATTATAATAAATGTATGCTAACTTCAACATAAATATAATATGTCTAGAAAGCTTTGGTTTGATTAATTTTGGACTTCTCATCTAGATGAAGAAAGAATTAAATCAAAAATGCATTTGATTTTCTTTGTTCATGTTTTTTGGTCCATAAATATATATAAGAATTAATTTTTTTTTTGTCCCAAAATCATCCGAAACGACATTTCCGAGCAACGTCGAAGAAACAAATTCCAAATAACAGGTTCCTAGTAAACAAAGACGAGAAAAGAGGGATCGTCAGCTTCGCAGTGAACTCCCAACGACACTGATGACATGGTTCTTAGCATTAACTTTCAACTATGCCTTTATTGTCGATGATAGTTAAGTGACTGACTTGATCGTTGGTGATTGCATGTTATCTTCTGTTATAATCTAATTTTTCATTAGTAGGGTCGGATGTCGAAAATATAAATTCCAATCCAATAATAGAAGGAGGAAAATTTATGATTAGGGTCATAAATCAACTAAAAAACATACAAAAGGAACAAAAATTTACCCTTCTATATATCCAAGTGTTTAATAAATGAATTTTTAATTATAAAAGAATATAACTGTTGTATTCAAGACCCATTACTCAGTTGTTATCACATTACTCAATTAAGGCATTATATTAGGTGGGTAGTATGCAACATATGTGGCACTACTTAGAATAAATCTTGTGTGAGAGTGTTACTATGAGGACGCATGCTTGTATGCTGATAGCGAGCATATGAGATGACTGTATGTATGCAAGTGAATAATAAAGAGATTAATGAATGTGAAACACCACCCCAAACTTCTTCTCCTAACTATAAAATGAGTAGGATTGTGATGTTTCATATGTATGTATTTATCACCTACATTCATGGTATAAGTACATTAAATTAATTCTTTCAGAATTTTCCCACGGCTCACATTGAACTTTAAAATCATGAAAATGAACTAACACAATAAAGACATGGCTTCTCAAGTGTAAAAGGGGAAATTGAATGGGCAATGACAAACAACTGAAACAACACAAAGAAAGAGGGTTTCAATTTGATTTATGCATGCAAATACTAACATATAAGAAGAAACCTAAAATATATTATATTTTTCAATCGGCCCAAACCTGCAAAGGATGATCTGAATACAACGACACTTATGAGCGACGAAGCCGAAGAAGCAGTGACTCCGACAGGACTAACGAAAGTGAAGAAGCAGCGACTCTTTAAGTATCAATTTTGCAACCAGCTACGAAGAAGGATGTAAAAAAACGAATGAGTTAAAGATGCAGAAAGTGAAAGAGATTAGAAGAATGTATGCTTACGGATTTAAATGAAGGTTCCGAATAATAGGTTCGGAGCAATAGAAAGAAGAACAAAGAAGGATCCTCACCTTCGCAGCGAACTCCCAACGACACTTCCGAGCAACGAAGGCGAAGAAACAAATTCCAAATAACAAGTTCCGAGCAAATAGAAACAAGAGCAAAGAGGGGTCGTTAGCTTCGCAGCGAACTCCCAACGACACTTATGAGACGAAGCCGAAGAAGCAGCGACTCTTTCAGTATCAATTTTGCAACCAGATACGAATTAGGATGTAAAAAAACGAATGAGTTAAAGAAGCAGAAAGCGAAAGAGATTAGAAGAATGTATGCTTACGGATTTAAATGGTGATCCATTCGTCAAGGTACCTTCGTGCGTCTAGAGGAACTGAAACGCTTGGGGATGTTAGCCACTGAACGGCCAGTTGGAAAAGTAACCGTCCAGTTCGTTGTGCGTTGAAACGCCCTGGTGAAGTCGTCCGAAGCGAAACGCATGGCTGCGGCGGGCATGAATTCGATCGGCCGCAGAATGCAAGGGTTTCACTGCGAAACTGCGGTCATGTGAAACGGATGGCTGTGCTAATTAAGTAAATGGTAGAATAGGTAGAATAGAATAAATATTATATATTAATTGATAGTGACGTTTTGAATTTACTTTATATTTGATTTGGCTTTACTTTTTAGGCCTGAGCAAATAATAAATGATAGAATAGGTAGAATAGAATAAATATTATATATTAATTGGTAGTGACGTTTTGAATTTACTTTGGCTTTACTTTTTAGGTATGAGCAATTTTTAATGTTTTGTTTTTGAAGTGCGTGCGAATTAATTTGGGAGTGACGTTTTGAATTTATTATTTGGCGAATTACTTTTTAGGTATGAGTGACGTTTTTATACGAATTGGCAGTGACGGTTTGAAATTATTATTTGATATTTGTTTTTGAGGTGATGTGAACTGGCTTTAAAAGCAGGACAATGAATAAATAAATGAGTGAATAAATGTTTTGGAGGAAGTGAAAATTAAAAGAATTTGAAGAGTTATAAATGAACGTTGTAGATTAATTTAAATTTTAGAAATAAAAGGTCAAGATTTGCTATGGGTGAAGTCCCAAGCCACTTTTATATAGTAGTATAGATTACTTTTTAGGTATGAGCAATTTTTAATGTTTTGTTTTTGAAGTGCGTGCGAATTAATTTGGGAGTGACGTTTTGAATTTATTATTTGGCGAATTACTTTTTAGGTATGAGTGACGTTTTTATACGAATTGGCAGTGACGGTTTGAAATTATTATTTGATATTTGTTTTTGAGGTGATGTGAACTGGCTTTAAAAGCAGGACAATGAATAAATAAATGAGTGAATAAATGTTTTGGAGGAAGTGAAAATTAAAAGAATTTGAAGAGTTATAAATGAACGTTGTAGATTAATTTAAATTTTAGAAATAAAAGGTCAAGATTTGCTATGGGTGAAGTCCCAAGCCACTTTTATATAGTAGTATAGATATATATATATATATATATATATATATATATATATATATATATATATATATATATATATTAAAAAATGTGGGATGAATTTTCGTGAATGAGGGACATCTTAGCAACATGTGTAGTACTAAGGGTCCTATGCAAACCTTTCTTATTTTTTAATTTAGAGACATTTACAGAAATCTCACCATCTAAATATCTTCTGCATCACCTACCCTCACAAGGGAGCGAACATGGTGTGATGGGAGGCCTGACCATTGGCAAATGGAGGAAATTTTGATAAGATTGGTCAATTTCGTTTACAAAAAGGGCTATTTTTATATCTTAAAAAATGTGAGATGAACTTTATGTATTTCCGTGAATGAAGGATGTCTTACAACATTGTAGAAATGAGGGGCCTTTATGTAATTTCTAACCAAGATTCTATTACTTTCACTTTAAATGTATATAACTTGATGAAAACTCACATAACTATTATCCTTACTCTTAGCAATTATATGTATATCTTATTCTCCTTCTTTATTACAAAGTGTATTATATAAATTATTAAAAGACGTAGCATTTATTTTACTCCCTACTCTGTTTGAAAGAATTCTAGCATTTTATAATCATGATAAATCTGACTGACATTCAATTTTTTTAATCTTTTAAAATTACTTTTTTTTCCTTAATAAAGCTTTGTACCTCCTTATTTCACCACCAATTTTTTTTATTGATGTATCAGCTACTTCTAAACTCTTTTATAGCAGAGCATCTAAACGGAACTATCCATTTTATATCATATCAGAATTGTCTCAACTAAACAATTTTAATTTTAGCAAAATTCAAATATAGATGTATTTCATTATATAAGTTTAATAATTGGTGTCAACTTGATATCAACATTCAATTTTGTTATCTGAGCTAGAGGCTAGCAACTTATAAAATAAAATAAAATAAAATGTGACATAAAAATAATACTAGTAACAATAATGATAATCCTTTATATATATATATATATATATATATATAAAATTTGATGGCGACCATAAAAGTATTGGTTAATGAATGATAGGATTACAACAATGATGATTGGTCGCATAGAGGGACTTGTCAATCAATAGAAGCACAATCCAAGATAATGCTACGAATGTTCTTTAACCTTACTATATTAAAAATTCAGTGGTCTATAGCCTGGGGACAAATTGGCTCCACCAATAGGCAAACCAAAGGTTCAAGCTTAGGATCGGTGTGGTGAGTTTTTGTGAGGCATTTAAATACTTCAAATTATATTAAATGAACAAAAGGTTTGATGGAAACTTAAATGTAAATTCATTTTATTTATAATTGTTTGCAGGACAATTGTTTTAGTATCATTTGAATGCTGTGTGTTATATCAATATGAATGTCCTATATAAGTATATGACACTAACAAATGCTTGAATTTATTAGAGGTTTGTTTCTAGTGTGTTTTGAAATGATAAATTTGTAGAGGTGATTGAGGTTTATATGCATTGCTTGATTGACTGAGCATGGTGTGTAATTGGACAAGATTTAGTGATGTGCATTTCAACATCCCTTTGACTTAATTGGAAGTTAAGGAAGATTATCATAGGTAAGAATGCTCTGGAAATGCAATATTTACTTCGGTGGTAATGTGGTATAGCTTCATGCTAACTTAGGTCCCAATATTTGATTTTGACGCTTCCCTTTTGTTACTTGGTTTTTGTTTTTGAAAAAAAAGGGTTCAATAACAGTAATGCTTTGCTTGGAAGCAATTACTTCTTTTTTTAATGTGAATTTTTAAATTGTTTATAGCTGTTCTTGGTGGTTGACTTCCTTGCTATATGGTGCTTTTGTTTTTGTCAGCTTGGGGAAGAACTGTGGTTCACGATTGGAGGCCAGCATATTCCTTTTGGTGCATCACCCCAGGTATTAAATAATATATTTTATTGGCAAATTAATATTTTATGCATTATGTCTTTGTCAAGTTTGACTAATTTATTTCACGACACAGTTGAATTTCAATTTCAGTGACTTGAGTCCTGCAGCTTTATTACATCAACTGCTAATTGCTTAAATCTTCTTTCTATTGTGTTTGACATGTTTGTCATCACCTCGTATTGCATGTATTTCATAATGCATGTGTGTCCATACAATCTCTTGAAGTTAGAAAACATATTTTAAAAAATGAAAAAAAAAAATCATTAATTGGTTGGATGTAGCTATGCATCAAGATTGATTTCAAACTCCTTATATCTCCTCAAAGTAATAACTTTTTGCCTATGCACAAGTTTTTATGGAAAACGTTTGCTATAGACTTTATCTTTGTTGCTAAATTTTTCATTAATTTCTTCACTAGTAGTCTGAAATAAATCATACTTAATGGTCATTCTAGATCTCCTGTAGTAGATACTAGATAGTTTTATTTGTTGTGTCCTTTTGTCAATTTAGTTTAACAATGCTTCACCGCATTCTTTCAGAATTCGGTCATTTGTGTGTGCTGAATTTTCCATCTTTGCTGCTTTCCTTTTTTTAGTTGTTTTATTGTAAGGTCCTAAGAAAGGATTAACATTTTATTTGAACCTCTAAAACTGCTGTTTGGATGTAAACCCCTTAAAGTCTTCCTTATTTTTTTTTAGAGTAAAAGCTCAAAATAGTCCTCCGACTATTAGTAAATGTCCAATTTAGTCTTAGACTTTCATAATATTTCAATTTAGACCCCCAATTATTAAAAAATATCTCAGTTTGATCCTAAGGCAAAAAGTAACCGTGAAAGTTAATCCGAATACTTAAATGTGAGGGCATTTTTCATAATGGAAGTTAAATACATTTATTAATTATTATTTTTACACTTCCATTGTGATTATTTATTTATTTTAATATGATTAATAAAAAAAATATATTAAAAAATAATATAATCTTATATACACCATAATACCTAAAATGTCCTCACATTTTACTGTCGGCGTTAAAATTTTAAACAAGTATTGTTAGTCTTGAGACCAAATTGAGATATTTCTAATAGTCAGAGGACTAAATTGGGTCATCATGAAATATTGAGATAAATTGGATATTTACTAATAGTTGGTAGACTGTTTTGGATTTTTACTCTTTCTTTTTAACTAGATAAGGTTTTTTTTTTTTTTTTGCATATTTCTATGTGAATCTGAGACTCACTATGAAGTCCGTTACCTACACTGGTGACTTACAGGAGGAAAGTTCCACCAGCAAAATAGTTGCTTCTGGCTTAAAGATTCCTTTTTCATTATCCAACTTTTATTTTAGAACTTATGCTCATGCCTCGCCCCCGTCCAAAAAATAAGAGAAAAACCATCTCTCTCACTTCCATCTTTAATGGAAAATCAGAGAGTTTTTTTTGTCAGGTGCAAACCGACTGTTCTTCATTCTGTTACTCTTTTAAATGAGTAAAGTTTATATTCCCTTATCAATTGCTCGTTTATCATAGTTTGAAAGATGATTTTTTTCTGTTTCCTTTTGAAAATATTGACAAAAGAAAGGATCCCGTTTGTTGCTTGTTACATATGGCGTCAATTTTGTCATTAGAATTCTGTTACAAACTCATTGCATTAAGCCTTTTAGAGCTTCTTCATATGTCAATTTTGGCATATGAATTATGTTGCAAATTTAGTGCCTTTTGCCTTTGTGTTAGAACCTTTTTAACACTTCTATCACATGTAACTTATAGATGATCAATAACGGATGTTAGAGGTACATTCTTTTTTATTCCAATCAATTCAGTCTACTTGAGGGCGTAATTTTTATGCTGGTGAATGCTTGGTACATCATGACTCTTCATTGATTCTTTTTTGTTTTTATCTGAAGGATGTATGGACGGAGTTAGGACGTCCTTGTGGTATCCATCAGAAGCAGGTGGGCCTGCCTTTTAAAGTTGAATGCTTTCGAAATATCTAGTGCTGAAATGAATCTTACAAAAAAAAAAAGTTTAAGCTCTTGAAGTTCCAAATTTCGTTTGGCTGTAACTTATCATCAAATGTGAACATGAATACAACCACTCATCTTAATTTTTTAGGTTGACCAAATGGTTATCCACTCTGCTTCAGACCCACGCCCTCGCACCACTCTATGTGGAGATTACTTCTACAATTATTTCTCACGTGGTCTAGACATATTATTTGATGGACAGGTATATTCATTTATAATGTTAGTGTTTTTATTATTGGTTATTTTCTGACTATAGTTGATATTTTACTATTACAGACTCATAGAATCAAGAAATTTGTTCTGCATACAAATTATCCTGGTCATTCAGATTTTAACGCCTATACCAAATGCAACTTTGTCATTTATGATGCTGAAAGTGAGTATTAATACACAACAACGCTTGGCATTGGTCTTTTGGTCTGTAAATTCATGTTGTTGTGCCATTTTTTGTAGTTGAAGGACCAATTCCAGTAGGAGGCTCCTCTAAGCGTTGCATAACACCTAGGACAAAGTGGGAACAAGTAAAGGTAAAAATTTCTGTAGTATTCTATTGTAATTTATTCAACGACTGCTTCAAGCAGGTCAGCATATTGGCCTTGGTTGGTGAGTTATTTATTGTCATGACGTGTGAAGCTTGATATTTTTTATATTCAATATGCAGGTATTTTGACTATACATATCTGCAAAATTTTTTAAATTGCAGAGAAGATTTATCTTTTGGCATTGCTTTCAATTTCACTTGGTTTTCACCTTTGCTTACTTTTATTAACTAGAATTTTAGAACATAAAAAAATCATAACAGTGCGTGAGGCTCCCGAAAGAAATCCAATAGCAAGGAAAAATTATGTATTCTTGCAAAAATCCACCTGAACAGGTTGATTTTGCAACCAAAAAAAAAAAAAAAAAAAAAAAAAAAGAGATGCTTAGTTACAAAATTGTGTTAATTTCCCTTTTTTTCTGATCCTTAGAACTGGTTTAGGTCATGATATTCACTTTTAGTTTGCCTAGCAAATTGTCAGTTCTTCTCTTACTCTTACCTTCTTGGTGTTCATCTCAGAAAATGAACGCCTGTACATAGAAAGGTCAAAATTTTTTTTTTTTTTTTTGTGTTTATAATTGGAAGTAGGAGTTTGGCATATTGAAACATTTAAGAATTTATAGTTATTATTAGTTTATTTTCTATTTGTAATAATTCAGTTCAAAGTCTTCTCATTCATGAGCAACCGATTGCTATGAAAGTTAGCTTTACGATTCAATAATGATTGTCCTGATGTTGATCTCAATTTCCTGGTCATCTATGATGGATCAAAGGCCTTAATTTCCAGAGGTGTAGATTTTTTTTCCTCCGTTAATGTTATGTTGTAGTCACTTTGTGAGGGATCTTCATGGTTGTTACTTTGGGTGTAATATTATGCTCTACATTTCTAATATTTAAAATTTTCATCATTACATGCGATTTACGAGCCAATGATCTAAAACTAGTAAAGCAATCACATGGCAATGACGATGTTGGATGATTTAGGTCTAGGCTTCCTTATGCAATTAATATTATGTGTATTATGCTTTCATTCAAAGGAAAGCAAAAAATTCATTGATCATAAGTTACCGATTATACTACAACTTATTTTATTCTAATAAAGATAAATCATAGCAAGTTTTAAGCCAATTGATAATGAAATGGTCATAAATATCAGTGAGTTTTAGTAAGAATTTGAAAACAATCAAATTTAGTGAGTAAATGAATTAATGTTCACAAAATTATATTTTAGATGTATCCCAAAATCATGAGCACTAAACTGGCCAATAACAAATTATGTATAAAACATGTACAAGTAAGAAAAATATCCAACTTGTACCACAATATTAAAAATTGCAAAAGAAAATTTTTCTTCGAGATAAATTTTTATTTCTTATATGCCTAAAAGCATCTATTTATAGATTCCTAACACCCAAGGCTAGTAGATAAGGTTGGCACAATATTAGTCTCAATTTAAGTTTAAATTATTCCAATTTAATTTTACATTCTCCAAAACAGCTTAGCGAAATTTCCTACTCAGAGAACTCTAGCTACAAGCCATTTCAGTTTAAATTCTTATTTTTCCAAGCAACCGATTTGTGATGCATGTGAAATAGACCCATCGCATCTCCAAGGCAAGTCTCTGCACAGCACCACCTTAAAAGATAACTCTAATGAGCACTATCCCATTTCTCAGCGTATGAATCCCATAAACATAACCTGCCAATCGTGCCATCCACTTTATTTTTTATATATTTTTATTTTTTTATTCAATTTATAATGATGAGTCCACCGCCTAAAGGGGATATAAAGCCAACAACCAGCACATCAAATATTGAGTTAATAATTGAAGAGATGAGAATGCTCAGGTGGAGGAGTGGCTTTACTCTTAGAGACAGGATAAGAATCGAGCATATATGTGAAAAGGTTGGAGTAGCTTCAATGAAAGATAAATTAAAGAGAGTTGCCTTAGATGGTTTGGTCACATAAAACGGTGACCTTCCGATAACACAATTAGGATAGTAGATGTTTTAGATTTGGCTTATGTTAAGAAAGATAGAGGTAGACCTAAAAATATTTTGTTAGAAAATATTAGAAATGATATTTCTTTATTAGATTTAAATGAAATTTGACTCTTAATAGGACACAATGGAGAAAAAGATTTATGTAGTCGACCCTATGTAGTATGATAAAGACTTGATGTTGTTGTTTGTTGTTGTGGTACTTATAATGGTAGGTGATTGTAAATTTCTCATCTAGAGGACAACAATGGGGAAAGCTGAAAATGCTATGCATTGTGTTGTTTCTGAATTTGAAGAAGTTTTTATGTTTTTTTCTCTGATTTTTTTTTTTTTATAAAAAAGAGAGCATTTAACTGTTTTTGTACAACAACAAAAAGCCTATATCCTACAATGTCTAGTCGGCTACATAATTTTTTTTCTCCATTGTGTACTATCAAGAGTCATTCTTATTTACATTAAACTGTTTATGTAATGAAAACAAAGTCAGTGCAAAATTTTGTGGCAAGTTATTTAACCATAGCAATAAAGAAACCATAGCGCCAACTTCTTTTAGTACTGCTTTTTTGTATGGTATTCGTCTTTGTATCCACCGATACCTAGACAAGGATCCATTTAGGTCTACTACTTGGTGAGATTTGCTATTTTTGTTCCTTAAAAGGTCTTAAATGTTTGACAGGCTTAATCTTCCTTGAATAGATTCACCATAATTTTTTTTTAACTTCATTTATACTTGAATCTTCTACTTCTGTATTACAATTTCAGTTTCTATTCACCTTATGCTGAGTTCCAATTTGCTCAAATTCATGTTTTGTTACAAATAAAGGCCATTTTTTCTAGTTGAAAATAATTTCAAGTGGAACTTTTGTCATTTTAGGAGATCCTCGGAGATGGTGGCCGAGCTGCTATCCAAACACAAGGATCGATGAACAACCCTTTTGGCCCTACCTTTGTTTACGGATATCAGAATATAGCTTTTGAGGTGTTAAACCTCTCTCCATTTGTCTTCCTTTCACAGTAGATTTAGGCTTCGTTTGGAACGGCTTTCTTACTGCTTCTTAAAGCAGCTTTCTAGTATAAAAATTTTAATTTTTAAACTAGAAAGTTGATTTAAAAGGCAATAAAAAAAGTTTTGTTTGGGACTGCTTTTTTACTGTATCTTAAACCAGCTTTCTAGTAAAAAAAATTTAATTTTATAATAAAAATCTATTTTTAGAAGCAGGAAAAAGCTGTACCAAACGAAACCTCAATCAATTAGATTTTCTGCCCGGCTTGCATTTCCTTTCAAGTTTACCTTAACTGTTGTTCAAGGCTCTTCTATCATAAAACAAGCACTAAAAGCCTTTTATCTCTATATGCTTTCATAGGTTATGAGAAATGGTTATATCGCTACTGTTACACTCTTCCAGTCATAGGTATATATTTGGCTATCTTCTGCTTTTTATTCTGAATCATGAAAGGCTTATGCAACGTTTGTTGTGTCAGGAAATCTAATCCAAATCTAATCAAAATGAATTTAATTGTGATTTGATTTGCTTTAAGATGAATTAAATATATGATTAATCAATAAAAAATTACATTGTACTTATCTCCGAGTAAATTCAATGACAATAAAATCCTTGAATTTTGGCCTTAAAATAGTTAGAAAATCTGTTCACTAAGACCTGTATGATTGTTTTGCAGGATGCTTGCTGCGTTATCCTTCCACAACTCAATGGAAGCTTCTGCATTACAAATATTGTACAGGCTAATCAATCCTGTAAAGCAGCACTATTCAAAATCCCAATGTCAATGTATTCTTCTGTAAATAAGCTTTGTGTAACCAAATTAGAAATTCTCCCGTTGACTTCTTATTCCATATATATAAAATGACTTTTGTTTAGAGAATTCAGTCAGTTCTATGAAAAATAGCTAATATGTTGTTTTATGGTCCTTAGAAAATATGATCAGTTGTCTTGTTTTCATGGAACATGATTTTGCTAAATCTAGGTTAGGTCATGCCAATGGACTTTAGCAAAAGATTAAGGCTTTGTTTGAGATGGTTTTCTTACTGCTTCTTAAAATAATATTTTAGTACAAATTTTTAATTTTGTATTAAGAAGCAGTAAAAAAGCCGTTCCAAATGAAGCCTGAATATGAGACTCTTTGGTTGAAATGATTATTTGTATTAACT
This sequence comes from Dendrobium huoshanense, assembly GCA_016618105.1. Classification (NCBI taxonomy): domain Eukaryota; kingdom Viridiplantae; phylum Streptophyta; class Magnoliopsida; order Asparagales; family Orchidaceae; genus Dendrobium; species Dendrobium huoshanense. Next base: position 1,180,113 of record CM028360.1, on the reverse strand, counting down.
TTTACTTTTTCACTATTTTAATTTTTTAGGTATATGTTTTGAAGCAAAAGAGAAAAATAAAAGAGAAAATTAAAATGAAAAAAAAAATATAAAAAAAAAGAAATTTTATGGGGTTATTCAAAAATTGCCCAAATTGATTGGCTTTCAAATTCAGCACACACACCTACACCTACGAGAAATTATTCTGTGAGGAATTTGGAGTGAAAGTTTTAGTCTGGTTCGTGAGTGTATACAATATGTATAGTTTAATTTTTTTTGTACACAGTTTTTTTTTTTTACATAGTGTGTACAAACATTGTGTATACTTACAATCCGGATGAGAACTTCCCATCAAGATTCCACAGAATAATTTCTCCACATTTACACCCACCATTTTTGCGCCTTGCCCACATTGTCACCCTCATCCATTGCCCCTAAAATCCATTGTGTCGCCCCTTGCTCATCTCCTCATGCTGTGTCGCCCGCCATCTCTCTCTCGAGCTTATAAATAAGGTGCAAGAGAGAAAAAAATGTATCATAATAATGAATATATATATATATATATATATATATAATCTCCCCTTCTAAAAATATTTGCATTTCAAAAACATCCAATCAAGCAATTCAATAGTCGATAACCTCAATAGTAAACTTCTTGTTTGAGTATTGAGTATTTTAATTACAAAAAATTGGATAAGAATATTCTTACATTTTTTTATCATAATGGGATAGTCTCAAAGCATAAGATAAATATAAAATAAAATTTGTTCAATTCCTCACATACTATATTCAACTCAAAATAAATAAAACAACTTTATAATTTTGATCAGAATATGCTGTCGAATTTTTCCTTAAACATCTCAATACTTTTGTTATGTTGATCTCTAGGTGTATTATACCATGAGAACTTTCATGAACATATGAGGGTACATTTGAATTATATATATAATGTATTTTGATTAATAAAAAGTCTCAAATCTCAATCTATAAACTAAAATGTGTTGTATTTTCTAAACATAAATTCTAAGCACAAAGAATTTCTATCAAAATTCAAAGAATTTTTAGGTGATGAAGACTGTGCAATGATGTCAAAATAGATTGACGGGTTGAGTTTTAGTTCAACCTAAAATTAACTTAACCTAAATCCAGTCAATTCAAATCCAACTCATTTAATAAATGAGTCAAAAATACCAATCGAATTAGCTATGCTAGCAAACTGAATGATCCGAATAAGATACGTTAATCAGCTTTGATTAAAAAAATTATATAATTTATTAATTATAAATTTTAGGATATCTTATTAAAATAAGTAGATTATATCCACGAGTAAAAAGATTAAGAAGAAAATATATTAAATGTATTATTGAAGTATAAAAAATGAGTTTGTGTGTTAATATGAGACAATACAAATATAAAACTTTAGACTCGCAATAATAAGTGGGGTACCTAAGCCCATCATTGCTAGAGCGACAAGCAAGCCTGTGGTTATAGTAACCTATTACCAGGTTATATATATATATATATGAAGCGACGAAGTCATTTTCAAAGTTCCCGGAAAAAAAAAAGTAAAAAACTGCTGTTCCACGGAATCGCTGGCCAGTCGTCTCTCTCTCTCTAGAAGTAGATCGGCGATCGATCTCTCCTCTCGCTTAGTGCTATCAATTGCGCGATCAGGCATGGAGGCCTTCCGGAAGCTTAGGGATCAGGTCGCTCGGCAGCAACAGGTGGCCTCCTCTCGCCATATTGATTCTGCACTTTCTTCAATTCGAAATCATGAATCGTTTCCGTCGAATTCGGAATCGGATTGGTTTTGGTTCCGGATTTGGGGTTAATCCTATAAGAAATTGCGTTATATATGTAGTTTTAGATTTTGATAGATTTATTTATAGTTGGTTTAATTAGTGCCGAGCATAGGCTTGATGCTTGCCATCGTGATGGGAAGTGGAGGGAAGTGGTGGAAGTTGGGATTCAAGGTTTGTTGATGGATCCGTGTTCGTGTTTTCTTCTCTGATCTTTCTGGTTAATTGTTAGAATATGGAGGTTGTTGCTTTCAGATGTTGACTATGTTTTTTTTTCATTTATGATTGCAAAATAAGACAGTTGAATCACATGTTGAAGTTGGGATTATTTGAATCTAACTACTGGTTTCTGGCTTCTATGTTTCTTCAACCTATTCGATATCAAGTTTCCATACATTGGATTTGAAAACAAGAGTACTTGCTTCATAACTTTAGATTTTTTGCTGGATCAAATATGTCCATGGATGATACCCAACCTTACTAGTAGCCTAGTAGGTAAAATATGTGAGAGGTGACTTAGAACTTGTGTGAGATTAGAGAGAAAATAATTTACTCGAGAAAGCGTGTAGATGCTTATGGGGCTCAAGATCTCAATCAATCAAAAGATCCAAAATCCTACTTTTCATCTTTTATTTTTAGGGATCTAATGGCTATAGGGAAAGCATCATGAAAGAATAAAAAATACATAAATTTAATGACTCTTAGTACAAATGATCCTAGACACTTATCGCCTCTTGATTAGCCGAGAAGAGAATGACGTCGTATGATTTTGATGATCTGTCTCGCGGGTGAGTTAAATAGTGTTGAATAGGCTCAGACAAGTATGCTTGGCCGAGTCCATTAGCGAGTTCCGAGTTGAGGTGGGCTAAGGCTAGTAGGCATCTTGAGGTTGTCGGCAACTTGTATTGGAGTTTTAGATCACCTTCAAAGAGGGAGGTGAATGTGTTATTATTACAAGGAGGAAGAGCTCTATGGTAGAATGGCGGCGATAAGGCGAATAGAGAGCTTTGTTGGTGGGTGCTTTTCTATAGTTGAGATGGCGGGTGTGAATAAGGATGGTCTCACCACTATTAAGGGTGAGTGACCCTGGCATGAGACCTGAGGTATGAGGCGAGTGGCAAGCCAAGTGAGCCGTGATGATGCTTGAGTGCCTCCTATTAAGAGATGATTTCCTTCTGTGGGCCTAGGTGAGTAGCGTCTGTCGATTATCAAGGGAGTTAATCTGTGGAGGTATATGCGAGTATACACGTTTGAATTTAAGCTAGTTCTTTTAATGAAAACAAGTGTGCTCCATGTAGGAATGATCACAATTGTATATAACCTTTCAGCTTAAAATTGATATTCAAGTCCTTAGTCTGTCAATTTCTTGTCAAATTAATTTAATTCTTTATTTCAATTTTCTCTAAAAGATATTATGTATATTTTAAATGTTATTGCCTTGAAATATTTGCTTATTTTTGTTCTTTTTGGTATTTTTAGGTACTTTAGAACTTTATTTTAAGTTTTTTACATTAAGTAAATCCTACACAGAGCCCACTAATTGAAAATTTAATGAGATTGTTAAATGTAGGATTGTGAAATTGACTTGAACATTGTGAATCTTCCGAAAATTGAATAAGTTTTTGGCTCAAAATGAGCTTGGATTAAAACAACTAGTTAACTTACAAGCCATGCTCATCTTGGCTTGAACTTTGATTTAGTCGAGTTTCAATCAAATTGAGCTAATTTGGGATATAATTAAAATGCATATGTATGTATCAGTATATGCATGCATATATATATATATATATCTTAGACTAAGATTTTGGCTTAAATATTAAAATTTAGTTCAAATCAAATAAAATCTTGGCTCAAATCGAGCCAAGATTAGTTTGAGTTGGGATGAATCAGCCTATAGGTGACTCTGTTCTAGATTGATCTAATAACTTTGAGGAGATCTTGAGCTGGGTTTAGGTTGACTAGATATATGATTGTTGATAGTTGTCATAATTTATTTATTTTTTTCTCTTCAAAGTGCTTGTACTTTTGGTCCTTTATGGCAAATCAAGTGTACTTTGGCATTACATTTTTTGTTTGTATTTTGAAAATTTTATGGTTGTATGATTGTTGGGTCCAAACTTTTTGTCAGTGAACCAACCGTATTAGTAGGCCAGCTATATTGGTTCACTTGAAAGTTTGTGTACGAATGGAGAGAGAGAGAGAGAGAGAGAGAGAGAGAGAGAGAGGAAAGTAGTCCACTAGCTAAAACATTTGTAGTACAAGTGACAAAGATTGTTAAAGATGTAAAAAGATCTAAAATGTTCTTCTTTATATTTTATATATAGAAATATGGAGGTTATAGGAAAGACAACATTAATAAAAAAATAAAAATACATAAGATAATGACTACCTGTAAAGACTTCCCTAGACACATTTACCATCTTGATTGGCTTGGAGGATGATTGCTCCTCTTAATCACCATTTTTCTACCATTGGGCGAGTCCTACAGTGTCAAGTACTTGAGGCAAGTAGGTATTGGTGAGTTTGTCGTCGAATGTAAACCGAGATGGCTATAGTTGTTTGACATCTCGAGGTCATTGGCGATCTGTGGTGGAGCTTTGGATTACGTAGGAGTAGGAGGCAAGTTCATTTAGGTTGTGGGGATGACAGATTCCATGGTTCGTCGACTGTAATGGGTGATTTGATACCCTTTTTGATGAATGCTTTCTTATAGCTGATATGTTGAGCATAGTTAGCAACACTTTGTCATGGATAGTGGAGAGTGGCCACGCATTGGTGGAGGGAGAGTGGCGAATTGATTAATCCGTGAGGGCTCTTGACTGTCTTTGTGAGAGGCAACCCCCCTCTAAGTCTATTGTCTTAGGCCCACAAGATACGAGTACATCTGCTAGGACTCGTTAATTACCTATTAAATATCTAAAAAATACATACTTAAGTATACAATGATCTTTACTGTTTCACAGGAATATATAATTAGTTCTCCAAGAACATAAAGTATAAGTTTGTAGATTCTATTGATATTGAATGTAAATAAATTTATGATAAATTGAATGGGTTTTGAAATCCAAATCTTCTTGTTGTATTTGATTCCTGCCTGTAACTTAAGAGATTCTTGATAATCATAAAATGATGTCATCATCTACCTGCCTCCATTGCCTTTGCAATTATCTACTCTGAACTAATTTAAGAGGAAGGCGCTGACTTGCTATCTTGATCAAACTTCGCAATGGAAACAAACTGTGAAGCTAAATGCAGAAGTGCACTACCAGTTTATGATATTTTCCCTATTGTCTTTAACTCTCTATTCGTTCTATGATTTTTTTCCATGTGGAAACCTTTGGATTAAGAGTATGGAATTTTCACATATACCTTATGATGCTTCTTGTTATTTTTTGAGCATTCATGTAGGCTGTGCTGAAACAATTTGGAGGTGGATCGTTTGGAAGTTCTGAAAACATAAGTTTAGATGAGGTTGAACTTCGGCAGCACCACAGAATCGAAAAGTTGTACACATCAACCCGCTCATGCAAGGTCAGTAGTCTGCTTAAAACGATGAAAATTGTACAAGATATGTTTCTAATATGTGCTGTAACCTTCCAGCATTTCCAAAGGGATGTTGTTCGAGGTTTGGAAGGCTACATTGTTACAGGCTCAAAGCAAGTGGAAATTGGTACGTTTATAAAAGTAAATCATTATTTCTAAGCTTTGAATCTTTAAGTTGCTTTTAAATAATCCGAATAACTCAGGTAACAAGATGGCAGAAGATAGTAGGAAGTATGGTGCTGAAAATACCTGCACAAGTAGTAACTCATTAACTAAAGCTGCATTTAGTTTTTCTAGAGCACGCACACAAATGACGAAGGAACAGGAGTATTTATTGAGAGTTTATAGCACCCAGGTTTTGTTACATACTTTCTTGATGGATATTTTTGTATGTTTTTCTGTCTTTGCTAGTCTGGGCTGCATGGATCTTATTTTTAAGATCAAAATTACTATAGTTACTAATAACACTGCTTCTCCTGCATTCATTTTTCATTAATTCTTTTTGTATGTCTTTCTTCAATATTGCAGGTGAAGTTTTTCCTTCTGTTGATCCATATCTTCACTTCCTGATAATGTCTTGAACCATTGATTTACATACTGATAATTACTCTCAATTTATGAATAATAGAACTACATAATTTTTAAAGTAGCACAACATCCGATCTAGACCTTTTGATGTAGGGCGTTTACAAACTTAGGAGGAGATGCTCAAATAAACACACAAAAGATTAAAATTCACTGTTTCCTAACTAATTTAAGCAAAAATCTTTCTCTTTTGATGCAAAATCAGAAAACATACATCATTTATTCCAAATAACTAAAATCTAAAATTCTACAAGTAATTTGAGAATGATAATCACAACAATTAGGATTCACATCATAAAAATAGAAAGCAATATTATTACCAATGGAATATCCAAGCTTTGCATCATTATATAGGGAAGTATTTTTGAAAGTTGTTCTAGACTTGTAAAGTGCTCGAAGCATCTACATCCAACAAAACAAATATGGAGAGCAAATATAAATTTTTATCAAACAATATGCTGAAATTTTTATGCCTAGGAACATCTTGTTTGTAATAAAATGTCCTAAAGCAGCGACTTCTTCGAATCCTCCAAGTTCTAACTTGAAACTACAGCTTTCAATTCAATATTCTTGGATTTCAACAAAAATGAAAAATTTCCAACATCAATTTAGCAAAACATAAACTTAATATTTCAACAACAACAACAATAAGCCTTTATCCTGCTACGAGGTCGGCTACGTTAATATTTTTTTCTCTATTATGTCCTATAAAGAGTCAAATTCTCATTTAATTTAATAAAAAAAGACTTTTTAATACTTTCTAACCAAGTCTTTTTAGGTATACGTCTATCTTTCTTAACACGGGTTGGATCTAATACATTTACGCTCCTAATAGGATCATTAGAAGAATGATGTTTTATGTGACGACAACTCTTTCTAATCTTATCTTCGAACCTACTCCATCCTTTTCACATATATATTCGTTTCACATTATGTCTTTAAATGTAAAACCACTCATCCACCTGAGCATCCTCATCTCTATAGCACTTAATTTTATACTTTACTTTTAATGGCCAACATTTTGCGCCATAAAGCATTGTAGGTTTCACCACAATTTTATAAATAATTTTCTTAAGTTTAAGAGGTAGTTTTCTATTATGCAACAGACCCGATGCATTTTTCCACTTCAACCATCCAACTTGAATTCTACTAATAATATCTCTTTCTATTTCAGCATTGCTTTGAATAGTAGACCCGAGATATCTAAAACATGCACTTTTTTTAATAACTTGATCAACCAATGTTACATCTCATCACTAGATCTTTTACTACTAAAAATGCACTCCATGTAGTCAATTTTAGATATACTAAAACGAAAATCTTTAGACTCTAAGATTGACCTCCATAATTTAAGTTTTTCATTAACTCACTCTCTAGCAAAGTCAAGCAATTCCTTGTTTTGCACGCTACACTTACAACCAAACTACAAGCTCAAAATAACATGGCCCCTACAATATCCAAAAGATGAATTGAACCGCTAGTTGTAATCCATATTAAACTATACCGACCAAGATAACTTGCCATGTGCTTAAGTAGCGAACTATAAACAATTGAATTAAGAATCCAAGAGCTTAATTAGAATGTATTGCAATAAGAAATTAAAACCTTCAAAGTAATAAAAATAAAGTAAAAGCCTAAAATAGTCCCCCGACTATTAGTAAATGCCAAATTTAGTCTTAGACATTTATAATGTCCCAATTTAATCCCCTAGCTAGTAGAAAATATTTAAATTTAGTTTCAAAGCCAAAAATAATAGTTAAAGTTAACACAATAGTTGAATGTGAAAGCATTTTGGGTATTAGGATGTATGTTATATTATATTAGTTTTTTATATACTTTATCATCTATCATATTAAAATAAAATCAAAATTATAATGTAAGTTAATTACATTTATTAATTATTCACTCTTATTATTTAGTTGGTTAACTTTTATTATAATTTTTGTGTTTTTTTAATATGATAAATAACAAAAAATTATAGAAAGATAATAATATAATCTCACATTCAGTATAATACCTAAAATGCTCTCACATTTAACTGATGGGGTTAATTTTAAATGTTGCTTTTAGCCTTGGGATCAAATAGGATATTTTCTAATTATCGGGAGACTAAATTGGGTTATCATGAATGTCAAATTTAATATTTACTAACAGTGGGGAGGCTATTTTGAGCTTTTACTCAATAAAAATACTAAAGAACAAATTCAATTCTTAATAGGACCATCATAGGCATGCTTTACAACAATGTAAGTTGTGAAAATAGAAACTAAGACATAGAGACAACTTAAATCATATCAACACATATGATTTGTATTTTCAAGGAATAAAATCTTTCAAATTTACAACGTTCTACCCTACTTGAGAAAACCAACTCCGATGAATTAAGTATATAATATTTTTCATGCAAATTTAGGCAAAGTTGCTGTGCTTCCTACCAAGTAATCAACAATAATCACAAATAGAGTGGTCTCACAATTCTATTGTTGCTGTAAAGTGCTCTGATACAAAGCAAATGTATATTTTGTTTCTTTTACCCTTTGTCACTTCTCACGTGGAGCTTTATTTTCTTGTTTAATCACTTATCTTAAAACCATTTGATTCCCAGGTTGCCGAACCCTTAAGAGCATTGATACTCGGTGCTCCTTTGGAGGATGCTCGACATCTTGCTCAGCGGTATGGCAGATTGCATCAAGAGGCTGAAGCTCAGGTATAAGTGTGATTTTCTGGAAGAATTTTTCAACTTAAATGTGAAATTTGAGTTTCTTGGCCTTCTGTAAACGTCTCATCATTATTAGGGTTTTTTGGAGAACATTTATTTTAAGAGTTGTTACTGTTATGCAATGATCTTTCTTTTCTGTTGATTGTGTGAATTGTTGAGAATAGTTCCACGGCCAGATTCATATCTTTAAGAGCAAATAAATAGAAGAAAATAAAACACATCAAAATAAATAAAAAAATTTATACAAATTTGCCCAATCAATGACTACTTTTTCTACTGCTCCAGCTTTCACTATACTGATAATGAAAATTTTTACACGAGAAATTATAGTCTTTCACTCTGCTTTTTTTTTTTTTTTTAATTTCTTTAATAAACAAACTCTATTTATGGTGTTCCTTCCATAACCAAAAATCTATGGCTATCTAAATTACACATGAAATCACCAAAATACTTATAATGAGAAAACTCGTTCCACAACTTTACATAAATATCAATTTATTTAATATATTTTATTCCCATTAGTTGGAAACTTGCATCATTTGTATTTTTAGTTTCTTTCAGGCAATTGAAGTTTCAAAACGTAGGGCAAAAGCAAAGGAAGTCCCTGGCAATTTTGATAATATTTCAAAGTTGGAAGCTGCTGAAACTAAGCTAGAAGATTTGAAATCAAACATGAAAGTCCTTGGCAAGGAAGCAGCATCAGCGATGCTTTCTGTAGAAGTTCAACAACAGAAGCAAACTTTACAGAGACTCATTGCAATGGTATTGCATTTCCTTGCTTCATTGGATAATCTAAGCTTTTGAACCTCACAGATTATTTTTCTTTATGACCACTGAAGGTTGAAGCAGAACGCATTTACCATCAAAGGATAGTACAAATACTTGAGCAACTTGAAGGAGAGGTTAGTGGTCCTGCTATAGTTACTTTGCTTATTAAAACCTTTTTTTTAGTGTTGCTTTATTTTCTTCAACCATCCAAGCATTATTCAAACTACCGATGATGCCTTCATGGATTTCATTGTGAACTACTCCTTAAGACTTGTTTGGTTACAAGATTTAGCCTCCCAAATAGTTTTTTAAATCACATAAATTCTATGACCTTCTTAAATCCTGTTTTTCCTCACGTTTTATAGCTAAATCTCATATTTAGTGGATCTTTGGGTAAGTAGAATTTTTTAGATTTGCACCATTTATTCTCTTTTTTCCTCTTCTTCACTTTCATTTAAATCCTACATATTAAAAAGATCTGCCAAACAGTTCTCAGTATTTAAAGCCTCCAGGATTTGTTAAGTTTGTATTAATAAGATTTTCTGAATCCTACTTAAATTAAATCATAATTGCAGCCCTGTATAACCTCTAACGGCAACTCCAATGGAATGGCAAACACTTGTTTGCCGTTCTTGCTTTGCTCCAACCGACCGCCATTTTTGACGCCATTTGATCGCGGATGAACAGTGCGACGTCAATATTGGTGTTGCACCGTTCATCTGCGCCATTTTTTTTTATCTCTACCGAATTTTCGGAAGAAATGCGTGAAAGAAGAGAACGACGGTTACGGGGCAAAATGACGTTCGATTGGAGATGAATCACGGCATTTTTTGATTTCACTGCATTTTGGAGTGAAAAATGAGATTTTTGGTTGGAGATGCCCTAATTCGGGAATGACAAGCTCATTTTGATTTCAATTAACAAAGTTTTGAGAAAACTATCATATAAAAGGTTTTGATTGACAGATGGTACTTGAACGCCAAAGAGTAGAAGCATCTCCAAGCCTAGCTTCACCAAATCGAGCATCGCCAAGACCAGTCATAGAAAACCAAATGCCCCCACCTCCATCTTATGAAGAAGTAAATGGCATCTCTTCTTCGGCTGCCATTGATGGATCATCCGATTCCATGGAGTTTTTCTTGGGAGAGGTGACTAATTTAAATTTATCTTTTTTTTTGTTCTTCATTAGTGTTTTTTTTTTTAGTTATTTGATATACTTTTATATTCTTGTTTTGAAGGCCATGCATTCATTTCGAGCTGAGTCAGACGTGGAGCTGAATTTGTCAGCTGGGGACTACATTGTTGTGAGAAAGGTACCTGGATCTCATTGGTTACACTGTTTTATGATAATAATTACTGAATATAGCAATGTATAGTTTATTGTAAGTTGTTTAAACATATTATAAATTAAATATAATATTTTAAACATAAAATTCATGAATCCTTGAGCTGCCACTTTTTTTTAAACATTTGAGTTTTATTTTGATAACCAATATTTTTCAGCATTTTCCACTAAATCGACACCAACATCTCATCTCCTAAACACCCAATCCTCAAAATCCCATCTTTTCTCCAATCACTTGAAATCAATTCGATTCGTGAATGGTGGCAACAAAAACTTTGAATCCACCACCACAATTATTGGCACTGTTAGTTGCAACTCCATGTTTGGTGCCCTCTTCCACGAATTTTTATTGGGTGTGGAGTGCAGACGTAGCTCTATGTCCGCAATCCTGTCCATACCACCCAGTGGAGACCCTTCCACGGTGATCACCTGCTCCTCTCTGCCACGCTCTCAACATTGAAAAATTATTCTGTGCGGCGTCCGGAGGCGAATCCGTACGCGCCACGTCACCACGGGCCCAGTGCATTCGCATGGCATGTCCGGATTTACCTCCGAACACGTTCGGACGCCCGCACAGAATAATCTCTCCTCAGCATCACATCTAACAGGAAGGGGCAATATTATTATCTTTGGAATGCATCCAACATTTCACAAAGATCTTTTCTCATATCATATGACTGAATCTAATGGTGAATTTGTGATGCCGTTAGGCACTAATGATTATTTAGAAGATTTGAAACCCAGTTGTGTTAATACACTGAAACCATACGATGCACAAAAGGCCTACGTGGATGATTTCAAAAACTTGATATTTATCGAACATTTTTTTGCCGTTAAGTGACCGTTACCACGATTGTATTATGAAAACATGATTAATCCTTCTTCTTCTGTTATATTCACTGTACACTTTTGTTTGCCCTATTGAATTTCTCACAAGAATTGGCACATCTCCAGGTTTCCGCCAATGGTTGGGCAGAAGGCGAATGCAGGGGGAAAGCAGGCTGGTTCCCTCTTGCACATATTGAGAGAAGAGAACGTGTGCTTGCAAGCAAAATTTTGAAAGTCTAATCATACGAATAATTTGAATTGGTTACAGAGGCTTCGTTTGGGACGGCTTTCTTGCTGCTTTTTAAAGCAATTTTTCATAAGAAACATTTTAATTTCTGTATTAAAAAGCTATTTTAAGAAGCAGTAAAAAAACCGTCCCAAACAAAGTCAGAAACATAAACAGGATGAAAAGTTCATACAAAATTGATTTTTGTTTTATTATAGCCATTGTTGGATAATCATGAAAATGTATACAAACTTGCTTAACAGACCTTATTGTTTTCCAATTTTAAAGGTGCTGATATATTATATTTTTTATCATTCATCATAATTTTGAATGTCTAAGAAATAAATATGCTCTGAATCTCCTTTCAGTAATTATTTTAATATTGACGAAGAACTTTAGGGAAAGTGAGCATTATTATTATTTTGGAGAAAATGTGTGTTAGGGGTGATTTGATCCATGCTTGTGATTACCTAACTCTTCTTCATATATTTTTTATTACAAAGCTTCATCCTTTTTTAATTATTTTATATTACAAAACATAGAGTATTTTTAGGCTTTAATAAGTCTTTAACATTTCTCTTAGACATTAAAAAATGGCTAAATCCACTCAAAATCGGCAAATTATTGCGTTCGGTCGCCTGACATGCGGACATCCAATCCGGACACGCCACCTCACCCGAATACGCTGGGCCCTGATATTTTTGAGTGACGTGGCGCGTTTTTATTGGTGTCCCGACGAATCTGGACACCGGATACAATAATTTGCCCTCAAAATCTAGCCCAAATGGCTAAATCCACTCGAAAGGCGGTCAACTAGTTGTTAACATGCCTATGTAATGGCAATATGGTAATTAAATTAAAATTGTATTTCAATATAATGAAATTTAGCCTCTAATTTAAGTATAACAATTATGTAATTAACACTTGGTTAAGTATAATTGACAAATTTAATGAATATAAAGAAAAATTTGGATTAGGAAATTCACTATAACTCGCATGTGAATAACGATCTTATGATGAGCAAATTATTGCGAATGAATATTTAAAATAATTTTTTATAGATGGGAAATTAAGGGATAAGCATAGAAAGGAGAGGTGCATCATTTGATCTCTAAGTGTTAGTAGAAAATATTCAAGCTAATATAATTGATTATCTTACACCGTTGTTGATACATGGAAACAATGTGAGGTAAATGTGCCTCCTACGATTGAAAAGTGATTGGATAGGACAACCATTTGGTTAATTAGGCCAAATCATTAAGAACTGAGCTAACTCTGATACATCATCAAAAAAAATATATATCTTGATATGACGCAAATCTTGAGGCAAAATAAAAATGAAAGCTTCAAACATTAAAATTGAGACCATCCGAACTCTAATTTCTGCAAATTTATAGTCGAACGGAGGGTCTTTGATGTGGTTCCAGGTTCCAGTTAATAAACCAGCTCATGGGGAAATACGGGATCGCTGTAGCAACGGCCTGCCACCGTTGCCACTCTTGCTGCCTGGACGCTTGCCAACGTGGCCACTACACTGGAAGACTTTCTACTCTCCACTACTGCTCCTAACAACTTCATCATTAGTTTTTGCTTAATACTTAGTTATTTTCAATATTGCCATTGTTAATTTCCTCTTGTTATTGCCTTGTCGATGAGAGAAGGCACAGTAGTTTTTTACCACTTAATGAAATCAAGCTATCGTTACTGTTCCATTGCTTAAACCTTTGGAAATAGGGTCTTCGGTTGCAGGTGTTCGTGAAGGTTTCTGATCAGGTTCCACACCATCTGGTATCAGAGCCAAGCGCGAACAGGCACCGTGATGGACGAAACCAGCCGCAGAGCCGCTCCTGACGATGATCGGAGCTCAGACGACTGGAGAACTGCCGTTAGCAGCATCTCTAGAGAGGTAGCAGACCTCGCTGCAGAATTTAGGCGTTTCACAGTAGAAATGAAAAGGGAGATCCAAGCATTGCGGCAGCACAGTGGCGTACCCACTGAGATCCCGCGCATAGCCCGTGAAGACATTTCGCCAGAGCGGCGTAATCGGATGACCGCCGAAAGAATGCCGAGGAGAATTCCTACAGCATATTCCGATTATTCGGATTCGGATGCTGATGATGGACAACAAGGAGGATTCGAACCCTTTGAACAAACCGACCGTGGTTTTGGGGAGAGATTGGGAGCCCGACCGACGAGAGACAGACACTCAAACCACCACTGTGAGTTTAGGGTTAAGCTTGATATCCCGTTCTTTGAAGGGCGACTCCACATCGAAGACTATCTTGACTGGGAGAGGGCGGTCGAAACTTTCTTCGATTACATGAAGATACCACCTGAGAAACAAGTGAAGTATGTTGCATGTCGGCTAAAGGGTGGTGCCAGTGCTTGGTGGATGCAATTACAGCAGAACAGACAACGATAGGGAAGGGGATCCGTTCGAAACTGGTACCGCATTAAGCAAATGATGAGGGGCCATTTTCTCCCAACGGACTATGAACAAATGTTGTATCTTCAATACCAGCATTGTGTACAAGGCGCACGGTCCGTTAGTGAATATACAGAAGAATTCTACAGGCTGAGTGCGAGGAATAACCTGCGGGAATCAGACAACCAATTGGTTGCCCAGTATACTGGGGGATTGAAGGACTCATTACAGGATAAGATGCAATTAAACTCATTATGGACCCTTTCACAGGCGGTGAATTTTGCGCTTAAGGCCGAGCTGCAGTTGTCCAAACAGTCCAAGAACTACTCCAACAGACGCCAATTTCTTGATCAATCCAGTGAGTCCTGCCAGTATGCACAGCCCAAGTTGACGTCGCCAACTTCGTCAAATAATTCTCAGTCAGCCCCTGTACCCGACAACAAGGCGTCAGCTAGACCTCGGCCACCCCATCGAGACAATCCTTATGCTAAGCCGACAAATCTGAAATGTTTCCGATGTTTCCAGCCTGGCCACAAGTCGAACGAGTGTCCGACAAGACCACAACTTCAAATTGTAGAAGGAGACAATGAAGAGGGAGTAGAATACAATCCGGATGCAAATGAAGACGTTTTTGAAGAACTTACACCGGATGAGGGGGAAGTCGTCTTCTGCATTCTGGAATGGCTATTACTAGCGCCTCGGCAACCCACAACGTCCCAATGAAATGCTATCTTCCGCACTCGTTGCACCATCGGAGGAAGAGTGTGTGAATTGCTAATTGACAATGGGTGTACAGAGAATGTGGTATCCCGATCTTTGGTACAAGCTCTGCAGTTGAAAACTACAAAGAACCCGCAACCGTATAAAATTAGCTGGGTCAAGAAAGGGGTTGAAATCTCTATCACTGATATGTGTAGAGTCAATTTCTCGATTGGAAAAAGTTACATCTGCGAAGTTCTTTGTGATGTCATTGACATGGACGTATGTCACCTCATCTTAGGCCGACCCTGGCAATACGATAATGGGGCTATATACGATTGTCGTCAGAATACCTATTCGTTTGAATGGAAAGGGCGAAAGTTGAAGTTACTGCCACATACCGCAGCACCTCATTCCAATGTGGCAAAAGACAAGGTTGTTCTTAATATCATCTCAGGCGCAGCTCTATTAGCTTATAGTAATCCTTGTATATATGCTTTGGTGTCTGTCGACCATGGCCCCAATCAAGTGCAGACGTCCAGACCACCACAAATTGACGAACTACTTCAGGAGTTCCAGGACATTATGCCTTCTGAGCTGCCACCCGAGCTGCCCCCAATGCGCATGATCCAACATCAGATTGATCTGGTTCCCGGAGCCAATTTACCGAATCTTCCACATTATCGTATGAGCCCAAAGGAACATGAGCTGCTGCAAGAGATGGTTGATGATTTGCTTAGACAGAAGTTGGTCCAGCCTAGCCTGAGCCCATGCGCAGTCCCAGCTTTATTAGTACCCAAGAAAGACAACAAATGGCGCATGTGTATCGATAGCCGAGCTATCAATAAAATCACTACAAAATACAGATTTCCTATACCGCGCATTGAAGACGTGTTGGACAAGCTCGCCGGCTCTCGGGTGTTCTCCAAGCTCGACCTCCGCAGCGGTTACCATCAAATCCGCATCCGGCCCAGAGATGAATGGAAGACGACGTTCAAGACCAAGCAAGGATTGTTCGAATGGCGTGTCATGCCCTTCGGATTGTGCAACGCTCCGGCAACTTTTATGTGCTTGATGAACGAGGTACTCAAGGATCACCTTAATCATTTTTGCGTTGTTTATTTCGATGACATCTTGATCTACAGCTCGTCCTTTGAAGATCATATCGGACACCTTACTAAGGTGTTACAGGAACTTAGTGAACACCATCTTTATTTGAATTCATCTAAGTGTGAATTTGCTACTGCACAAGTTTATTTCTTGGGTTTTATTGTTTCGGCTGATGGAGTAGCAACTGACCCACGCAAGTTCTCTGCCATTCACGACTGGCCAATCCCTCGCACCATGTTCGACGTCCGCAGTTTTCATGGACTCGCTAATTTTTACAGACGTTTCATTCTGGGATTCAGAATTATAATGACACCGATCACAGACTGCTTGAAAGCCAAACAACTACGTTGGAATGAATCCTATCAGCGAAGTTGGGACACCATAAAGGAAGCCTTAAGCTCCGCACCTGTTCTAGCACTTTCGAACTTCGACCTTCCGTTCCAGGTAGACACCGACGCATCCGCAGTCGGAATTGGCGCGGTGTTATCTCAGTCTGATCGTCCCATAGAATTTTCCAGTGAAAAACTAAGCACTGCGAGGCAAAAATGGACAGTGTACGAGCAAGAGCTCTATGCTGTAATTCGTGCTTTGAAACATTGGGAGCACTATCTACTACACCAGGACTTCATTCTGAGTAGTGACCATAAGGCGTTACAGTTCCTTAATAGCCAGAAAACCATCAATCGTATGCATGTTAGATGGATACTTTTTTTGCAGAAGTTCACATTCGTGTTGAAGCATAAATCTGGAAATCATAACAGGGTTGCTGATGCTCTCAGTCGGCGCACCGCACTTGTCACTCAGCTCCAAACTGAATTAACCGGCCTTGAATGTCTCCAATAGCTCTATCCTGAAGACCCATATTTTACCCTTCCTTGGCAGCAATGTATGGCTCGCAACCAGTCGCAGATTACTCTATCCGCCACGGGTACCTCTTCAAAGGGAACGCGCTATGCATCCCTGACTCATCCTACAGGCAACAGCTTATCAAAAAAGCTCACGCAGGCGGATTGGATGCTCACCTGGGTCTCGAGAAGACGATCCAACAGCTCAAGGCTAGATTTTTATGGCCTAAACTTCATCGAGACGTCTCCCGTTTTGTCGAGCGTTGTGCTATTTGTCAGGAATTTAAAGGTAACAAACAAAATGCCGGACTGTATACGCCTATGTCGGTCCCTGACTCTATATGGGAGGACATTAGTATCGACTTCGTATTGGGATTACCATGGACGCAACGGGGAGCTGATTCCATAATGGTCGTTGTTGACCCTTTTTGAAATATGGCACACTTCGTCGCATGCTGTAAGTCCCTTGATGCCGTCAACATCGCTCGCTTGTTCTTCAATGAAATCGTGCGCTTACATGGACTTCCACGGAGCATAACTTCAGATCGGGATGTCAAATTTGTTAGCCATTTTTGGCGTGAATTGTGGAAGCGCCTGCACACCTCCTTAAACCTTAGCTCTGCTTATCACCCCCAGTCTGATGGACAGACTGAAGTCGTTAATAGGACACTTGGCAATATGCTGCGTTGCCTTGTGCAGCGTTGCCTTGTGCAGCACCAATCGAAACAGTGGGAAAATTCATTAAGCCAGGCGGAGTTTGCTTACAACTCTATGCCTAACCGGTCAACTGGACAATGTCCTTTTGCTATCGTCTATACTAAGGCTCTGAATCACTTATTTGATATAGTTATTCTTCCCAAATGTGCTACAGCCTTGACAGATCAATGCCAATCTGTTCTCGATGAAGTCCGGATGAAACTCATCACGTCCAATTCCAACTACAAGAAAGCCGCTGATCTACACCGTCGTCATGTTTCTTTTCAACCCGGCGATCTAGTACTCATACGACTTCGCAAAGATCGTTTTCCCACTGGTGCCAATTCAAAATTGAGCCCTCGCAAATATGGCCCCGTGCCTATTCTCAAGCGTATTAACGACAATGCTTATGTCGTTGATCTACCAGACACCATGCATACTTCCAAGACATTTAATGTCTCAGATATCTTTCCTTATCACACCCCCGATGATACAGGTAGTTCACATATTCAGGTGGAACCTGAAATTTCTATAGCGGGAGGTACCTGATGTGGTTCCAGGTTCTAGTTAATAAACCAGCTCATGGGGGAATACGGGATCGCTGTAGCAACGGCCTGCCACCATGGCCACTCTTGCTGCCTGGACGCTTGCCACCGTGGCCACTACACTGGAAGACTTTCTACTCTCCACTACTGCTCCTAACAACTTCATCATTAGTTTTTGCTTAATACTTAGTTATTTTCAATATTGCCATTGTTAATTTCCTCTTGTTATTGCCTTGTCGATGAGAGAAGGCACAGTAGTTTTTTACCACTTAATGAAATCAAGCTATCGTTACTGTTCCATTGCTTAAACCTTTGGAAACAGGGTCTTCGGTTGCAGGTGTTCGTGAAGGTTTCCGATCAGGTTCCTCACCAGTCTTGGAAATACAAACCCAACGACGTCAAATTTGACCCAATCCGAGCCCAAATGAGTTCAAATCAAAGACTCAAAGCACTATTGGAAGGATCAAACCACAATTTGGGTTACCAAACGGTCTCCTATCTTAACATGCTTATATTCGAATCGAGTGGCTCGAGGAGACTAATCCAACAAGCCCAAGATCATCAAATTTTGATATTATTAAGATAGTCAAAGGTCCATTGAACGGTGCATGATCGTAGGAATCAATATCAGCCATCCATCCGAATGACTCCCAATTTATCCTTAATCTTTCACTTATTTTACAAGTCATGCTACTCAAGAATTCTATAAATATAACCACATTTCCTCTTGAAAAAGGGGGAAGAAAAGAGAGAAAAAGGGAGAGAAGGAAGAAAGCTCCAGCCGCCTAGCTCTTCTTCGACCACAGCCGAAGTTCTGTCACATTATTGTCAAACTACCAAGGGATGCCGGAGTTCTATTGCACCTCCTCCAGACCACCAAGGGACGCCAGAGTTCTGCCTCACCATCGCCGGACCACGAAGGGGTGCCAGAGTTTTTTCAAATCACCACCAGACCATCAAAGGACGTCGAAGTGCCCCCTGACGTTGAAGTGCCACTATCGGACCACTAGCTGACATCGGAGTGCTGTCAGACTATCACCTGACGTTGGAGTGACACTAGACTTTTGAGAAGCTTTCAATTGACATTTGTAATCTGGCTGTCTTGAAGGACGAATCAGACCCTAAATATTTATAATATATTCTTATATAATTTAAAATTTAAAATATTATGTAAATATATTTAAATATTTAAATATTAGAAATGCCAATATTTAAATAATGAAGAGCATTTTCCTTTCAGCAAAGTTGGAACGTATGAGAGGTGGCTTCTGGTCGACGAATTCATCCGTCCACTTTCTTCTTCTTCGGACTGTCGCCGTGCCATCTCCGATTCTGTTCCGCTTCCTTCAACCTGCCCGTCGCCGCCGATACAACCATCGGAACTTCCCAATAGACGACCGGACATTCCTCCAAGCCGCTGCCGCCTCTGGTCCTCCGATGGACCCTATCATGAAGAGTGGCGGCAACAACGAGATCAAGCTGAACGAAGAGAAAAAGGAATCGAAGACGACGCAAGCGGCCGAATGCTCTTCCCCGTTGTCGGATCTGCCTCCCCAGCCACCTGAGAAGCCTGAGCCAGGCGATTGCTGTGGGAACGGTTGCTTCCCTTGCGTTTGGGATTTGTATTACGAGGAACTTGAAGCGTATACAAAGAATCTCGAAGCTTACAACGATAGAGTCTCTTCCAAACAAAAATAAGATCATTTGCCGCGCTGTGAAGGTGCCTTTGTCCCCCTCAAAAATTACCTTCTTTTGATACCCTAAGCTTCAAGAGTCATGAAATCAAGCTTTTATCGAGCTGGTTGTTTATCTTTGATTGTTGATTATTCAAGAAGTTCCTGTCTTTTATTGGGAATTCGATATTTTTTGGACCAGCTTGTTATTAGTTTATCAACTTTGAAAAAATTTATTTTCTAAAAATTTCAACTATTTGTACTGTTTCGTATTGGATGTTAACTAAAACTACTTAGCGGAGCTCCTTACGCAGATGATTGAAGAACAATGCTGGTGAATTTCTTGAATTCTCAACAGGAATAAATGTTAAGAAATGTGCAACGTATATCTGTCTTATCACTTCAATTTTTTCTTTTTGGTTTATTTCTGTGTGCTTGAATAAAATATTTGGTTTTGTCGCTGATAATATTATATTAGTCGAATACTTGTGGTTATCAGGTTTCTTTGGGTGAGAGAATGAGTGATTGTGTTTCCATGATTAGTGGAAATTGAATGTGCAGCAACTTTTTTGGTTCCTTAGGCTTCTTTGATCCAATTGATTTACTGCGATCTGGCTTTGTTTTGCAAGTTCACTGCAAATAGAGGTTGTTTGGCCTGGTTTCTTTCTTTGAATTTGCAAAATTTAATCCTGTGCAATTTTATCTGATAGTTTGGAGGAAATCATCTAAAGCTATGGATCCACAAATCCTCTACCAGATTTCAATCTTTTGTATTCCTAGAATAAAAAAAGATTACAGCTTTTTTTTTTTTGTCCCAAAGGATATGTTATGTTGCAGTGAATTCCCTTAGAATTTGAGAAAATTTGGATCACAGCCTGTAAATTTACTTTGAGATAAGTGCAAGACATGATTAATTAATCAAAACTTGTATTGCATTTATCTTAAAGTGAATCTAATGGCTTTGAATTCATTCTAGTCAAATTTGAGTCAGAATATACTGACTCAAATTTTCCCTTAGAATCCTTATGCTTAGTATCATTTATTGCAGATGCTTAGTATCACCTTTTTTGTGTTTAAAAATGTTTCTTATCTTTATTTCTGAACTTTTATACTTGTCTGACATTTTGGATGGAGAAGAAAAGGAATGTGCAGCTAATTATAGATATAGAACTTTCTAGTTTTCATCAAGAATTTTATGAATTACTGATATAAATGAGCTCTTTATTTCTGAAGTCTTAAGAACCATGGTAACTGAAAAGATGTCTTAGATTATTGGAAATGGCTTGCATAAGTGTATGATGATTTAGGTTTCGTTTTGTTATTTTGTACCTTTTATGAAAGGTAGTTTTAAAGCTGTTGTTTGAGAGAACGGAATTTTCTAACGGAGAAGTTAATATTAAAAAGCTTTTGAAAATAATTCAAAAATATAGTTATGTAAAAAACATTTTTGCAAAACTAGCACATACAAACAATAGTAAAAAAAATTTCTAACGTTTCGAAACTGAAAAGACGAAATCAAGCTGTCTTAAACGAGGCCTTAGCCGAAATCTAAAACTGTAAATGCTCAGTTTCTTTGGAGGGATTGTTTTTTGTAAGCCATTTATAGCAAATGTTTATTCGGCTATGTATGTGGGGTGAAAAAACTCAAAACTGTATGATTTTCTGTAGCCATTTTGGTTGATAAAACTTTAGGATGAATCATCTAAAGCTATAAATATTGAGAGATGCCATCCTTTACCAGTTCTTGTTAGCATGGGATTCGAAAAATTGACACATGATATATAGTACTTTATCACATGCTATGAAAATGTATAACATGTGATTTGAACATCTCAAAAAACAGCTGTTCATGTTTTAATATTTGATTTTATAGCAAATATCTTTATAAATTTATGTTGTCTGTAAATCGGTGATTTTTATTTCATCATTAATGATTATTGTTCTATTGCTTACATAAATATATCTTAATATTTAATTTTATTTATCGTAGATCTTAGTTCTTACAAAAAATATCTTTTTTATTCTTGTATAGTCTGCAAATCAAAATCACATAGTTTCATGTCATTTAAATATACTTGGTGCTGCAATGCTCCATTTTCTCCCCGGCGACGTTATGCTCTATGTCATTTTGGTAAAAAATTAGGGTTCAGGCATCGTGGAGCTACACGGTGCGGTGTTGAAGCACTGAAAATAAGGTGTTGAGCGCACGCTATGCATCACTAGGCGTCATTGCAGCACTAAATTAAATTGCACAAATTCAGAGATCAAGGCGCCGCAGCGCCCTTCTCTGGTGCTCCGACGCTCAGAGTGTCACAGCACTTGATGATGTGGTGCCGCGATGCTAGTGCCCTTTTTCCAAAATTGTGGCCTTTTTCCTAGACTTTTCTATACAACAATGATCAAAGGAGGGATTTTTACAGTAAAACAGATACAAAAATAATAAGAACAATTTCCACTAACAACAAGCCAACTCTCCATCTCTCCTTGTGCCTTATTCGTTCACAAGCTTCCACACAAACAACCTAGCCTTACTCCACTCTCTAGATCTTCTTCATCAATCCCTTCTCTTTCCCTCAATCATCCATTAGTCTCCAAGCCCAAAACGACACATGCTCTCTTTAGCCAAAACCACCACCTGCTTCATCCCCACCATCACTAAACTCTACACTCCTTACCTCATCTCCACCTTTAAAACAACAAACCAAGCTCCCAACTCTGCCTTTAAGATCCTATTTTGCCCAATCTCCCTGCATCGACCACCTCACGTGCACAAGCCACTCAACTTCCTGCCTATGAGCAATTCTCAATTAGACATTTTATAGAGTGAGCTTCCTTCCCACACAATTAACTTTGACCAACCTATAATTCATAGGCTTTGCACATTACTCCTTAATGTTTGAAATGCAATGTAATGATGTTGGTTTGATGAATCATTGATCATGTGAAGGACATGTTATAATCGATGATTTAGTGTTTGAAATTATTAGTGCATCTTAATAGTTCATCATCTAAATTTTTAGTGATTCTGATAATGTCTTTTGTTTTAGCGTACAACATTCATTGAAGTCACATACACCATTATGTTGATTATGGGTCATTTCATAGATTGAATGAGAGTATGTATGATCACATCACTACAGCAAAATGTGATATTACTGGCGGATGGAATCCGACGGCAACAATCAAAATCCACCGGAAATACATGCTTTTCTGCGCATTTCTGACGCAAAATGCTCCGACGGTAATTCACACATCGGAAAATCAAAACCGGCAATTTTTTTTCGCCGAAAATTGCGCCGTTAACTTACCGACGCATATTCCGCCGGTACGTAAATTGTTTCGTGGGAAAGTCTAACGGTAATAACAGATTTTCATGTAGTGCATATTGCCATTTTAAGCACCATGATGGATATGTCGAGCGCACATCATCATCATCATCAAGTCTTCAGGATTTGAAGACCTTCAACAGTTCATATTCTTACAGCCTGACACATTAGCACACACTGCACTCTACTAACATATAGACATGCAGCTAATGCATTTCATAGGCATCTAAGCACTATGATCAATCTTTAGATTTGTGATGTAATTATGATGTTATCATTTGCAAATCAATATAATGTTCTATTTAGGTCAGGAGTTGAAGCTCAAGTTGTGATTATTGTAATATGAAATTTCTGTTTCGTTTGGGATGACTTTCTTATTGTTTTTTAAAACAACTTTTTAGTATAAAAATATTTTGTTCAAAAAATCTTTGTATTAAAAAATTGCTCTAAGAAGCAATAAGAATGTTGACACAAAGGAACCTTAGATCCTTTATGCTGCAGGTGGAGCAAACTAGATGATATTTATTTATACTTTTATAAAACATTAGGCAAATATAGATGTCAGCATATACATCATAAGATAGGCATTTAGGAGACAATAAAAATCACATCGTCAAAATTCTGATATGCATTGCATCTTAGTGTTAGGTTTCGTTTGGGATAGCTTTTTTGCTGCTTTCTAAAACAACTTTTTAGTACAAAATTTTATTGAACTATAATTTTTTGAACTTAAAAATTGTTTTAGAAAGCAATAATAAAGTCGTCCCAAATGAAGCCTTAGTCTTCATGTGTCGTATAAATCTTGATGGCATCACTTTAAAATGCACATAGGTGGGTCGAGTCGTATTTCTTCGGCTGTTGAACTTCGTAATCTTTTGTGTTTAAGATTATAAGGCTTCGTTTGGGACGGCTTTTTTTCTACTTCTTAAAGCGGCTTTTTAGTACAAAAATTAAAATTTTTGTACTAGAAAGCCGCTTTAAGAAGCAGGAAAAAAGTTGTCCCAAACAAAGCCTAAGTTTCATAATAGGCCGGTTCTTGACAAATGGAGGAACAGATGAAAACTCAAAGGTATCATGGATTCAATATGGTCTTCTCTCTCCTTGGTTGAAGAGCTATAAGACTTCAAATCCTTTGTTTAGGCCTTAGTTTTGTTGAAATTTGATTTATATTTTGAACCAATCCTTAATTCCCCATCTCCTTTAATGTTCTTAAACATTTAATTAATTAGTCAAATTTAATTAACACATAATTATATTTTATTTCATTTAAAATTAGGATTTGAACCCATCTTCAACCTAACTTAGGTTTCGTTTGGGACAGTTTTTTACTATTTCTTAAAGCAGCTTTCTAGTATTAAGAATTTAATTTTTGTACTAAAAAGCTGCTTTAAGAAGCAGTAAGAAAGCCATCTCAAACAAAGCCTTAGAGGCTCCCTTATTCTTAAAAATTTATGATTGAGTGATGAAGAACTATAAAATATAGGATGGTGAGTTAATGATGGGCCTGACTACTTTAATCAAAGGTTAAAATATAATGAATTTTAAATTATTAGATTGTTTTTATATAAGAATATCACATAACTTTATTAATTGATTGATTATTACATTAATTTAAGATAAATCTTTTTTTTTTTTAATGAAGATCGGATATCGTACGATGGTATTATAAAATTATGGGCCCCTTATTTGATCTTTTGTAGCCATAATAGAGCTTTTGGGATAAATAATTAAGGGATATGATGGTGGTTGGATGATATCAGTCGAGTAACAATGATCAGATAATTGTGATCACATATGGGGGTCGGGTGATAGTAGTCAGATAATGGTGATCAGATGATAGTAAATAGATTATGATGGCGAGACAATAACGATCAAATAGCAATAATCGAAAGGCAGTTGACTGATATTAGATTTTCATACGAAAAATAATATGTAAAATCTCTATCTATTATCGTGAATTACACCAAATATTTAATTTTAAATGATCATATTTAACACACCCAAAATTAAAAAAAAAAAAAAATTAAGCATCAAAGTCTTTATAAGTCTCAATATCATACAATAAATAAAAAATTTATATTTATGTAATTTTAAAAAATAATTATTAATTTTAAATACATTTTAATCATTTTAATAAGAATATTTAGGCCTAAGATAGCCAAAATATGTCCTCTTTGTGACTGTCGGTGCCCACCGAGTGATCGATCACTTTCAATTCCAAAATTGCCAATAAATTTTGACAACCAATCGTTTTGTACGGATATGAATGGCCGTTTTTGCCGACATTATCTATATATAAATATAATAAATATAACTGAATTCATACCATCATAATATTTTTATATAAAAATAAAAAGTAAAAAATATTAATAATTTAAAATAAATTATTTTTTCAATTTATATTTTTATTATTTACGAGCAATACAAATCATCTAATAATCTTAGAGATTTTCATAATTTCATCATGGCTATTAAGGGTGTCAATTTCGGGTCACAGGTCGGGTTCGGGTCGAACTCGGAACTGACCCGGGTTCAAACGGGTCGACCCTAATCCGACCCAGGTAGATAAACAAGTAGAAAATCCGAACCCGGACCCGACACGGGGAGTTGACGGGTTGACCCGACCTGACACCGAACCCGAAACACATGGACGAGTGCGTGTGAGCGCGGGCGCGCGAGGTCGAGCTCGAGTGCGTGCGCGGGCGAGAGCGGGTGAACGCGCGAGCAGCTTCGGGCGCGAGGCACAAGCGCTGGCAGGGTCAAATCCGGGAACCCGAACCCGACCAATTTTGAAATTGGGTCGGGTCCAACCCGAATTTTCTAGATCGGATTTTCGTGTCGTGTCAAATATTGACACCCCTAATGACTATCGTTTCTATTTTTAAAATTATTAGTCTCATGTATATAATAAATTTAAAATAATACTCGATTATTCATGTATATGCCGGTCAATTTGAGTTGATGGATCTGACCCTTATATGTTTTAACCCGAACTGACTCTTTTATCATACAGGTCCACAAATTTAACCCAAATTAAATCTGACTATTTGACTCATTTATCACATAGATCTTGAAATTTCTTACATGTCTAAGCTGAAATCAACCAATTTTCCAAATACGAATGATAATCGAGACTATTTAAGGTATTCGAGTAAATTCTTAATTTTTCAAGTCAAATTCTTATCAAGTCATTATTTGATGAGAAATTATTCTGTGTGGACACTATACCGTTATGAAGCGAATCATAATGCGTCACGTCACTCAGTATACAGTTGTACACAGCTGTGGTACACAGAAAGTGACACGACTTGTTCTGATTTGCTTCTAAATTGCGTTCGTATCTGCACTGAATAATTTCACTTATTTGACATCCTTAATATTCAATTATATATATTCAATTTTAGTTAGTTAGTTAAATGAATCTTAAATAATTTATTAGAATTAACTTTTATCAATTTATATAATTGAGAGAGATTGATAAATTTTGTATTAATTTTTATTAAAGTTTATTTAAGTGATTATTTGAAATTAATTTTATATAATAGAGTGATTAAATATAAAAAAAGTAATACTTTTGAACCTATTTTAGGACATATAATATTTTAATATTATAAATCATTTTATAAACGTCGGTGCATCGAACTTCCCCGCCACCCCGCGTGGCGTTTCGGCCGGAATATTCTCTCTCTCTCTCTCTCTCTCTCTCTCTCTCTCTCTCTCTCTCTCTCTAAGTCATTTCAATTCCATGATCCGAGCTTAAGGCGGCTGAATCACCACCATCTTCTCGTATAATCTGAATCACAAGCAGGAGGCGGAGAAGAAAAATGGGAGCTTTGGGCAAGAACTCTCGCGGGGGCAAGCGAGGGCCGTCCTTCTCATGGACCTCCACCATCACGATACTCATCTTCATCGCCTTCTGCGCCTTTGGAATCTACATTCTCACCTCCTCCTCTTCGTCCACTGCTGCCCAGCGTCGTTCCGACATTTCCCTCTCCTCTGACCGCCGAGCTTCCCGATTCGATCTCAAAGAGCCAAAGTCGGCCCTAGATGACTCCGCTGCGCAATCTGAATCTGGGGCTTCTGAAGAAGATTCCTCTGAAACTCAGCCGCAGCAGACGAATGAAGAGGAGGAAACGCAGAAGCAGGGGGGTAAAGGATCCAGCAGCGGCATTGAGAGTCAGGAGCAGATTGAGCATGACACTGATGGAACTGGTGAAGAGAACAACGATAGCCAGAATCAAGAACAATCTCAGGTGGATGGCACGGTGGCTGATGATGAAAGCGGGAAATCTGAGGATAAATTGGCTCCTGAAGCTGAACAGAGCCAGGATTCCACAGATCGGGGAATCGATGAGGAGGAGAAGAAGAAGAATGAGGAGGAGCAGACGCAAGAGCAAGCAGAAGAGGAAAATGGCAACAATAGCCACCAACCGGAGCAGCAGATAGAGGAAGTTGACGGAAGATTCGAAAACCAGCCAGGGTCACAGGTGGTAGATGATGAAACTACCCATACCACCAAAAGTGATGATGGAGTCATCAATCCTGCCACAAGTTTACCCTTTTCTGATGACCAGTTGGAAAATCCAAGCAACAGCGGTGACAATAGGCCACAGGAGAACCAGGAAGTCCACCCTCTGAATGAAGAGGGGCGGAAGGAGAATGAGGAAGAGCAGCAGCAATCTGGAATCAGCAAAGGCAATCCTGGCAATGAGGCAAGCTTTATTGGATATGAGTGGGAGCTCTGCAATGTCACCGCAGGTGCCGACTACATACCTTGCCTTGACAATGAGAAGGCTATCAAGAAGCTACATAATTTCAAGCATTATCAGCACAGAGAGCGCCATTGCCCAGAGGAGAGCCCCACTTGTCTTGTGCCTCTCCCCAAGGGGTATAAGAGGTCAATTGAGTGGCCGAGGAGCAGGGATAAGGTAATCATGCTGAATGGAATTACAATTGGCCTGTCTTTTGCTCTCTTAGTTTATATATTTTGGGCTTAGGGTTCCATTTGTTTCTTATTAATAGATATGGTACAACAATGTCCCTCATACTAAACTTGCTGAGGTGAAAGGGCATCAGAACTGGGTGAAAGTAGATGGCGAGTACCTTACATTTCCGGGAGGTGGAACACAATTCATACATGGTGCTCTGCATTACATAGATTTCCTTCAGCAGGTAAGCATCCGATGTTGTTAGTCCACTTCTTTCTTATAAGCATGCCTTAAGTGGCCATTTTACAAGAAATTATTATGTGCGGACACCGACTGTTCGGAGGCGAATCAGAAAGCGCCACGTCATCCGGTACACAGCAGCACACAGTCGCGGTATACAACAAAAAAGTGACGTGATGCGTTATGATTCACCTCCGAACTGCGTCCGTATTCGAACATAATAATTTGTCCCATTTTACAAGAAAATTCAGAAAGTTTCTTGTGCATGTTCCCACTTCAAGAAATATGGAAGTTTCAGAATTTGGTTATGTATGGTAAGCATAGGACTCAATGTCCTAAGTTGCCATGTCTATTGAGGTTCTTTTGGGATGTGGTTTCCGTGTCTCCTTTTCTTTCTTACATTTAATATATATTGGATATTAGTGAAAATATAGAAGATATTTTATATAGAATATTCATGTACGAAGATAGAGAGAAGTCTAGAAAATTTTCGGATTAGCTGTGCCTATTAAAACTCATGAAAATTCTTATGAAATTTTTAATCTTTTAATCAGAAAAATTCTTTTTATGTATTATTCAATTTTTTTTGGTTTTGGATCTCCCAAAGGAACTTAAGTTTAATTTCATTCTTGGTGGTGCATGAGAATACTCTTGATAAACAGAGTTAAACTTATATTCCAAATCTATTCAACCAGGTTTATCAAGGGATGATATTATTATTTCAGTAGGGGGAGCCTCATGTTTCAAGGCTAAATTGAACCACAAAGTAGAAGGTGAAAAAGAGGGGCGGTGGGTTGCACCTTTTGTGGTCCAGAGGAAGATGTTTAGAAGGTTTCTAATTAAGGGGGAATTGTTTAGGAAGGTTTTCTGATTATGTTTATATTGTTTAGGAAAGTTTTCTAAATCATATTTAATTGTTTAGAAAAGTTTCATAAATTACGTTTATACTATTTAAGAAGTATTTAATTATTTAGGAATATTTCTTAAATTATGTTTAATTGTTTATTAATATTTTTTAAATCATGTTTATTTGTTTAGGAATGTTTCCTAAATTATATTAGGAGAAAATCAATTAGGAAATCCTTTTCTAATTGATTTTCTTTCCTCATTGAAACATTTCCTAATTGAATTATTTTTCAAATTAAGGAGGGAAACATATTAGGAAGGAAGTTGATTTTAGAGAGAGGAAGGGAGGAAGCTTATTTAAGTCCATAGTATGGTTTATTTTAGGTTTATGGAGATTTTGTTTTGAATGCTGCAATTTTTTTTTTGTGAGGGATCCTAGCAGCGTCTAGGATTTGGGGTGGTGGCATTCCCTGGGTGAAAAAGTTGAAGATGCGAATAATTGAGAAGAAGAAGAGTGAGAGTTCGATAAGTGATACACAAGCTACTTCTGAGGATAAAAAAATCGACAAAGGGAAAGATGCGAATGAAGATGGCAAAGAAATAAACTTGCAAAGCCAAGCTAATGGTGCTATTAGGAAATCTACTGTATCAAATTACCTGGAGCAACAAAGATTTGTGAAGATGAGCCAGAAAATCAAAACTATGCAATCGTCTTTAGTAGAGGGAGGCTCTTTAGGCAATTGATATGAGCTAGGATAACTATTGTGAAGAGGCTTTGAAAATGAGGAATCTTTTGGAGGAATTCAATGAAGATCATGAACTGCGCCCATCAACCATTCTTGGTGTATGTGAGGACTTTTTTTTTAACGTGAGCACATTGTTACATGAAGTATTTCATCTTTGGGATGGTTAATGTCAAACCAAGAAACAAGTATAGTGCCAATTGAACAAAGGGTTATGGCTACTCCACTGAAGGTCTGCTTCCAATACAGGCATCCTAATGTATTTGACAATATTTTTCACATCATTATAGGTGACAAGAGCAAGGCTTCTTGTGGAATCAACCTAAGTGAGGATATCTTTGCTGGATTAATTTGACATTAAGGCAAGAAAATATCATCCATCATGATTATATTCCGGTTGGGGAGGGTCATGATGTTGGACTCAACCAAATCTCCCCGTTTGAAGCAAATGTTGATTGTAGCAATGGAGAACAAATACTTAGCAGAGATATCTACCACTTGGGCCACTAATTTGACTTCTTCCACATGCTTTTTACTACTTCACGACTGTAAGGTTCTATGTCAGCTCAATGATGGTTGTAATGTAGTCCACCTTTTCCTCTATGACAAGCCTTGCCTGTCATTAGTGGGCTTGAGTCTGCCATTATGAATCAGGCACTTATGAGAGGAAACAATCCTCTGAAGGCTAGTATGGCATTTCAAATTGCCGTCCAGCTTGGTCTATTGATGGCCTTACCCATGGTTATAGAGATTGGGCTGAAAAGGAGATTCAGAACTGCATTGGGCGACATAGTCATCATGCAACTTCAATTGTACTTAGTGTTCTATACATTCTTTCTTGGAACAGAATCCCATTACTTTGGACAAACAATCCTATATGGCAGAGCAAAATATAGAGCTATTGGACGAGGATTCATTGGACGACATGTAAAGTTTGCAAAGAAATACAAGATGTACTCTATAAGTCATTTTACGAAGGGTCTGAAACTTTTGCTGCCATTAATTGTTTATCTCAAATCTATGGATCTGCAACTACTAATTCAACAACCTTTATGCTTCTCACTACATCCATGTGGTTCATTGTTGTCACTTGGTTTTTTGTGTCATTTTTTTTTAACCTTTTTGATTTTGTGTGGAAAAAAATAGTGGATGGCTGCAATGGCTAGAGCAAATGGATAAAAAGTGAAAGCTTGGCAAAGATGTTACATTGTTGAAAGATGGAATATTCTTTAGAATGAAGCACGAGCAGATAATGAAGGATATAGAATTGGATCATGTGCTAAATGGTTCTCGACAGAAAATAGATTTTGTTGTTAAAATAGATGATCAGTAGACAGTTCCCTTGAGGAAAAGGTGGCTATTTGGGAGGAGAGTATTGATACACTAGGAGGGGCCACGGGCTTAGGGGAAGATATTTAGAAGATTCCTAATCAAGGGGAGTTGTTAGGAAGATTCCTAATTAAGGGAGAATTGTTTATGAAGGTTTTCTAATTATGTTTATATTGTTTAGGAATATTTTTTAAATCATGTTCAATTGTTTATGAAGGTTTCTTAAATTATGTTTATACTATTTAAGAAGTATTTAATTGTTTAGGAATGTTTCCTAAATTATGTTTAATTGTTTAGGAAGGTTTCCTAAATTATGTTTAATTGTTTATGAAGGCTTCCTAAATTATATTAGGAAAAAATTAATCAGGAAATCATTTCCTAATTGGTTTTGTTTCCTCATTGAAACATTTCCTAATTGAATTATTTTCAAATTAAAGAGGAAAACATATTAGGAAGGAGTCTTATTTTGGAGAGAGGGATGAAGCTTATTTAAGTCCATAGTAGGGTTTATTTTAGGCTTATGCAGATTTTGTTTTGAGTGATGTAGTTTTTTTGTGTGAGGGATTCTAGCGGCGCCTAGGGTTTGAGAGAGAAGATCCTCTCGAAAGAGGATCATTGTATCTTGTTTTTGTTATTTAATTTGCTAGCAATAAAAAAATTTGTTTTATGCTAAATTTTTCTTGTTCATTGGCTGTTTTTGATACCAAGACATATCAGTGAATCACCATATTCCAATGGGTAGCCATCTTGCAACAAGAGAGAGTTTATGAAATGACCTCAAAGCAAGATATCAATGAGATGGATAGGCTCAAATGGCTGATGGGTATATAAGAGGAATCAAGAAAAGGTAGACATGATCATCTTCATGGATCTTTTATCACGTTGTCAACAAGTTTGAGATTCACTTCGCATAGGAATTAGTTGACCCATTTGAGCTACTCTGTTAGTAACCATAAATTGCGTCCTCCATAGTAGACTCGTGATCTCAAATCAATGAAATAAAATTTAAATTTCTTGACAGATATTTCTTTTATGAATCAGCTTTGGTTCAATACGGATAATTGATTCTCCCTCATGAAAAGGCATAGGAAGCATAAAATACGACTTCTATATTCACATATTAACTAGATGCTTCTATTTAGTTTATTTTTAGAAGTGGCTAGAAGGACCTTATAATAATAAACATTTCTTTATGAAAATTGAGGGTTAATTTTAGAGTTGATTATCATTATTATTAGTTTCGTAAAAATATTTTTTTTTCCTATGAGCCTAGAGTTTAACGATGGGCTCCAGACGAACAACGCATCATTTAAATTTTTTTTTTTTTTTGAAATGCAGTAAGTAAACAAACCATAAAGGAATAAAAAGAAAACCACCTGTACCCACATGCACAACCCATTTTATTCAGAATATATTTTTGAAACTAAGATATACAACATGATTTATTTGCTCTGGATCTTTTCCTCTATATGCTTGTATTTCCAATACTCCACTTGGATTTTTGTTCATACTTTAATTTCATACAGGCTCTTTGTATTTTCTAAAGAGTAAATGATAAAATCGAACAAGACTCAAACTTGCGAAGTAGTATATATATATATATATATATATATATATATATATATATATATATATATATATATATATATATATATATATATATATATATATATATATATAATGCTTCAAATTTTGAATTATAAAGAAAACCCTTCATATTCATCTTTGTTTGATAATCTGATTCATGGCATCTCTTGCACTTGTTGCAGTCTCTACGCACTATTGCATGGGGAAAACATACCCGTGTTATATTAGATGTTGGCTGCGGAGTTGCAAGCTTCGGTGGCTATCTCTTTGATCGAGACGTAATCACCATGTCTTTTGCACCAAAGGATGAACATGAAGCTCAAGTTCAGTTTGCTCTCGAGAGAGGCATTCCTGCAATATCTGCAGTGATGGGCTCCCAAAGACTTCCATTTCCCAGCAAAGTTTTTGACCTCATCCATTGTGCTAGGTGTCGTGTTCCATGGCATGCTGATGGTATTTCATCTTTGATATATTTCCTTCCTTCACCATTTAAGCTTCGTTTGGGACAGCTTTCTTACTTCTTCTTAAAGTAGCTTTCTAGCACAAAATTTTTAATTTTTTACTAAAAAACAGCTTTAAGAAACAATAAAAAAGCCGTCCCAAATGAAGCCTTAGTTTCAGCTGTGTTTTTCTTTTGTTATTCTATTACAATTGTCATGGCAGGAGGCATGCTTCTTCTTGAGCTCAATCGTGTGCTGCGTCCTGGCGGCTATTTTGTGTGGTCAGCCACACCAGTTTATCAGAAACTAAAGGAAGATTTAGAAATATGGAAGGGTAAAATGCATCTCCTTATTTTCCCTTGATGATTTTCATACCAGGTTTTTGCTTCAGGTTATATGGAAGCTATTTTTCTTATTTCAGCAATGAGTTCCCTAACAAAATCGATGTGTTGGGATCTTGTCACTATCAAGAAGGACAAATTGAATGGAGTTGCTGCAGCAATCTACAGGAAACCCACTTCTAATGAATGTTATGAAAACAGGAAGAATCAAAGTCCTACGATGTGTGAAGAGGAAGATGATCCCAATGCAGCTTGGTGAGCTGATTTTTCCAATCTTATTTTTTATAACTTACAAAGACCAAAGAACACAGATATTCATGAATATGTTAATATTGATTTCTTTGGAATGATAATTATATGGTTGCAATTAATCTGCCAAATATACCAATGGCAAATTAAAACCAAAGATCAAAGCTACTATCCTGAATGAGTTTGAAGATCTGTTCCTAATTAGTTTTATGTGACATCTCTAAAGTTTTTCCATTTATTAGCTTGCCTTATTTTTTAACAGTTGCTTACTGGCTGTAGATAGCATCATGATAGGAAACACTAGAAGATTTCAAGTAAATCCCATCAATTTCAGAAAATCAGCGAGAAACTCTTCCAAACTTTAAAAGAAACAAAAAAGAAGGGTAATTTTATTGCAAGAATCAATAGATCGGAAGAAA
Organism: Dendrobium huoshanense; assembly: GCA_016618105.1. NCBI lineage: Eukaryota > Viridiplantae > Streptophyta > Magnoliopsida > Asparagales > Orchidaceae > Dendrobium > Dendrobium huoshanense. Next base: position 1,145,880 of record CM028360.1, on the reverse strand, counting down.
ACAACAAGATACAAGTGATCCTCTATTCGAGAGGAGGATCGATCTCTCCCAATCTCTAGACGAATCTAGAGCTCAAAACCTAAACCTAAGAGATTCCAAAATCAGCCAAATTCAAGATACCCTAACCCTAGAAAAACAAACTATTTAATGCATACAAATCAAAAGGAAATTCCTAAACAATCCCTACATTCAATTTTCCCTCCCAATTCCCTAAAAAAATCTTCCAAATGGTCCGTGAACCTGGCGGCTTGATTGGCATACGCAGAGGCGGAGAAGTTCCGCCTCATCTGCGCCTGGGCCGATCCCGCATGGACTGGCTGGACCGGTCAAATGGAAAGATCTAACACATCACTTTAGTCTCTACTACACTTTTCATGGCATTTGATTAATTCAGAATCACGGGCAAAACCTAGGACGGGATGCTGGGCATATGCCCCATTGGCTCGCACTTGCCCCACTGAGGTGTTTTATGGGAGGACTTGGCCAGTTAGCCTACCCCTCAAACTCTCTGTTGTATGAGTTCGGATCAAAACTTTTGTAAAAAGTAGAAGCATGATAAAGAGGCAAATTAGAAAGAGAAATTGCAAACGCTTATGTGTGTTGATCTTAGAGAGACCACCGGAGCCATTATTGCTTTGTCATTGATTCTTCATTGACTTGCAACTAGTGAAATCTAGCTAGGAATTTAAATTAATTTTTTTTATTTTATTATAACAAATATGTTTGGCGCCGTCTGGGTGAAGGAAGAAAAATCCCGTATCTCCTGCACGAGAGGAGGGGTGCTAATTCGAGCAGGGGAAATTTCCCACTCGCAAATAGCGGAAGCCTCAACCGTCAGAAAATCGGGGGGAGGAGAAGAAAAATCCCGTAACTCCTGCACAAGAGGAGGGACGCTAATTCGAGCAGGGAAAATTTTCCACTCGCAAATAGCGGAAGCCTCAACTGCCAGAGAGCCAGAGGGAGAAAAGAAGAGAAGAGATAATTTTTCTAAAGGCCTAGGGGGGCTATTTATACTTTTTTGGAGAGAAGGGGGAAGTTTCTAGAGTTCTCTAGAAATTTCGAATTTTTGGAATTTTTCTAAATTTTTCCGAATTTTTTGGGATTTTTTTCGGATTTTTTAAATCCAAGTGGGCCCCACAGCAATTAAAAAAAATTCAAAAAGTAACCGCCGACCACAGAACCGCGCGCCCCAAGGTTCGACCGCCTAGGCATGTCCGGGCTCGATTTTCGACCCGGACGGTCTGATTCAGACGTTTTTGGGGTCCCCGGACACGTTTTTGGGGTCCCCGAACACGTTTTTTGACGTTCCGAACTCAATTTTGACACTTTCGGAACTTAACGGGGCCTCTACGATAAAGTTTGAGCAAGCATTTAATTTTCGGAATGCAATTTTTTGTGTTTCGGCTAAAACAAATTGTCGATACATATGTTTTCGGATTCCTGGAGCTTCGACATCCGAAAATATGGGGCAATTGATACGTCATGCAAAAATTATCTTGATCGGGCACGAATCTCGAGGCAAAAAACTAGCCGGAAACTTCAAAAATTAAATTTGGGAGCACCTAAACTCCGATTTCAACGAGCTTATAGTCAAACTGAGCGTCTCGGAAATACGAACCCAACGACACCAAATTCAACCCAATACGAGCCCAAATGGGTCCGAATCAAGGGCCCGAAGTGCTGTTGGGAGGTTCAAACCACAATTTGAGTTGTCAAACAGTCTCTGATTAACAAGTATACTCGAATCGAACGGCTCGACGAGACGAATCCAACGAGCCCAAGATCACCAAATTCCGACTTCATTAAGGCCTTCAAATGTCCAACAAATGGTGCATGATCAAAGGATTCGATATCGGCCGTCCATTCAAACCACTCCCAATTCACCCCTGATCTCAAGACTATTTACGAGCCATGTCACTCCAGAAAAACTATAAATAGAGCCCTCATTCTTCACAAGGGGGACTCAAGTGAAGAGAGAGAAGAAGAAGAGAAGAAGGAGGAGAAGGAAGAAGCTCCTCCTCGACCACCGCCGAAGCTCTTCCCGCCGCCTGAAGTCGCCAAAACTCTGCCGGATTTTCGGGAAACGCCGAGAATTTGCAGAACTTTGTAAACTTGCTTGAAGAAACAAATTGTAATCTGATTGCCCCGACTTGTGGGACGAATCAGCCATTTGTAAATTGCAAAACACTAGTGGAATTTTTCAACTGGGCGAGGCCCTGTGGTTTTTTCCCTTTTTGGGTTTTCCACGTAAAAACTCTGGTGTTCATTTCTCTTTTCTGTTTGTGTGCTGAATACTCGTGCAACGCTAAGACGAATATTTTATAACTCTACTGCCGCGTATATTCTAGCACGCAACAATTAGAAATGACTTTTTTCATTCATTAGAGGACACAATGGAGAAAAAAATTCATGTAGCCGACCCCATATAGTGAGATAAATGTTTATATTATTGTTTTTGTTGTTATAGCAAGCTAATTTAAAAAAAGTTTCCAAGTATATCAAGTTCCCTTGAATTAGTACTGCACATAAAGCCACTCCAAATCAAAGATTGAGTGTTTAATTTGCAAGAAGCTTATTATCAAGTTTTTAAGTCTAGATATCTCCCCCCCACCCACCAAATCTTTGTTCTTCTGGTCTGAAAGAATGTTCAAATTCCGAGGAAAATCCTAATAGTTTGTTTTATTCTTGCCTTTTAATGTTTTTTACAGGTATATACCTTTAAAAGCCTGCATCCACCGGGTTCCTACTGATGCTTCAGAAAGAGGGACGAAATGGCCCATGGAATGGCCACAAAGGCTTAAGACACCCCCATCATGGCTAGATAGCTCCCAGGCAGGTTTCTATGGCAAACCAGCTCCTCTTGATTTCAAATCTGACTACGATCATTGGAAACAAATCGTAACTAAGTCCTATCTCAATGGTTTGGGAATAAATTGGTCCAAAATTAGAAATGTGATGGACATGAGAGCTGTCTATGGAGGGTAAGAATCTATCGCTGCAATGTTACTTGCCACCTTACTTTTAAACAAAATCTTTACTTTGTACCAACATAAATTTTCTTCAGATTTGCTGCTGCTTTGAAAGACATGAAAATATGGGTCATGAATGTAGTGAATACTGATTCTTCAGACACACTTCCTGTCATCTATGAGCGTGGCCTTTTCGGCATATATCACGATTGGTGTGAATCTTTCAGCACTTATCCTCGAACTTATGATCTCTTACACGCGGACCAGCTTTTTTCCAAGCTGAAAGAAAGGTAATTAAGGCTTTGTTTGGGACGACTTTCATATTTCTTCAAAAAGCTGTTTTAAGAAGCAATGAGAAAGCCGTCCCAAAGAAAGCCTAAGTTGAAGTAGGATGATTTCGAACTCAAAAACATCCTCTAAACTTGCTCAAATAAAGTTTTTATTTGTAATCTTTCTGTGCTTCCAGATGCAGTATTGTTCCAGTTATGGCTGAGATTGACAGGATTATGAGACCTGGAGGGAAACTAATAGTCAGAGATGAATCTACTGTTACTAATGAACTGGAAAGCTTGCTGAAGTCCTTACACTGGGAAGTTCAACTGATCTTCTCCAAGGACAACAAAGGAATAATAGCTGCAGAAAAATCAGATTGGAGACCTGAGACCTGATTAGTCAAGTGATGATTTAGGTTCCATTAGCTCAAATATTTCTCACCAGATTTTTCTCTATGATTTTGATAATCTTGCAGTCATAGAATGTATTGTTTTTAACAATAATTCTACTATTTCACATTCTTCTATTGTAAGATCATTAGAATTGTCATATTGTTGCCAAAAGCCAATTTCTTTACATTTTGTACCATTTTGTACTATGTTGCCCTATGGTTTTAAACAATATAATAAGAAGTGATTGTGCTTATGAATAATTTCTTCTTTATGTACTTTATTTAATGAAATTCTGATTAACTTATTGCTGGTAGAGATGATTGAGAAAGATTGATGGATATGTCTTGTGATGGCATGGTTCAGTTGGTGAAGAATCATGTTACCTATGACCTACTAAATCAACATAGGCTTCATTTGGAACAGCTTTTTTACTATTTCTTAAAGCAGCTTTTTTTATAAAAATTAAAATATTTGTATTAGAAAGTTGCTATAAGTAGTATGAAAGTCGTCCCAAACGAAGCCTGAGACGGCTTTTTTGTTACTTCTTAAAGCAATTTTTTAATACAAAAATTAAAAATTTTATACTTGAAAGCTGTTTTAAGAAGTAACAAAAAGTTGTTCCAAACGAAGCCTTAATCACTTTTACAAATTTAATTAAAATATTTTTGAATCCTTAAATTAACCTCTTTGATTTCTTATAATTTATTTGCATTAGGATTGATTGCAATGAATTGTATTTGCACTTTATATCTTATTTGTGTAATATGATTGCCTGGAATTATGGGCTTTTTAAATATTTAAATATTTTATATTAGGAAACAAGTAATATAAAATTAATAATATGATTTCTATTTATAATTCAAAATAAGGTTCGAATAAAATTATAAATTTTTTTAACAATGATCAAATATTATTTGATCTCTAATTGTATAAGAAATGGCTTTACTTCAAAAATTTCAATCAAAGTTCAAATATGATTTAAATAATATTCAAACAAGACATTGTTAGAAAAAAAATTTACAAATCAAATTATTTGTAAATTTTGTTCAATGTTCGAATAAGGTTTAAAGTGTCTAAATAATAGAGTACAATATGATAGACTATAATCACAACAACTATAATACAAGAAAGTATAGGACAAACACAATTGAGGAGAAATTTTAATAATAAATATTCAACACAATGATGTCATTAGTCTTGAATAGCTCAAATTATCTTACAATCTTCTCCATCACACTCTTGGCTCTATGTGTGTGGAGAGATTATTACGTGAAGAGTTTGGATCAGAGCTGCTTCTAGTTTTTTGTGTGGGCACAATAAAAGCGCAGTAGTACACAGTAACTATACTTTTATTCGCTTTTGCTACGCACACTCACGGAATCCGGACAGTTCTTCGGTCCGGACTCCTCACGTAACCTATGTGTGACCCAAGTATATATCAATTTATATGATAAGACAACACAAATGATTCAATCACAAAAGAGACTGAATGCAAAACAACAAATGTGAACTTTGCTCAAAATTTCATCAAATATTGATTGAAACTTATTGCTAGATTGTTTGAACAATGTTCTAGAATCGATCGAAACTTGTTTGGACATTGTTCGAGCTATCTTTTTTTTAATTTATTTAATTTTTTTGTTCGAGCTATCTTTGAATGATGGTCAAAAAAATTTTAGACTATTGTTTAATGCTAGTTATAAAATACAAACAAGCTTTGAACGGTCAAGAGTCGAACATGTTTCAATCAATGTTAGAATAAGTTTCAAACAATGATAATGTCAGGTCTAATGGTGACGCAGGAGCTAATGTTTGTATGGCCAAGATGACTCTCGTAGTTATGTGTAGCTTATTGCCTGTAGCATTTTATCTTGCCCAATGTATTAGATTCATTATAAATAGCTTGAGTTGATGAAAATAAAGGCAGTGAATATTTGACCGGAATTCAGACTTTGTTCTGTTTCAATTTCCCTGTTTTTCTTTTCCCGCCTATTGGCTTGGGTTCCTGGAATCGCAGGTAACAAAGCTGGGGAAGATAGCAGATGCCCGTGCGTTTGCTCTGAAGATCTCAGGCGGTCACCCCTTGATCCTATAGAGGTGGTGTCATTTGGTATCAGAGCCGGCAAGATGACGCCATGGAGGAACCACCAGCGTCCGGTGCGAGACATGGTGGTTGAAGATTTGCAAAGAGAAATCCAAAGGTTGCAGCAAGAACTGACCCGATGAGATCAGCAAGAGGTGGGTGGGCAACAAGCACAAGAAAATGTCAATCCGTTCCACCAGGAAACATCAAGTGACGAAGAAGTTCAGTCGAGAAGGCTCAGGCCGGACCACCTACCTGGACGTGTAGACAGTGGAATCAAGATTGATCTCCCGGAATTCGAAGGAAGGGTGGACCCTGATGAATTCCTGGACTGGATGCATACGATCGAACGCATTCTTGAATTCAAGGAAATCCTGACGGAGAGAATTGTTAAACTGGTGGCTATTAAGTTAAAGAAGGGTGCCTCTTTGTAATATCAAAATCTGCTCCAGGATCGTCCAGGACGATCTGGGATCGTCCTGGGACGATCAGTTGAGAAGTTGCTCCAGAATTTGTCCAGATTTGTTCCAGGTGTTTTCCTGTAGGCATCGTCCAGGCCGATCTAGGCATCGGCCAGGTCGATTGGCACTGTTCAAAATATCGGCCGGAACATAGCCCTGGGAACCATCCAGGACGATCAAAATGGTCTGATCGTCCCGGGACGATATGGCGATCGGCCGGGCCGATCTGAGTATTATAAAGCTGAAATCAGTCGATTTGAAGAGAGAGAAAATTTTATTAAAAATGAAAATATCTCTTGAGGAGAGAGAAAGTCGAAAAGCTTTTTGGAAAAGTTGATTTTCGGGCGACGCGGAGCTGTTTTTGTCCGACGAGATTGTTCAGGAAATTGCTGTACGAAAGGTAAGACACATTCCGCCTTTCTCAATTTTCAGAACCGTCGTGTTTGGCGGTATTTTTTGTCCGGATTTTGTTTCCGTTAGCGATTTTCGTCCGTATCTTTTGATTGGTTCAGTTTTTACCATGTAACTTTCTGTATATTGTTGACGTGCCGAGTGTGCACATTTTGGTTATTTTCTGAAGATTTTTGTTCTGGTATTTTTGATTCGACTGTGTTTTTAGTCGACTGGATTTTTCTGTGAAATTGAAAATTATCTGTGCAGTAGAATAAATGTTCTGAAATGTTGTTATCTATATTCTATGCAAATTTGGTAAATTGTTATTTTCAGGAAAAATTGTGTAAATTCTATATACTGCCGTTGTGCTGCCCGATTTTTGTCTGATTTCTGATTTGTCCGGATTTCTTCTGAATTAATATGCTATCTGTATATGCTATAAAAAGGGAGTTATAAGGGGCCTGGATCCTATGAGATTCAGTTAGTGTCTGGGAAATCTGAAATGAGCTCAAATCTAAAATCTGATATCTGTTCTGTTCTGGATCCGATGAATTCTGTTCTGGTGCTATAAGCACATCTGTTCTGGTGCCGTGAGCACAAAGGGAGGCATAAGGGGCCTGGATCCTATGAGATTCAGTCAGTGTCTGGGAAGGGAGGCATAAGGGGCCGGAATCCGTAGAGATTCCGTCAGTGTCAGGGCATTTAGCTATGAATTAAATAATATCTGATATCTGATTTGATATGATTCTGATTTCCGTATTTATTATGTAAGTAAATCTGATTCTGATTTACGTACGATATGAATCTGATTATGATCTGTATGATATGATTTCTGTACAATTCTGACATATGATCTGAATTTCTGATTTCGGTACGATTCTGATTCTGTTGATCTGATATGTCTGATCTGTTCTGTTTCTGATTTGATACGACTTCTGTTCTGTACAGTTCTGTTTGATTTGATATGTTCCGTTCTGATCTGTCTGATTTGATATATGTTCGATTCTGTTCTGATTTCTGTACGAATTTTGTCTGATGTGTTGGTTTTGAGATTCTGAGAATTTCGATTGGAGGTTTGTTGCTTTGCTAAGCTGTTGAGCTCACCCTTGCTTTCTAGTGGTTTTCAGGTTCTGGGAAAGGGAAGGAAGTCCAGGAATAGATTTCAGAGTCTGATCAGTATAGGTATTGTTTTGTACCTTTTGATTTTTGTACAGTCATGCCTTTTCTGTTCTGTTTAAAAGCCATGTACTGTATTTGTAGATGATTGTTTTGAGGAAAAGAAAAGATAAATGTTTTGTTCCGCTGTGTTTGATGATTCATAGTAGCTCTGTGTTTGTGTGTCTGTTTGAGTTAAAATTATTTGGAAGATTCAGTTCTGAAGCAAATTCCAAAGCCAGATCCTGGTTATATTTTCTGTCACGGCCCGGTGCAAACGGGATCCGTCTCGGGTCGGGTCGTGACAAACTTTAGTGGTATCAGAGCAATGGCTTTGGAATTTGGGATTGTGTAAAACAGAGTTATAGGAAGTGATCAGTGAGTCTGTCTGGGGGTAGTTTTGGTTTGTTCGGCTTTTTATTGTGTTGTTTTTGTGATAGTTTTCCGGATTTTCTGGATTTTTCTGTATGGATCAGCCAGACCCAGACATGACAGACGGGCAGAGTTCTAGTCAGGCAGCACCAGTGGGGAGTACAGCCCCAGTGGTCGGTGCTGACACGCTTTCACAGTTTGCTACGCTTGTTGCTCAGATGATGAGCGTGTCTCAGAGCAGAGCTTCTACTGTCATATCTGATGATATTGATAGACATTTGCAGGTGTTTTTGAGGTTGAAATCTCTGAGGTTTGAGGGCGCTGTTGAGCCCAGAGCAGCCGAGGAGTGGCTGAGGAGATTGTAGAAGACCTTTGACGGAATGCAGTGTCCTGCGGATAGGAAGGTTCCGTTAGTAGTGTTTCTGCTGGATGGAGAGGCTGAGCACTGGTGGGTTGGCCAGCAGAAGGCCAGATTTCATGGCAGACTGAACTCTTTGATCACTTGGGAAGAGTTCACTGAGGTGTTTCGGGATTGGTTCGTTCCCCCTTCTGCACGACAGCAGATACAGGAGACTTTTCTGAGACTTGTTCAGGGGAGCAAGACGGTGATGCAGTACGAGGCTGAGTTTATTGCATTAGCCAGGTACGCTCCGCAGCTGGTTAGCACTTCTGCTGAGAGATGCTACAGATTTCTGAGGGGATTACGAGATACCTTGAGGCAGCCCCTGATACCGTTTCGGATCACTGACTTCTCTGAGCTTGTGGAGCGAGCTCGTCTGATAGAGAATGACCTGATGGCTACTCAGCAGCGGTGGACTGCGAATAGGAAGAGATTTGGAGATGAGGCTTCTGGCAGTGGTTCCTCTGGGAAGAGGAGATTTGTAGCTGGTTCTAGATCTGGAGACTCCAGGAGGAGTGGAGGGTCGTCTGGTACTACTACCAGTACGACGAGTTCTGGGTCAGTCAGTACGGCACCTGTGTGCCAGAATTGTGGACGACGACACTTTGGCCAGTGCTACAGGATGGCTGGTTTGTGCTTCCGATGTGGTCAGCCAGAACATCGGATTGCAGAGTGTTCACAGGCTGGATTTGATCGGCGTTCTGAGTTCCGATCAGAGGGTTCTGTTAGACCTGTCAGTTCAGCAGGAAGACCGAGGATTATTCCTCCTCGCCCTAAGGGATTTGCTGGTAGAGGTGGTAGTTCTAGTTCTGGACCACGGAGACCACCTACGGTTCAGAGGGAGCAGAGTAGTTCTATTGCTTCAGCTCCTGCTCCAGTTCAGCCCCGAGTTTACAGCCTGAGTCAGCAGGAGGCTCGTGATGCTCCAGATGTTGTGACATGTACGATTTACATTTCTGATCAACCCTGTCGTATTTTGTTTGACTCTAGAGCGAGTCACTCTTTTGTGTCCGAGCGCTGTTTTGAGGCTTTACGTTTGGATTCCATTTTACTTTAGGTTTCTCTTTCCGTGATTTTGCCGGCTGGAAGTAATTTGATTGCTCGGAAGTTTTGTTTTTGTGAGATTGAGATTTCTGGCAAGAAATGAAAATCAAGTTTGATTCTGTTGCCGATTTCATCGTATGATGTGATTCTGGGCATGGATTGGCTGAGTCTGTATGAAGCTCAGATTGACTGTCTGAAGAAGCAAGTGAGTTTGTTTGTGGCTGGAGAGAGAGTTGTATTTTAGGGATTACGAGGTGTTCTCTCCAGTCTGGATTCTGTGTTGGAGGTGAGCAGGATGTGGAAGAAGGGATGTCCAGTCTTTTTGGCTTCGGTGCAGGATCTGAACCTGGAGGTTGGTTCTGTTTCTGAGATCCCTGTGGTACGGGAGTTTGCTGATGTTTTTCCTGAGGAGTTGGTTGGTTTACCTCCGGATAGAGATGTGGAGTTCTCTATCGATGTTTTTCCGGGTACCGCTCCGATATCAAAGCTCCGTACAGGATGGCACCGAAAGAACTTTCTGAGTTGAAAGTTCAACTTCAGGAGTTGGTTGACAGAGGCTTTGTCCATCCTAGTGTTTCGCCCTGGGGAGCACCTGTTCTGTTTGTGAAGAAGAATAACGGGACACTCCGTATGTGTGTGGATTACAGAGATTTGAACAAAGTCACGATCAAGAACAAGTATCCTTTGCCTCGGATTGACGACTTGTTTGATCAGCTTTCCAGATCTTCGGTGTTTTCGAAGATTGATTTGAGATCCGGATATTATCAGGTGAAGGTGAAGGAAGCTGATGTGGTGAAGACAGCTTTCAGTACTTGGTACGGGCACTATGAGTTCTTGGTTATGCCTTTTGGGGTAACCAACGCGCCCGCTATTTTCATGGATCTGATGAATCGAGTATTCAGGGAGTATTTGGATCAGTTTGTGATCGTCTTCATCGACGATATTCTGGTATATTCTGCTTCTGAGAATGATCATGCCAGACACTTGAGAATTGTGTTGGAGACTTTGAGGAGGCATCAGCTGTATGTCAAGTTCTCCAAGTGTGAATTCTGGTTGAAGAGCATTTCATTTCTGGGACATGTGATTAGCGCAGAAGGCATTTCTGTATATCCCCAGAAGATTCAGGCAGTTGCTGATTGGCCAAGGCCGACTACGGTATTTGAGGTACGTAGTTTCTTGGGCATGGCCGGGTATTACAGGAAATTTGTGAAGGGATTTTCACAGATTTCGACGCCTCTGACGAGACTGACTTAGAATTCAGTACCTTTTGTTTGGATACCGGAGTGTGAGGCGAGTTTTCAGAGATTGAAGGATTGTCTGACTTCAGCTCCGATACTAGCACTTCCATTAGGTACGGAAGGTTTTCAAGTGTTCAGTGATGCTTCACTGAAAGGACTGGGATGTGTCCTGATGCAGCATGGTCAGGTAATTGCTTATGCATCTAGACAGTTAAAGCTACATGAGAAGAATTACCCGACACATGATTTAGAGTTAGCTGCTGTTATTTTTGCTTTGAAGATTTGGCGTCATTACCTGTATGGCGTCAGATGTGAGATTTTCACTGATCATAAGAGCCTGAAGTACATTTTGACCCAGAAGGATCTGAATTTGAGGCAGAGAAGATGGCTCGAGTTGATCAAGGACTATGATTTGACTATTCAGTACCAACCTGGGAAGGCGAATGTGGTAGCGGACGCTCTGAGCAGGAAGTCTTCTGGAGTATCAGGTATTCAGCTTACTTTTGATGATTTCCTGATACGTGATATGGAACGATTGCAGTTAGAGGTGATTCCCTCCAATGATTTGGAGTTGGCTCAGATGAGCATTCAGTCTACTTTGGAAACAAGGATTCAAGAAGCCCAGAAGTCAGATTCTGATTATTCGAAGTTGATTGCTCAGATTGGATCTGGTAAGACTCCTGAACTTCGAATTTCTGATTCTGGTGCTATTTTATGTAAGAACAGGTTGTGGGTACCTGTGTTTGGAGATTTGAGCAGGAGATTATGTATGAATCTCATCATTTAGGCTACATTGTACATCCAGGCAATGGTAAGATGTATGCTGATATGAGACTTTTGTTTTGGTGGCCTGGAATGAAAAAAGATATGGCAGAGTTTATGTCGAGATGCGAAGCCTGTCAGTTGGTGAAGGTAGAGCATCAGCGACCAGGTGGACTGTTGCAGTCGTTGCCTATCCCTGAGTGGAAATGGGAGGAGGTAACGATGGACTTTGCGATGGATTTTCCTCGATCTAGACAAGGGCTCGACGCCATTTGGGTGGTTGTAGATCGATTGACGAAGTCCGCCCATTTTCTTCCGATCAGGCAGACCGATCCGGTGGATCGTTTGGCACAGATATATGTGAAGGAGATAGTCAGATTGCACGGTGTGCCTCGAGTGATTGTTTCTGATCGAGATGGACGGTTTACTTCCAGACTTTGGAAAGGCATTCAGCAAGTTTTGGGTACGAAACTGCATTTCAGTACAGCCTTTCATCCTTAGACCGACGGACAGTCTGAGAGGACTATTCAGGTGCTGGAAGATCTGTTGAGACTTTGTGTTCTGGACTTTGGCGGAAGCTGGGAGGATCATATCCCACTGATTGAGTTTGCTTATAAAAACAGTTTTCAGTCCAGTATCGGTATGGCACCGTACGAGGCTCTGTATGGCAGGAAGTGCCGTACTCCTTTGACTTTGACGGAGGTCGGAGATAGACAGGCTTTGGGGGCCACTTTTGTTGATGAAACTGCTCAGAAGATCAGTTTGATAAAAGAAATGTTGAAAGTTGCTCAGGATCGTCAACAGAAGTATTACAATCAGAACCACAGGTTTGTCGAGTTTCAGGTTGGTGACTTTGTGTATGTCAAAGTCAGCCCGATGAAGGGTGTGAGTAGATTTGGTCAGGTGAGCAAGCTTAGTCCAAGGTATGTTGGACCTTTTGAAATTTTGGAAAGGATTGGAAAATCTGCTTACCGACTGTTGCTTTCTGATTCGATGTCTGATGTGCATAATGTGTTTCACGTGTCCACTCTGAGGAAGTGGGTATCCGACTCTAGGAAGAAGGTATCAGCTGATGAAGTTGAGATTCAAGAGAATCTGACGTACAAGGAAGAACCAGAGTTGATTTTGGCGTACGACGTCCGAAAGTTAAGAAATAAACAGATTCCAATGGTTAAAGTCCAGTGGAAGCACCGGACTGCACGGGAAGCGACTTGGGAGAAGGAGTCTGACATGAAACAGTCGTACCCGTACTTGTTTTGACTTAGTTTGGATTGGATAATGTCGAGGACGACATTTTTCTGAAGTTGGGGAGATTGTAATATCAAAATCTGCTCCAGGATTGTCCAGGACGATCTGGGATCGTCCTGGGACGATAAGTTGAGAAGTTGCTCCAGAATTTATCCAGATTTGTTCCAGGTGTTTTCCTGTAGGCGTCGTCCAGGCCGATCTAGGCATCGGCCAGGCCGATTGGCACTGTTCAAAATATCGGCCGGAACATAGCCCTGGGAACCATCCAGGACGATCAAAATGGTCTGATCGTCCCGGGACGATATGGCGATCGGCCGGGCCGATCTGAGTATTATAAAGCTGAAATCAGTCGATTTGAAGAGAGAGAAAATTTTATTAAAAACGAAAATATCTCTTGAGGAGAGAGAAAGTCGAAAAGCTTTTTGGAAAAGTTGATTTTCGGGCGACGCGGACCTGTTTTTGTCCGACGAGATTGTTCAGGAAATTACTGTACGAAAGGTAAGGCACATTCCGCCTTTCTCAATTTTCAGAACCGTTGTGTTTGGCGGTAATTTTTGTCCGGATTTTGTTTCCGTTAGCGATTTTCGTCCGTATCTTTTGATTGGTTCAGTTTTTACCGTGTAACTTTCTGTATATTGTTGACGTGCCGAGTGTGCACATTTTGGTTATTTTCTGAAGATTTTTGTCCTGGTATTTTTTATTCGACTGTGTTTTTAGTCGACTGGATTTTTCTGTGAAATTGAAAATTATATGTGCAGTAGAATAAATGTTCTGAAATATTGTTATCTATATTCTATGCAAATTTGGTAAATTGTTATTTTCAGGAAAAATTGTGTAAATTCTATATACTGCCGTTGTGCTGCCCGATTTTTGTCTGATTTCTGATTTGTCCGGATTTCTTCTGAATTAATATGATATCTGTATATGTTATAAAAAGGGAGTTATAAGGGGCCTGGATCCTATGAGATTCAGTTAGTGTCTGGGAAATCTGAAATGAGCTCAAATCTGAAATTTGATATATGTTCTGTTCTGGATCCGATGAATTCTGTTCTGGTGCTATAAGCACATCTGTTCTGGTGCCGTGAGCACAAAGGGAGGCATAAGGGGCCTGGATCCTATGAGATTCAGTCAGTGTCTGGGAAGGGAGGCATAAGGGGCCGGAATCCGTAGAGATTCCGTCAGTGTCAGGGCATTTAGCTATGAATTAAATAATATCTGATATTTGATTTGATATGATTCTGATTTCCGTATTTATTCTGTAAGTAAATCTGATTCTGATTTACGTACGATATGAATCTGATTATGATCTGTATGATATGATTTCTGTACAATTCTGACATATGATCTGAATTTCTGATTTCGATACGATTCTGATTATGTTGATCTGATATGTTTAATCTGTTCTGTTTCTGATTTGATACGACTTCTATTTCCGTACAGTTCTGTTTGATTTGATTTGTTCCGTTCTGATCTGTCCGATTTGATATCTGTTCGATTCTGTTCTGATTTCTGTACGGATTTTGTCTGATGTGTTGGTTTTGAGATTCTAAGAATTTTGATTAGAGGTTTGTTGCTTTGCTGAGCTGTTGAGCTCACCCTTGCTTTCTAGTGGTTTTCAGGTTCTGGGAAAGAGAAGGAAGTCCAGGAATAGATTTAAGAGTCTGATCAGTATATGTATTGTTTTGTACCTTTTGATTTTTGTACAGTCATGGCTTTTCTGTTCTGTCTTTCTTTCTGTCTAAAAGCCATGTACTGTATTTGTAGATGATTGTTTTGAGGAAAAGAAAAGATAAATGTTTTGTTCCGCTGTGTTTGATGATTCATAGTAGCTCTATGTTTGTGTGTCTGTTTGAGTTAAAATTATTTGGAAGATTCAGTTCTGAAGCAAATTCCAAAGCCAGATCCTGGTTAGATTTTCTGTCGCGGCCCGGTGCGAACGGGATCCGTCTCGGGTCGGGTCGGGTCGTGACACTCTTTATGGTGGGAAAATTTGAAACGTATCCAGGAACGAGAAGGGCGGAGCAAAATCACTAGCTGGGAGAAGATGAAGAAAGAATTGCAACGAAAGTACCTCACTGACTATCACCGGCAAAACTTGTTCTTGAGATTGCATCGTCTTCAACAACACCACCTATCTGTCGAGGAGTATGTCGCCGAATTCGAGCAGCTCTCACTGAAATGTGATTTGAATGAGCCCGTGGACAACACGATAGCCCGATTCTTGGAGGGATTACAACCCTTGATCGCCCACGTTGTCCAATTACAGCCCCATTGGACGCTACAAGATGCGATCAATTTGGCTCTACAGGTAGAAAGAAAACAAAAATCATCCAAGAACGTGCCGTTCAAATTCAAAGATACCGCAGGGGAGAAATCTACGCCGTTCCAGAGGGGGGGGGGACTTCAGTCGTACCCGAAAAGTCTCAGGGACCATCAGACAAACCGTCAGGGCGACCGTGGAATCCTCCCACAACCTCCAGTGGTACTCCGGTTCGAATGCTTCAAGTGTCAAGGCTTTGGTCACATGGCCTCCAACTGCCCCACCCAGAGAATTGTGACTATTATGGAAGAAGGACCGGACCCGGCGAAAGTCTATTCACCAGAAAACCTTGCTGATCATGAGACCATGAACCATCCCACTGTCATTGAAGCTGACGAGGGAAATTTGCTGGTACTTTGTTGGTTATTGAGCAGTCACAAGGAAGAACTCGAACAACGGCATAATCTTTTTTGCACGAGGTGTACTATCAACGATCAAGTCTGTCAAGTGATTGTGGATAACGGTAGCTGCGAAAACATCGCCTCGTGTGCATTGGTTGAAAAACTGCAGCTGCCCACTGTTAATCACCCTCAACCATATGCACTATCGTGGATACATAAGGGTAATACGATTGAAGTTACTAAGCGCAGCCTTGTCCATTTTTCTATTGGCAAGTTCAAGGATCAAGCCTGGTGTGATGTCCTGCTGATGGATGCCTGCCATTTGCTATTAGGTCATCCATGGCAATTTGATAGGAAACTATCCACAATGGCTTCGCTAATACTTACACCCTGACTCAGGGGCCAGAAACCATTGTGCTGATGCCATTCAAATTTCCGCCAGAAGAATCTGGGAATGAACAATTAATGGTGAGCCAAGCCGAATGCAGGTTGGCCCTTCAACAAGCGAAAGGAGGATACCTAGTGCTGGTCAAAGAAGCCGATGCGAAAATCATTCCTATGCCTCTAGAGTTGCAGCCATTGCTTAATGAATATAAAGAGGTATGGGCGGAAGAGCTGCCGGCCAGATTACCACCAATGCGGGAAATTCAGCATGCCATAGATCTCCTACCTGGGGTCTCGCTGCCCAACCGTCCTCCATATCGGCTGCGGCCCGACGAACACCTAGAATTGAGAAGACAAATTGAGGACTTATTGGCCAGGGGCTACATTCGGCCCAGTACCAGTCCTTGCGCTGTTCCGGCGTTACTGGTGCCCAAGAAAGATGGCTCGTATCGGATGTGCGTGGACATTTGAGCGATCAATAAGATCACGGCGCGGTACAAGTTTCTAATCCCACGCATCGATGACCTATTCGATCAGCTGCAAGGAGCTACCATCTTCTCCAAATTGGACTTAAGAAGCGGCTATCATCAGATGCGCGTACGGGAGGGCGATGAATGGAAAACCGCCTTCAAGGTTCGCGACGGCCTCTAGGAATGGCTGGTCATGCCCTTCGGGCTGTCCAATGCTCCGCGTACATTTATGCGTCTCATGAATCAAATCTTCCAGCCATTGCTTAGCCAATGTGTGGTCGTCTATTTCGACGATATCTTGATATACAGTCCAGACCTACAATCCCATTTGCAGCATTTGAAGCAGGTCTTACAGATTTTGAAAGAACATAGGCTTTACTACCATCCAAAGAAATGCCACTTCTTGGATCCCAAAATTCAATTATTGGGGTTCATTCTCTCGGTGGAAGGCATTGAAGTAGACCCCGAGAAAATTGGAGCTATAGTTACGTGGCCCATCCCCTGCTCGTTCACTGACGTGAGAAGATTTCATGGACTCGCCTCCTTGTACCGTCGGTTTATTGCCAATTTCAGCACCATTGCCACTCCCCTCACGGAATTGCTAAAATCCAGTACTTTTAGCTGGACCCCGGAGGCTCAGAACAGTTTCGAAGAATTAAGGATGAAGATGACCTCAACGCCTGTTTTACAACTTCCTGATTTCAGCAAGTTGTTCCAAGTTGAGTGTGATGCGTCTAACGTGGGTATAGGAGCTGTCCTAAGCTAAGAGGGGCAACCAATCGCCTACTTCAGTGAAAACCTGAATGAAGTGCGGCAAAGATACTCCAGGTACGACAAGGAGTTCTACGCGATCGTTCGAGCCTTACACCACTGGAGTCATTATCTCTTGTTCAAGGAATTCATTATGTTCACCGATTATGCAGCTTTGAAGTTTTTGGATAGTCAAAAGAAGTTGCGAGGGAGGCATGCCACCTGGTTTGAGTTCTTGTCTGCATTTCAATTTGTGCTCAAGCATAAGGCCGGGAAAGACAATCAGGTGGCCGACGCTCTTAGCCAGCGTTATGTACTACTATAGACGGTGCAGGACAAATTAGTAGGCTTTAACGCTATCAAAGAGCTGTACTCAGCTGATCCGAACTTTGGAGCCATATGGAAGAATTGTCAGAAGGCTCCCTACCAACTATTTCATATCAAGAATGACTTCTTGTTCCACAACACGAGTATCTTTATTCCAAATTGTTCTTTGAGGTTGGCCCTGATTGCGGAATGCCACGACGGAGGATTGTCCGGCCATTTTGGCCGAGTTAAAACTCTGTCCATCACCCGTAAAAAATTCTTCTGACCAACCATCAAGAGGGACGTTACTCGGTATACCCGAAGCTGCCAAGTCTGCAAAAAGGCAAAAACGTCTCTCACCAATGCGGGGTTGTATTCTCCGTTGCCTATTCTGGTGCGGCCCTGGGATAATGTTAGTATGGACTTCGTGGTGGGATTACTGCGAACGCAACGTAATAAAGACTCTGTCATGGTCGTGGTTGATAGGTTTTCCAAGATGGCTCATTTCATTGCTTGCCAGAAGACCTTGGATGCTACTCATATCAGTGACCTCTATTTTAAAGAGATCGTCCGCCTCCACGGTATACCGCGAACCAACATTTCCGACCGAGACGTTAAATTTCTCAGTCACTTCTGGCGAACTTTGTGGGGGAAGCTGGGAACTCGGCTTCAGTTTAGTTCGGCGGTGCATCCTCAGACGGACGGACAGACCGAAACCGTTAATCGAAGTTTAGGCTTTTTGCTAAGGTGTTTTGTAGGGAAGAATTTGAAGCAATGGGACCTCATTCTCCCTCAAATTGAATTTGCATTCAATCGATCAACGAACCAGACCACCGGCCACAGTCCATTTGAGATCGTCTATGGTAATAATCCGCTTACACCACTTGATTTGCTACCTGCATTATCAATGTCTGCTTGTAGTAAGGACGGGGAGCAACACAGCGAAGAGATCAAGAAGCTACACCAACAAGTAAGGGATAAGATAGCTTAACAGAACGCCAAATATCAAAGCCAAGCCAACAAACATCGAAGATCCGTTGTCTTCCAGGTCGGTGATATGGTCTGGATCAAGCTGAGGAATTAGCGATTTCCACCCGGACCGTTCAGGAAGCTGAAACCCAATGCTGATGGCCCCTTTCAAGTGCTCAAAAGGATCAATGACAATGCCTACGAAATCGAACTCCCGAGCGACTACAACGTATATGCAGTCTTCAATGTAGCTGATCTCACTCCCCATTTTGATATAGAAGACACCTTTCCCACCCCGGGTGAATGACGCAGGAGCTAATGTTTGTATGGCCAAGATGACTCACGTAGTTATGTGTAGCTTATTGCCTGTAGCATTTTATCTTGCCCAATGTATTAGATTCATTATAAATAGCTTGAGTTGATGAAAATAAAGGCAGTGAATATTTGACCGGAATTCAGACTTTGTTCTGTTTCAATTTCCCTGTTTTTCTTTTCCCACCTATTGGCTTGGGTTCCTGGAATCGCAGGTAACAAAGCTGGGGAAGATAGCAGATGCCCGTGCGTTTGCTCTGAAGATCTCAGGCGGTCACCCCTTGATCCTATAGAGGCGGTGTCAAATGGTTTTATAGCTTTAGAGTTCATGCGTTAACATATAACATTGCCGGATTTAAATGTCATCAAATATATAATTTCAGTAATTTTCAACGATAAGTATCAATTGGCTAGACAAGAATATGAAAATATTGTATTAGAACTTTGACTCAAAATCATTAATCATGAACGAGAATTGCGGCAAAAGAAGGCATCAATAATAGGAGGGTTTGATCAACTTCTCGCTCAAAATGTCACTTATCTATACGAAAACATCTCTTTGAATTATATGACATTTCTGGCTCAATGAAAAATTTAAGCATATTTTTTTAAGAAATATAATAGAGAGTATATTTTCCTCATTTTAAATATTATAAGACTTATAAAATTTTAATTTTTTTACTAAAAACCATTTATGTTAAGAAATTGAGAAAAAAATTCTATTATCATACCTTTTTATTGATATATGAATTGATAGATTTATTAGTCATGAAATTATGGATTAATAGAGTGTTTCTTCACAAATTTCCAACCCGAAGTCCCAAATCTCTTCATCTTCTGCTTCTGCTTCTCCTTCTCCTTCTCCTTGCTGCAGCTATCGATCGACGAAGAGGAAATCATTGGTAGCTTCGAAAATCGGCACTGAGTAGCCTCTCGGCGGCCATCTTCCGTTGCATAACTGGCGATCGGATCCTCAGCCTCGCACGGGGAAAGGCCTCTTCCATTTCTCGTATCCAGCTGTCAATCTTGCTTGGAAGTTACTAAAAATTCGTTTCGACCAAGTCAGGATCTCGGCCGAACCCCTAACACTGTAAACGTGGTCTGCTTCCTTCCGACCGCCGACGGGCGGGTTTTCTGGTGTTCTCGACTACCGATCTTTAAATTTGTATGGCGGCGGAACAGGGCCAGGTTCCAAACGCGGACGCCTTCGATGCCTACTTTAGGAGAGCTGATTTGGACCAGGATGGAAGGATCAGCGGAGCAGAGGCGGTCGCTTTCTTCCAGGGATCCAACTTACCCAAAGAAACCCTTGCGCTAGTTCTGTACCTCGCCTTTACTGTCATTTCGTATATTTCCTAGGTTTATTTTCTTCAATTTTGGAAGTTATCATATATGTTTGTTTGATTGAATGTGGATATTGGGGGAATGCTTATAGGTGGATTTTCGTTTGGATCTGTGATGTTGCTATTTGTTGAGTTGAATGCTTTTAGATCTGTTTCATTATTAATTATAGAGCTTCGTATAAGAGCAACGAATTAGGTACATTTAAAGTGGGGATTAGGAACCATTTCCTGAAAATTCATTGAGTAATCCGAATAATCAATGTCTGATTGAACTTGGACCTTTTTTCATTTCTCAAGATTTATTGTTTTCTTTAGTAACATTTGAGTGGCTTCAGGTATGGTCCTATGCTGCTGGTGGAAACAGTTCTTTGGGGCGTTTGGAGTTCCACAATGCGTTAAGACTTGTGACAGTTGCTCAAAGTGGGCGACAACTTACAGCAGATATTGTGAAGGCAGCATTATATGGTCCAGCTGCAGCTAAAATTCCAGCGCCAAAGATAAATCCTGCTCCTACTTCTGCACCCCAAGCCAATCAAATGTTAGTGCAGCCTACTCAGACTGGTTTTATAAGGCCACCTGGTTCTCAGTTGAATTCCATGGCTTTTTCTGCACCTCAAACAAATAACATATTGCCACAGCCTGCTTCAACAGGTTTTGTGCGACTGCCTACTTCTCAAATGACTGCTGCAGCATTGCCTCAATCTTCTCAGTTAGGATTTATGAGGCCTCATGCTTCTCAGATGAATTCTATGGCTACATCCTCACCCCAAGAAAATAGCATGATACAGCAGCCTTCTCAGGCTAGCTTTATGAGGCCTCCTCCTCAGCTGAATTCCACAGTCACTTCTGCATCCCAAGCAAATAACATGTTACTGCAGCCTGCGCAGGCTGGTTTTATTAGGCCAAATTCTTCTCAAAACACTGGTCTCACTGGACAACAGATGCCCATAGCCACAGGTTTAAACTACCAGGGTTCCCCTGCTACACAGAACAATTTTGCGAGGCCACCTCAAGCTTCACAAGTTGCAGCATCACATCCAGTGCAGGGGTTTAGTCAAGGACTCAATGCTGCAAGTACTGCAATAAATCTATCTTTATCTACTGGCGGGATTGCTGGTAGGAGTAGCGGGTCACAAGGAGCTGTTAATTCTCAAGTTCCTAACCATGCGTCCATTGCAGATAAAGATGGTTTTGGTATAGTTCATTCAAATCTGGATGCAACTTCTAAACCGCAAATCCAAAATGTACGCTCTTCCCCAATCACTTCAAGGCCTCTTGATCCAGTGTCAGCCTCCTTGCAAACTACTTCCAAGGATTCAAACGTTTTGGGTGTTTCCGGAAATGGTTTTTCTTCCAATTCAATATTTGGTGGCGACGTATTTTCAGCAGCCCAGATTAAGCAGGATGCTTCCATACCTATATCTTCTGCAAACAGTTTCTTCAACTCATCTAATTCGGCCCCTGTAGCACCTAAAAATGCTGCAAATCCAGGTCAGGTCATGCCAGGTCTTCCTCCAGTTGCAAATCAGTTTCAGAGGATTCAACCCCCTATTAAACAGAATCAGCCAGAGACAATGCAAAACAATTTGGCATTGCCTGCTCACAGTGTTCCAAGTGGCTCTGATAGCAGTGTTTCCACTCAAAATGAAGTTCCATGGCCGAAAATTACTCAGTCTGACATTCGGAAGTATACTAAAGTTTTTTTGGAAGTTGACAAGGACAGGGATGGTAAAATTACTGGTGTAGAGGCTAGAAACCTGTTCTTGAGTTGGAGACTACCTAGAGGTTGACTTTAATTAATTCATAATACATATTTGCATTATGCAGAAACTCTTTGACCCCCCTTGAACTGCTTTCTAAAAATTAAAAATTGTATTAGGATGAAGCTGGAATCAAACCTTATTTTTTTTAGATTATTGGCTTATGCTATTTATGTATAATGATATTTCATTTCTTTCTTTTTTCAACGATTCCAGAGATCTTGAGGCAAGTGTGGGACTTATCAGACCAGGATAGTGATAGCATGCTTTCATTGAGGGAGTTTTGTGTTGCTGTTTACTTGATGGAGCGCTACAGAGAAGGCCGCCCTCTTCCATCTGTCCTTCCTAATAGTGTAAAGTTCGATCAAACTTTAATACTTGCAACAGGGCAGCCATCATCTGCATATGGTGCGTCAGCTTGGCAGCCAAGGCCTGGTAGTTCTTGTACTCACCATTGGTATTTTTTAAATATTAAATCTTGCTTTGTTTTCTTGGATTAGGAACATTTTTTTTTCCTATTTTGATGATGCTTCTATGCCTACATATTGATTGGCATTTCATTTACATGCTATTGATTTATTTGTCTCTCAGCTTTATCTCAACAGCCAATGCCGGGCTCTCTTTCTGTTGTGCCTCCCACTAGGGTGGATTCTTCTACAAGGGCTCCAATCCCTTCTCAGCCTGATGATGTAGCGTCGCCAGTGCAACCAAAAACAAAAGTGCCAGTGTTGGAGCAGAACATGTTGAACCAGCTTAGTGAAGAGGAACAGAAAGCGCTCAACTCGAAGTTACAAGAAGCAACTGATGCTGATAATAAGGTATGTGGTTATCCTATTGATTATCGGATCTAGGAAAACTGTCAAGTATCTGTACACTTTTCTAGCATTATGTTGTATTATTTTATTGTGCACTACCTGAAATTTCACGTGCTAAAAGTTGAATTTTCTCATTAGTAGGTCAGGTTGATAAGTTTGCTGAATAACCCTTTCTTTTAGGGTAAATCAAATATAGGATACGGAAGTTGGGGCATGGTAATGATTGGCAAGATTGAGTCCCTTTAAATTTAGAACTTCACCTTTAGATATCTCAAGCTCCTTTTACATTGTTTTTAGCTTTTTAAATAAATAAAACGATTTAATTGCCTTTTTTGGCAGAATTAATAAGGCCACTTTCTTAATAATAAATTAGTGTAGGTCCTTCACACTTTAACCTCATTCTTATTCTTTCATTTTCATCTAAAAGAGAGATGAGGGTAAAATAATACTCACACATCTCTCTCTCTCTCTCTCTCTCTCTCTCTCTCTCTCTCTCTCTCTCTCTCTCTCTCTCTCTCTCTCTCTCTCTCTCTCTTATATAAAATGATTTTCTAGTTAGGATTGGATCTCATAGGGCGTAGGCTCCCACCATCCTTTTGTTTCTTGGAGATAAGTGAAATTTAAGGGGTTTTACATGATTATTTTTACTATTTGTTTGAATATTAATAGTGAAGTAATGGGAGTAGGGCATTTATTGCATGTTACATGCTTTGTTATTTGAAGCACTTTCTGCCTTGGAATACAACAAGAAGCCTTTATTCCACTATGTGGGGTTCAATACATTAATCTTTTTTCTCCATTGTGTCCTATCATGAGTCAACTTCTCATTTAAATCTAATAAAAATTGTCATTTTAATACTTTCTAACCAATACTTTTTAGGTCTACCTTTGCCTTTCATAACATAGGCCAGATCTAATACATTTACTCTCTTAACAGGGTCATCGGAAGACTAACATTTTATTTAACCAAACCATTTAAGACAACTCTTTTGTCTTATCTACAACTAGAGCTATTTCAACCTTTTCACCTATATACTCGTTTCACATTCTGTCTCTAAGTGTAAAGCCACTCATCCAAACAAGCATCATCATCTTTGCTACAACAACCACATGAAGCCTTTATCCCACTGTGTGGGGTTTTCGACATGAATCATTTTTCTCCATTGTGTCCAGTTTAGAGTCAAATTCTTTAAATTCTTATTTAAATTTATTAAA
This sequence comes from Dendrobium huoshanense, assembly GCA_016618105.1. Classification (NCBI taxonomy): domain Eukaryota; kingdom Viridiplantae; phylum Streptophyta; class Magnoliopsida; order Asparagales; family Orchidaceae; genus Dendrobium; species Dendrobium huoshanense. The sequence continues at coordinate 1,122,105 of CM028360.1, read as the reverse complement.
GAAAGATCATTTCTAATATTTTCTAACAAAGTGTTTTTAGGTTTACCTCTAACTTTCTTAACATAAATCAAATCTAATACATCTACCCTCTTAACCAGTTCATTGGAAGGCTATCGTTTTATGTGATCAAACCATCTAAAGCGACTCTCTCTAATCTTATATTCCATTGGAGCTACTCCAATCTTTCATGTATATGCTCATTTTGTATCCTTTCTCTAAGAGTAAAGCCACTAATCCGCTTAAACATCCTCATCTTTGCAACCCTTAACTTAATATTATGCTTATCTTTTAATGACCAACATTCTGCATCATAAAGCATTTCAGGTCTCACCACCATCTTATAGAATTTCCCTTTAGTTTTAGGGGGGATTTTTCCATCACACAACAAGCTAGATGCATTCCTCCACTTCAATCATCCAACTTGAATTATATTAATAATATCCCCATCTATTTCATGATCATGCTGAACAATAGACCCAAGATATCTAAAATATGTACTCTTATTAATGACTTGATCGCCCAAAATCACAATCCCCCACTAGATCTATTGCCACTAAAATTACACTCTATATATTCAGTTATAGATCTACTCAAATGAAAACCTTTTGACTCTAAGGTTGACCTCCATGCTTCATGTTTACCTTCAACTGCCTCTCTAGTTTTATCAACAAGATAAAAATATCATCAGCAAAAAGCATACGCCAGGGTACAACCTCTTGCAAATTTCTTGTGAGAAAATCCATTACTAAAGCAAAGAAGATTCGAGCTTAAGGATGATCCTTGATGTAATCCAATTGAAATAGGAAAACACTTGGTCAAACCACCTTGTGTTTGAACTTTGAACACAAGTAACAACTCCTGCATACATATCCTTAATGATTTGAATATAAATATTATCAACCCATTTCTTTTTTAGAACTCTCCATAACACTTTTGGAATTTTATCATATGCTTCCTTTAAATCAATAAATATCTTATGTAGATCCTCCTTATTCTCTTTATACTTCTCCATCAAACCTCTTAATAAATGTATAGCTTCCTGAGTAGGCATACCCTTATAAAAACAATCAATTTAAGTCTTACTATGTTCATTCTTATAAATGATGAGATGTTCCTCTCTTTTTAATAAAACATTGATAATTACAAAACTATTTGCTAGCATAGATTATAATATGATTATAACACCTTTATTAGTTACTCCAAACTCATAGCCACTATGAGTGTTTTTAAAATCTTCTACAACTCTCCCAGCATATCTATTTAAATCTCTTTCAATAAAAACTCTTTCTTCAAGAGGTATCTTCTATATAATTCTTCTAAGTTATTTTAAAATTTTATTTTTGAACACATATTCAAGCTTATTTGAGAGCATAAATAATTAAAATATTTATAATTTTAGTTTCTACAATAATCTTTAAAGCTTTAATTTTATCTACAATTCTATTAATTTCTACAACATTATCCTTCTCTTATATATGATCAACATTATACCATTTCTAATATGAGTCTTACTTGAATACAAAAGTTTAAATCATAAACTATCATCTCCTTTAGCTTTTTGTCCAACCTATATATTTTCCTGGATATATAGAATATTTATTTTCATATAATCATAACATTTATTATTTTATTAATTTTTTTGTAAGAGTACCTATATTCCAAGTTTCTATTATAATTTTAATTTTATGGACTAGCTTCTTTTCCCACATATGTCCATGATTTAGGAACTCTTGCTTATTTGACACTGCACCCAGGTGCTAGTGTGGCGTCCCTTGCGCACTTTTCGCTGTATTTAGGTCATACAGTGTATTGCTTCTAAGGAATGTTCTAGAATTAAATGTATTAAAAGATTCATGTCATAATTATTCGATAAGTTTAATGTTGATTGTTGGCTACCTAACGTAACCCTTTATTTTTCTCTTCTAGGACTTGGGACCCGGCATTGACAATGTTGCTTTTTATGTTGGAATATGTGGATATCTTTATCTTGCATGCCATTTTATTGATTTATTTTGAGCTTTTTAAATTGGCTGTTCTCTTGCCTACCAGTGCAGATATTTTTTAGTTTTTTTAATTTTTAATTTTTTTTAAATTTTATTAATTTATTTATTTTATAAAGCAAAAGCGGTGCAATTGTTTAGATGATCCAATGTTTATTATCTGCCTTTTGAATTGTTAGATAGTCTTTTTAAATGATGCATACTCACCTCCTTATAATGCCTGAAGGTTCAAGAATTGGAGAAGGAGATCCTTGATTGTAAGCAGAAGACTGAAAATTACCGCAAACAGATGCAAGAACTTGTGAGTTACTATTGTTTACATATTTCTCTTTTATGTTATCTCATTCTGTGCAGATAATATGTAGTTCAGTGCTCTTGTTTATTAGATGATGTTTTTCTTCTATTCTAAAACTCATTTCCAATATTTATTAAAATGGGTATGTTCTATGAGAAGTCACTGTTTTAATAGTGCATATTTTATTATTGCCAAAATGTTGTTGGTTAGCCAGTACATTCTTGGTGTTCTACTTTTCATGTTGAGTTTATTTTGAGGGTATGGACTTTAGGAGATGCTTCATTGAACGCACAAGATTTCATATCTAGTATGAACAGGGATCAAGTTAGTCCCAAGGCCTCCACATTATGCTGGCATATAGATAACACAGGTTTGGGAAAATTGGAGAAAGAATGGGAAACTAAATTCCTTTTTCAAAATGGAAAAAGCAATGGAGTATAATGGATTTTATCCAATTTATAAGCAAGCCTAACAAAATAATAGGGAAAAAAAAGAGAAATTTAAAATATTATGTAGGTTATGGAAACTACTAAATAGGAAGCTAATAGGTTGCCATGCAGTCAAGTGCTACACAAACTCCCTCCTATTAAAGAAAACTTGCGCTCGAGTTTTGTAACTACAAAGAAAATTCATCTAGAGGAAAATATTTGAAGATATTAGCAACATTAGAAGTGTTAGAAATGTTCATGTTGGAAAGAACATGAAACTTACAAGTATTGTCCCTAATCATTTGTGATAAGCGAGAATGGCCAATCTTCTTATCTTTTAGCTTGTTATATTTCCCTACAGGATAATGATTTCATGAAGATGTGCCATCACCAAATCACCCTGAAAAATTTAAGTTGTCAATGTTGATCTGCAACCATCTTGTAACGAGAATTAGCTTCTTCTAGATATCTCTTCACATCTGGATGAATTTGTTGAACATGTTCAACAAACTTCCCAGCCATGAGATTAATATTATGAGAATAAGGTAGATAAATCAACTCCATGGTATGCCTTGGAACTCTAGTACAGACAACTTTAAAGGGATATTGTTGGTCAATGCTGTTAAAAACGAACTCTATTTATTTAATGGAATCATCCCATTGCTTCAGTTTATCACCACAAACAAATTGAATAATATGTCTAAGTGTGAGAGTAGCCATCTCCGTTTGTCTATTCATTTATAGGTGACTTGTAACTTTTACAACATCCACTAAAAATGACTTAGGAACTTGACATTTGGTTTGTAGTGATTCAACTAGATACTCCATGGAAGTGAATGATTTCTTAGAAGAATTGATGAGCCATGTGTGAAGCATCCGTATGGAATGAAGTTCAACTTCTTGGAATATTGATTGACTACAATGAAACTGAAGCAACTCATCTTTGGGTTGATTAAAACCAATAATAAAATCTATAGTTATATCCCATCAAATTATTTCAGGAATTGGCAGAGGAGTATAAAGTTTTGTGTTTTGAGCTTCACCATTAGCACGTGATCAAGCGCAAGGTTTGACTGATCAGGTGCATTTTGGCTGATCGAATATATTTCCATCACTCCTTCTTGAACTTTACCCATTAAAATAGTATGGTTAATATAATCAATCACTTGAATTACCCAAACATGTGCATCCAACACAACCCAAGACTCATAGAGATCAAAGAAGATAATACAAGTTAATTGTGCAAAAGAATTCCAAAATATTTTATTCACGAACTATAAAACTTCTAGTAAACATCAAAGTTTATATACATAACATCAAATTTTCATCATATACATTATTTTAGCATGCTTGATATCTTGCGTCAGAATTAAACATCAAAACATAAGGTTGTAGATTCAATACTTGATTCTCACTTAGGCTCAATCTTGTCCTTTTCTCTACTTGAAACAACAATTAGAAAAATAATCTGACGAGCTATAAAGCTCAACAAGATAATTAATTTTAACATAAAATTTACGTACTCAATGAAATGAAACAACATTATATGCTAATCATGAATTAGATTGGATTAAAAATTATGATTAGAGAGTAGTCTAGTGGCATTACATATACTCATTATGTAATGAAATTGCTTACATAAGGACAGCATACTATTCATACAAGCCTCCATATCCATCAACTTCAAATTGAAGTTGATTCCTTAGAGAAAATACAAGAAATAAAAAAATCCTTACCAAAACCAAGCCTTAGCCTCCATAGTTTCCTTTTCTTCCTCTTAGTCATCTATTTTCTGCTCATAACCAGTTGCTTACTGGAATGGGAATGGATATGTTGTGAGTGCGTGAGTGATTCACTCGTATTTTATGACATAATTAATTATATTATATTATATTGATATCCTCAATACATCACAACCATCCGAGTAAACAATTCACTGTTGCATTTAGAGATAATTGGATGGGAAAGGTAAAGTCACATTATATTAGTTTAGGTGTATAGTATATTAAATCTATGAACCCAAATAATTTAAATTGGTTCAACATTTTATGTAGCACAACATCTGCTTTGCCAACTCAACATAAATCATTTGGGTCAATCACATCATAATGCTTTGTTGTTGAAGCATGTTTTTAACAACACTGATTATAACTTTTGTTCAAGTCTTAGTTTGTTGGTGTGGTTAACTAAATATTATTAGTCAATGATATATGCCACCAATGAAATTATTAGTATATTATTAAACAAAATTATTTGTAATCGAATTGTAAGTCTATTATTTGCTAGTTATGTTTTTTCTTTGGATAATTATTCTTAATTAACCTTTGATTAGCTTTGGGCTTTAATTGGGTAAAAATTAAGGGGTTATTTGGTTGGCTAAAAAATAAATGCAGTATAAAATGATTTCTTTAGAGTTGTTTAAGGGGTTATTTGGTTGGCTAAAAAATAAATGCAGTATAAAATGAGTACTTTAGAGTTGTTTGGATGGGTGTAAAGAAAATGCAGGTGAATGATTTTTGTTTGGTTTGAAAGAAAATGAATATAGTGTAAAGTTTAAAGATGGTGACGGCCGGTGGCGGTGGTGTCCGGGGGTGTCTTCCGAAAGTGGTGGCAGTGGCAGGCAAGTGACGGTGGTCGATGGCGGTGGCGATGTTGGACAGAGGCGAGTGGCGATGGCAGGCGTGGTGGCCAGAGAAAGTTGGAGGTGGCTGGCGGTAGTGGCCGGCTGCGGTTGGCGGCGGTCAAGCGAGCTTGCTTGCGGTGTCCGTTGTTGCTCAAAATTGGGCGAGTTTGGTTTATCTAAAAAATGAACTTGAATGGTTTACATTATATTTACTTTACTTTGCATTCATTTTTCATCCAACCAAACTCCAAAATTTTCAAAACCACTACATTTGGAATTCTTTACACCCTAATGTAATCCAACTAAACAGCCCCTAAATGCAATTAGTGGCTAATCAGGTGTAAATTAACTATTTGAAGGCCCTTAATCATGCCTAGTTGAGTTATTTAGTGATTGATTCTTTTAATCTAAATGTGTGCAATGGCCGATTAACCCTACTTTCTCTTTAATTAGGTACTGATTGTCAGCTCTTACAAATTATTAATTTAATAAGTATTAGATTTTTGTGTTAATTGAATGAAAAAATATAATTTTGACCTCTATTACTTAAAAGGTTTAAAGCAATCATAAAATCTATATTTAATTTGGACTCTCTTCTTCATTTTAGATTAGCTACTATTTTAGATGGACGTAAACCTTAGCTTGTTGATCTTAGATCCCAACCAAATTCGACCATAGAGATGAGTGTTGTTCATCTTGCTAATTTATCCTGCTAATTATTTGTTAGGTTCAGGTCGAATCAGCCCAACTGGCCCAGCAAGGGCCGGTTCGGTTTTGTAGTAGGCAAAATAATGCCTCCTTAGGGTTATGCTTATTATTATATTCTCTTGGAGTTCCCTTGGGTGTCTTGGGCTCTAGATTCATCGTCTAGATATTGGGAGAGAAGGATCGTCCTCTCGAATTGAGGATCTATTGTATTTTTTGCTTTGTTCTTGATTTTGGTTTGATTCCATAATACCATCTACTGTTTTGGATTGTTTTCATTGGAGATATTGAGATTTTCTCGCTGTTTTTATCAATCTTGTTAGGGATTACTTGAAATATTCAAGTATTTCTATCATTATTCCAACCAACTTTGTCTTTTAAACATATGAGAATAACTAGCATACTTTATATAGATGGGTGTGCTGCGATATATAAATCACCTGGATGAGTATGCTTAGAATACTGAGCTCTTCAATTTTCTGATAATGACTGTATCTTGGAAGCGTGGTACTGTTTGCTTATTGATTGTATTATGATTATACAGTCTCATTCATTTTATTGGATTCTATCCTTGTAATGATTCCTTTAAATGTTTTGATGGGCTTTTCTTTTTATTCTGAACATTTACACATTATAAAGGTCTATCCATGTATATATGTATACATACATGGTAGTACCTACATGCATGTTTATTCATAAAGGCATACATGCATACTCATTATTATTATTATTTTTTCAAATTGTAATTTGAACTTGATATTATCTTTATAGCGTCAGATTCCTATGTGGTGTACTACGTTGCCTTAAAAGGAAATTTTACTCTCAATTTAGGTTCTCTACAAAAGCAGGTGTGACAGCAGACTAAATGAGGTCATAGAAAGGGCTGCTGCTGACAAACGTGAGGTAATGCACCGTAGTTTGTAATGTCACCAAACATTTCCTGTTTCATGTTGGCTTATCGAATTTCATGTTATATGTTCCTTCTTTTGCCTTTCGTTTTAGTTAGTTTCTACTTTATCCTGCATGATTTCACTCTCTACGAAGGACTAAAGCAAAAATGATAATATTTCTTCTGACAGTTTTGTGAAAGTTGTATTGTAGTTCTGGTGGAGCATAAAAATGTCTAGGTCTAACCTTGAAAGCTATTTTCTTAAATTTTAAACCTGACCGTCACAAAGTGCAAGATTTATGAGCTACGTAGCACGGAAGTTTTAACATTTGAATTAAAAGTCTAAGATTGTGATGCTCTAGTATAATATAACATACTTGAAACGAGCAGGGCTGTTTCATCATGAAGGAAAATTTGTCGACAAAATTATTTATACATGTTAAAGATTTCTTTTTTTTGAATTTAGTGATTTTGTTTATCATTTATTTTTGGAGAATCTTAAAGCAATCTGGCCTGGAGTTTCAAGTAGGGTTTTATGGAGAATGAAAGATAGGTACCTACTTACCAAGTTTTGTCAAATAATGGGCTCCACAAGTAGCAAAGGTTTTCCTTCTATTTGTGAATCAGAAATCACGATCAACAAACAGTGCATCACGATTTCATAGATCCTTTGATGATTGAGAAATCTTACTTGTTCCACTTTACTTCTTTACCATAGATCTCCAAATAAATAGGAATGCTGGGTCTAGCTTGTGATAACAGCATTTACAGTGTAATGTTCTTGTAACACACATTCTGTTTAAAGTTCAGAGATATATGCCAGAGTTTAAATGCTAGATTTCTTTTCAAAAAAAAAAAAAAAACTGAACTCAACCATCTTGATTAAGGAACCTTTACTGAAAACTCCTCTGCTTTCTATACTTTGTTGAGGATTTTTCCTTTGTTTAGCGTTTCTAGTCTTTTAATATTTTGTTCTTCTTGTAAAAGGCAAATAGTTGCACTGCCTTGTGTTTATTCAACAGTCCAAATCCATTAACATAAATATAGCTAAACGGGGCTAAGCTGTATGTACCAACTTCTATAAGTGGTGTTTGTGCTGAAAGTGGGATATTTGGGTGTCCTTTCACAAGTTCAGTTTATATCTGGTATTTCTAAAGCATTTGTGAATTTAGTGGTCTAGAATTAAGTTTTCTCTTGAATGGCACATTGAACTCAAGTAAATTGCATTCTCTTCATATAGAAACCAACTGCAAACTACCTACTTGATGTTTGTAGCGGTCAGTGATAGCAATTTGAATGTATCAAATTAGGAAGGATTGATTAACACGCGTTTAAATTGACAAGATATAAGTAGACTTAGGCTCATTTTGGTTGCATGTAGCTTGAAAAAATGTTTAGAAAGTGATGACTTCATTTACATCCAGTTTGTATTTGAAAATGAAATCATAACATTCAAAAGAGTTTTGAGATGTAAGCAGTTTGAAATCTGCTAATTAATCCAAACAAATATATGAGTTTTTCAAAATTTACTATTTTTCAAAATATGTTTTTGTGACTTAAAGCAATCAAATGAGCCTTTAGGTGGTTTGGGCTATGCATCAAAAGGGTAAAAAAATGTACCAATAAGATAGGTGGATAAAGTTAAATTTGAAAGATTATGAAGAAATAATTGTAATATGGATAGAACAAGTGCAAAAAGATTTATGCAAAAGTGATTTAAAGTCTTTTTTTTTTTTAAGAATAAAAATAAAAAAATGCTTTGTTTGATTGTAAAGCCGGCCCAAGAGCTTAAATGGGTTGCTTGGCCCACCGGCTTGTCATCCATCCACCGACGAGAGCTAGAGGTAATCGTTGCTCTGTTAAACCAGCTTCACGCTTTCCCCTTCAATTTTGGAGGTTTCTAACCCAAACTTTTGCCCAGACAAGAAACATCACTGCCCATCTTGGATCTGACGGGTCAGTACTTAGCCTACGGAACCAGTACAATCATTCAAAGCACGAAATGCCTCCACTTGGATTACAAGCTCATGCAACTGAGCTCGGCTTAAGAAGACTCAAGAATGATTGAAGTTTGAGGATTCATGGTCAGTCCCAAATAGTTAGGTTAAGATTAACAATAATGACAATGACAATAATGATGATACTGTCGAATGTTTATGTGGTTTATATGGTCAATCCCAATTAATTTAGTTCATTTATGGTATTAATTGATGAATGCAAACTAGAAAGAAGAACCAAGTTGGAGAACACAAGGACAAAATAAAATCAAACTCGATTCACTTTAATTTGCAAACATCCAAATAAACATCCAGATAAACGAAAAGTCAAATCAAAGGAAACAAAATTAAAACATAAACTATCCTCAGAACAACCGTCAAGCGGTTTCCTCACATGCAATGAGGGTAGGAAAATATATGAAAATAGTGCTTAGGCTTGCAAACTGAGGGTTCACCATTGCAAAATGGTCTAACGCCCTACCAAACTCCTCCGGCAAATGTCTCCAAAAATCAACCAACAAACAACTTCTAAGAGCTCAAGAAGAAGGATACAGGTGGAGTGGAAACTTGCGTAGAGAAGATGTTAGAAAGGGGGTGGAACAAGCTCTCAAGCTTTTCCAAGAGAAGAAACCCTCAAGTTTTTAGTAGAGATTTTGCTCAAATATTCAATAACCTCTTCATAACAAAATCCTCTCAAATATATAGACAAAAGGGTAGTCATATAGACATTCCACCTCCAACCAAAACCAATCATGTTTGGGGAAATGAAAGGCCAAAAGACACCACAGCAGCCCCCCCCCCCCCCCCCCCCCCCCCCCCTCCCAAATTCTGCACAGAAAACAAGAAGAAAAGCCAATGGAAACCCAGCTAGCAAGCCACGAGAAAGCAGCCAGAGTGGGACCCGTGGAGCCAACACAGGAAACAGGGCAGAGGGGTCACGGGAAAACAGCCAGGGAGAAGAAACGAAAAGACAACCAGCCCACTGCATTTACTCACATACCAAAGAGACTCAAGAATAGGAAGAGAAAAGCTCCACTCCACATACCTTTATGATTTTATGAGCTAGGAAGTGCAATTACTCCTCCAAATAATGAGCTAAACTTCAGCTCAAGCATTAATGAGCTAGCACCAAGTAGAACCCAACTTTTTATGCTCAAAATCAAGCAGCCAAAGCCCAACCCGATAGCAGCCAAGGCCCCAAACCGAGAACAGCAAGCAGCCCAAGGATAAGAAGGAACCAAATGCAAGCAAATCCAAGACTTGCCATGCCCAAGCACTTCCTACCATGATCATTGGATGCTTTCCATCATTGGATAGCTTAAAAAAATATAAAACACAACTAATATTGTTCAAATTACATAAAAAAAACTAAAAACATGAATGCATCAATTCCCCCTGGTGGGAGAATCTCATCTCCTGATGAGAAAGCTTCCACAATCTTTTTATAAAAATCCAAATGACGTTTCTTCAACTCATTGGCATCCATCCAAATACAGTCTGTCAAACGACGATTCTTCCACTTATCCAAAAACCTCATGTGTTTTCCATGCCAAGTTTTAGTAACTTTGACATCAATAACATTTTCAACCTATTCATCATTATTTAAAATAAATGTGGAGAGGCAAAGTTTCAATTTCCACATGATCTTTAGAATTTCCTTCATATAAAGAAAGGTCAAAAATATTAAACACAGGAGAAGTGCCAACAGTAGTAGGAAGATCCAAGAGATAAGCATTTGAGCCCAATTTTTTAGAGCACGAAAAGGCCCAAATTTCTTCCTGCTTAATTTCCAAAAGTACCAACAGGAAATCGTCGGCAATTCTCCTTTGAAATAAGCTTCCCTACGATGTTTGTCAGCATCATATTTGTATTTAACATTAGTCATTCAGAGTTTTTCAAGGACTTATTGTTGGACAGTTTTGATATGGTCAAAAGTTTCAGAAGCTTCAGCACTAATTATATTTAGCAAAGGCAAACAATTTCTATCTAAAATATGAGATATAGGCTGACCATAAATGATTTCAAACGGAGTTTTACTAGTGGAGCGATTAACAGAATTATTGTATGCAAATTTAGCTTGTGGTAATATCAAATCTCACTAAGATAGTTTTTCACATACTAGGCATCTCAATAAATTTCTCAAACTTCGATTGACAACTTCTGTTTGCCCATCCGTTTGTGGATGATATGCACTGCCAAAATTGAAGAGTAGTTCCTAATTTTTCCCAAAGTGTTCTAAAAAAATGATTAAAAAATCTAGTATCTCTATCAGAAGTAAAAGTGCGAGGAATACCATGAAGACGAATAATTTTCTTAAAGAACAAATCAGCAATATATGAGGCATCAGAAGTTTTCTTGCAATGAATAAAATGTGTCATTTTGCTAAAACGATCCACAACTACAAAAATAGAATCAAATTTTCTAGCAGAAACAGGCAACCCCAAAATGTTAAGCTTGAAGTCATAAATGAATATTTTTTAAGATTGATGTACAACTTTTGTTCCCTTAGAGTTTGCAACACTTGCCTCACATGATTAAAGTGCTCAGAAGGGTGAATACTATAAATCAAAATATCGTCGAAATAAACTACAACAAACTTTCCAATAAAAGATCTCAAAACATGATTCATAGTTCTTATAAAAGTGCTCGGAGCATTCGAAAGCCCAAAAGGCATCACTAGCCATTCATACAAACCTTTTTTAGTTTTAAAAGCAGTTTTCTATTCATCCCCAGGTCTTATTCTAATTTGGTGATACCCGCTTCTCAAATTAATTTTGGAAAAGATTTTTGCACCGCTTAACATATCTAGTATGTCATCCAGCCTAGGAATAGGAAATTGATATTTAATGGTGATTTTATTTATTGCCCTACTATCCACATACATTCTTTTCGTTACATTTTTTTGGAGTTAATAAAGCAGACACAGCACAGGGACTTAAGCTTTCTTTAATCAAACCATTTTCTAACAATTCAGTCACTTGCTTAAAAAGTTTAGCATGCTCAGTTGGACTCATTCTGTAATGAAGAAGGTTAGGCAAAGTGGCTCCAAGTATTTAATCAATATGATGCTGAATATCTTTCATCGGTGGCAAACCTACAGGAAGTTCTTTGAGTGATGTATCAGAAAACTCGTCAAGTAAAGGCCGAATTTCTTTATGAATTTGAAGAATATAATCAGTTTCCTTTCCCAAAACCAAGTTAGCTACCTCAGAATCTTTCAAATTGTTTGCATTTAAAAGAAGTTCATGAGTGTTTATTTTGGCAATCTTATTATTTTTATCTGGCGAATCAGGCACATGTTTTTGAGGATAGAGAGTAAACTCATTATTTTAAATCAAAGTATAAGTGTTCTTTTCTCCGTTGTGAATGATTTTGTTATTACATTGCCAAGGTCGACCCAACAAATTGTGACAGACTTCAAGAGGCACGACATCGCAAATAACTTGATCTTTAAAAGAACCTCCAATTGTTAAATTAATAACATATTATTTTGTGATTGGAACCTCACCCCCTTCCTTAAACCAAGAGATTTTATTAGATTTGGAAGTGGTTTGGATTGGATTTTATCTTAAGCTTGTCAACCATTTTTTGAGAAATAAGGTTTCCAGAATTCCCACTATCTATTATAAGAGTGCAAATTTTTCCTTCGACCGTGCAAGTTGGTTTGAAAATATTTCTCCTTAGCCATCTATCCCCATTGTCAATTTTATTTGTTAAGACTTGTCGTATTACCAAAAGCTCTTCACCTTCATCTCCCTTAACATCAACTTTCTCTAATTCAATGTCATTTTTGGGTTCAGGTTCGTTTTCTTCTTCTTCCTCTATCTCTTCATCGTTTTCAATGAAATTGTTTATTGGTGGGTTATTTTTTCTACAAGTCGCATATTGATGACCATAAAGCCCACATTTGTAGCATGACCCAATTAATTTAGGTTGTTCAGAAGGTTTAAATCCCATAATTCCCTTTCCTTTATCTGCATTTTGATTTTCAAAAGACTTAAATTTTACACCCGATGTTTCCACAAAAGTTTGAGATTGATTTGTTACCCCGCCAATTGGTCGCCATTTATATGTTTTCGTTATCTTGTTGTGACCCCTTTCCCTTTGATGTTGTTTTTCAAGTTTTTAATACCATGCGATAAGCCTCGTCAATTTTAATAATATGATGCAAATTCAGTTGATCTTGGATTGTCCACTTAAGACCGTTGATGTACCTTGAGACAATTTTTTCTTTAGATTCATCTAAGTCATTTCTCGATTGAAGTTTGTAAAACATTTCAGTGTCTTCTTCCACAGATTGAGCTCTGTTTAAAATTGCGCAATAAGAGGCGCGCCTCTGCGCAATTCTGTCCAAAAGCGCCTCGAGGCGCACGCAATTTGGACACTGATTGAGGCGTACGCCTCACCCTGTGTGAGGCGCGCCTCAATTGCGCAATTATGGGTGAGGCGTACGCCTCATCCAAATGGTCTTATCCACTTAAAATCAACCATTAAAAAAGCAGACGAGGCGTCCGCATTGAGTCGTGTATTCGCGTATAGGATTAGGGCTTCCTGTGAGAATTGAAAGGCGAACTAGAGGCGAAGCCGTGAGGGAAATAGACGAAGTTGTGAGGGAAGGAGACGAAGCCGTGAGTGTAGGAGACGAAGTCGGAAGGAGACGACGCAGGGAAAGAAACGAAGCCGAAGTTGTGAGTGCAGGAAACGTTCAGGCATCGGTTAGGTCGGAAGAGCAGGTACGCGGTGTTGTGACCTTGACTTTGACGTGCAGTAACGAAAGCTTGAATAACTCCTGATTCGGCTTTCTTTCGTTCGTCCGCTCAGTACAAGCTCGGTACCGCTCAATACATGCTCGGTACCGCTCAGTACATGCTCGGTACCGAACCAGTACCGCTCGGTACTGAGCGGTACAAGCTCGGTACTGAGCGGTACATGCTCGGTACTGAACAGTACATGCTCGGTACACTCGGTATTGAGCATATACAATAAAAAAAATTTCAAAATTACTTTTGTAATATAATTTTGTTTCGGGGGCGCTGCCCTCGGAAACCCGCCAGGGGGCAGCGCCCCCTTGGACCCCCGGCAGACTGGTATATTTTTGTATTCATGTTTTTTTTTTTATTATTGGTAGTACAAATAATTGTTAAAAAATATGTTATATTGTTAGTACAAGGAATTAGGGATCATGGTTAGAGGCAAGGAAAATGTGTCTGCATCATTGCGGAGGGACCCTTCTTGGAAATATAGTGTACAAGTTGACATAGGCGGTGGAGAGAAGAGCTATGTTTATTTGAAATGCAATTTTTGCGAAAAAGTGGTGAAGGGAGGTGTTACCCGCATGAATGAACACTTATCATGCTCGCATAAAAATGTAGCACCGTGTGCAAATGTGCCGGAAAAGGTGAAGGAGGAAATTATTGCTTATATGAAGAAAAGTACCACGGCAAAACACTTGTAACAGGAGCAATTTGATGATAGGGTCGAACATGGCGCTTATTTTGGGAGCGAGAGTGGAAAGGGCTCTTCCTCCACTATACATAACAGAGGTGCACGGGGTCCTATGGATCAGTATATGACTAATCCAGAAGAGGATAGAGGACAAGCACAAATGATGCCTGCGGCCGGTACTAGAGAGGGTCGACGCCAGGTTTGCATGGATATTGGGAGTTTTTTTTTTTAAAATGCCATGCCTTTTAATGTTGCTACGTCGCCTGCCTACTTCAATATGCTGCGGTCTGTAGGGTTGTATGGGAGAGGGTTGAAGACACCTTCTATGTATGAGTTGCGAACATGGATTTTAAAGGAGGAGCTGATGAACACAGAGCGTAGCATTGATGAGATTAAAAGGACATGGATTGAGACTGGTGTAACCATTATGTCAGATGGATGGTCTTACATGAAGAGCAGGAGCTTGATTAACATTCTTGTGAACAATCCCTACGGCACGGTGTTTTTATGATCGGTTGAAGCTTCAGATGAGGTGAAAAATGCTGCATTCATTTTCAATTTACTTGATGGGGTTATTGAGGAGATTGGGGAGCAATTGGTTGTCCAGGTAGTGACTGATAATGCCAGTGCATACAAAGCAGCTGGTCAGATGTTGATGGAGAAGAGGACACACCTATGTTAGACACCCTGCGCAACACATTGTATCAATCTCATTTTGGAGGATCTTGGTTGAAGGATTATGAGGACCCGTTGGTGTGTGATGATGTGTCATCTGATAATGAGTGGTTCATAGATGATGAGACAGATTTGCCATTATCAGACTTACAGCTAGAAGATCTAAATATGGATGTCTTGAGGGGCGAATCAGATCAAATGGGCACATCTTCTAGTACCACACCACACACATCCACTATCTTTGCAGCACAACAATCAAGTAAAGGTATTCCACAACTTCTTATATGCTATCGCAGTATATTTATATCAAGTGAGCAATTAACATGCTAATGATCTTTTCTCTTATTGAACAGGGAAGAGAAAAGTGAGTCATATTAAAGATGATGATGACATGACATTCATAGATACAATTGGAGAAGAAGATTTCCTGGAAGACCCATTTAGTGATGGGATATGATTGCATTTTATATGTTTTTTGTACTTTTGGAGTTTTGTTAAACTAATATTTTGTGATTTTGTACTTTGGGACATGATTTTATTGCATCTACTTTCTTAGTTTCCACTATTTTCATATATCATTTAGATGTTTTTATTGTAAGATACAATATTGTCATTATTTTCCTGCTAAAACCCTTAATTTTTCATTTACGCAATTCTGTGTCCGTGAGGCTTACGCCTCAGACCGCCTCGAGGCTTACGTCTCGCCTCACGGACGAAAACCGCCTCGAGGCTTATTTACGCAATTTTAAACCTTGAAAGAGAGTTCATGTGTGATCAGATGGTAAGAATTTTCTACTCATTTTTTCTTTCATTCGTTTTCAGTTTTGTATTTTCTCTTTCCCACGCCTAAGTCTATTGTTTTGTAAGTTTTTACACCACGTAAGAGCATGATCAGTGAGTTTTAAACTTGCAAATTTTACTTTCTGTTTTTAGGAATTTCTTTCCAAACAAAGAATTGATCCATTTTATCTATCCATTCGAGGAATAGATCAGGTTGTAATTTCCCCTCAAAGTTATGAACATCTATTTTAATCCCAAAATCCTAATTTCGTTGTCGCCTATTTTGATTCCTATGGACTTCCTCTTCGCTTTCAGATGTTTGGACATTATGTTGGTTAACGTTTAGATTAGCAAAAGTGTTAGCCATTTCATTCATATGATTTTGCAAGTCTGCTAACTGTTGCATCAAATTTTGCCAATCCCCCGGATTATTAGCCATCTTAGATTTCAAAAGAAAAAGACTCACCAATCAAGGATATTCTAACTTGCTCTGATACCAAATCTGATGTAAGCAAATTAGAAAGAAGAGCTAAGTTGGAGAGCACAAGGACAAAATAAAACCAAACTCGATTCACTTTAACTTGCAAACATCCAAACAAACATCCAGATAAATGAAAAGTCAAATCAAACGAAACAAAATTAAAACATAAAAATGCTATCCTCAGAACAACCGTCAAGCGGTTTCCTCACATGCAACGAGAATAGGAAAATATATAAAAATAGTGCTTAGGCTTGCAAACCGAGGGTTTACCACTGCAAAAGGGTCCAACGTCCAACCAACGCCTCCGGCAAATGTCTCCAAAAATCAGCCAACAAACAACTTCTAAGAGCTCAAGAAGAAGGATACAAGTGAGTGGAACTTGCGTAGAGAAGAAGATGTTAGAAGCCAAGATGAAATAGAGAGGAGGAAAGGGGATGGAACAAGCTCTCAAGCCTTTCCCATAGAAGAAACCCTCAGGTTTTTAGTAGAGACTTTGCTCAAATATTCAACAACCTCTTCATAACAAAAATCCTCTCAAATATATAGACAAAAGGGTAGCCTAATAGACATTCCACCTCCAACCAAAACCAATCAGGTTTGGGGAAATGAAAGGCCAAAAGACACCACAATACCCCCCCCCCCCCCCAAATTATACACAGAAAATAAGAAGAAAAGCCACGAGAAACCCAGCCAGCAAGCCTTGGGAAAGCAACCAGAGAGGGACCCAAGGAGCCAACACAGGAAACGGGGCAGAGGGGTCACGGGAAAGCGGCCAAGGAAAAGAAACAAAAAGACAAACAACCCATAGCATTTACTCACAAGGAAGAAATCAAAGAGACTCAAGAATAGGAAGAGACAAGCTCCAATCTACATACCTTTATGATTTTATGAGCTAGGAAGTGCAATTACACCAAATAATGAGCTAAACTTTAGCTCAAGCATTATTGAGCTAGCACAAAGTAGAACCCAACTTCTTATGCTCAAAACCAAGTAGCCAAAACTCAACTCGAGAGTAGCCAAGGCCCCAAACCGAGAACAGCAAGCAGCCCAAGGACAAGAAGGAACCAAATGCAAGCAAATCCAAGACTTGCCATGCCCAATCACTTCCTACCATAATCATTGGATAGCTTAAAAAAATATATAAAACACAACTAATATTGTTCAAATTACATCAAAACAAAATAAACTAAAAACATGAATGCATCATTAATTGTGCATTATTTTAATTAGGAGAGCTAATTAAACCAAATTTAGGGATATGAACCTTAATTAAACTAATTAAGCATTTAGCAATGCCAATTTAAAATTGAATTTAATAATTATGGGTATTAGCCCTATTAATCAAACCATGCCCAACTAAGCAAAGTCAATCGAGTCCTAATTCATTAAATTAGAGTTTTAATTCACCTAATTAGCTTGGTGGACACCCAATTTTGTGTTAAACATTGCATAATTGAGGATAGAAATGTTAACTTATTTATGACATGAATGAAATTAATTCATGAATGACAATGAGGTTTTCCATGATTTTGGACTCAAACATCACACATCCTCAAATTTTCACCAGCTAACATTTCCTAGGTGTGTCAATTCATGTCAGGTCATGTTTGAGTTCAAACTGAAAATGACATATTATGACTGGAGAAAGCCCGGACAAAACCCCTTTCATTGTAAACCGGTTGAAAATGCCAACATTAACTCAATGAACTCAAATACATCCCTACTTGACATGAAAATTTGTCGATTTGCGTCATATTAATGTCAACCTGACATGAAATTGACACACACCTGATTTGTATATTCCAAAAAGGCAAAAATAAGATGTCGGATTTGAGCATTTATTTGAAGCATGAAAATACCATATTAAGTTTGCGTTGTTAGGTTGACACAAATCAGATTTGATCTTTGTGCTACTTTAGACTGCTGTTTCAACTCAACTTGAACTCATTGTGTTTACTATAACTCAAAATTTTCATTTAGAGTCGCATTATGCTGTTGGCTCAAATATTTACTCCTGTAGTGGTTCCTCAAGCAATTAGAAATACCTTTTTTTACATGGAATTTCATTTGTCATAGTTTATGGCGTCGGAGTCATGCAAAATATTGACCTTCTTTGCTCTGAATTAATTTGACTTGTTTCAGATATAAACCATTGCTGAAAGTTAGATCTATCCCATTGATATGCAAGCTAATAACAACCCCTTTATACCTATCATTTTAAGAATAACTGACCAATGGTGGTCTCAGGTTGAGCTGTTGGCAAAGAAGTATGAGGAAAAGTATATGCAGACAGGAGATGTGACTTCTAAACTGACACTGGATCAGTCTTTGTTTCGGGATATTCAGGTATCATATAGTACCAGCTTATACAAGACATATATTCAAAATTGGCATTTTTTTCTCGATCTGCTTGTTTTGCCTTTTCCGCATAGATGTCAATTCATTTGGTCTATGTTTAGGAGAGAAAGATGGAGTTATATAATGCAATTGTAAAAATGGAACAAGGTGAACTGTCAGATGGTGTGCTTCAGGCAAGCTGATTAGATGCTCTTTTGTTGCAAAATATTTTTCTCGCCTGCCTAAACTAAGTTGCAATTTTTGAACTATTTCCAGGAACGTGTCGAGAAAATACAAACTGATCTGGATGAACTGGTAAAAGCTTTGAATGAGAGGTGTAAGGATAGTGGTTTACGTTCAAAGCCCACTTCACTAGCGGAACTTCCCTTTGGTATGATCAGATTTAGAATTACTGGTTATCATTGACAAATTTTTATTTGGGTGATATAATTGGTGTTTCTGCAATAAAACTTGGCTGATTGAGCTCATTGAAATAATTTTTTTAAGTGCAGGTTGACTTGCAAAGTTCGTTTCTCCTTATTTTTTTTGTAAATTTTCCACCTACTCGACTTTCTGATGTTGAAATAAATGTGTATATTTAAAAAAAAGATTATTGGTCTAGACAATAAAGAATCCATTTGATAGACAAGTTGAACTTGAAAAAAAGATGAGAATATCAAGATGAATTACACAACAACAACAACCACAACATCAAGCCTTTGTCCCACTACGTGGGATCAACTACATGAATCATTGTTCTCCATTATATTCTGTTAAAAGTCAAATTCTCATTTAAATCTAATAAAGAAAGATCATTTCTAATATTTTCTAACCAAATCCCAAGTCCTGGATGAGAAAAGTGGAAGGTTGTGTTAGGTAGTCGACAACCAGCATAAAACTTGTCGAATAATCATGACATTAATCCTTTAATATCAAGATTAATATATGACAAAAATAAAAATGATATGTTAAAAAATTAAGTATATCAGAGGGATGGTGGGTTTGGCATGTATAACAAGTGTTAGGAGATGCACCAATGAGTTGGGCATTGACGATTAATGTTGAAGAATTAGAAAGAAAAAATATTAGATCGTTGACAATTTGATAAAAATTGGGCTGAAAGATTTGCGTAAAGTAGGGTTAATACCTCACAAAGCACCCAACAAGGAGAGTGATTATTTATAAATTTGGCTAATGATGATGATGATACAGGCCTAGGTCTGCAAAAGAGAAAATCAGATATATAAATATAATGACCTAAAAACTTAATTTAGCTGGACCAAAAATCCTTGTAAGTTACCTTCTTACAATATCTCTGTATTTCACTGTATCCTTTTTTAAGAGATCCTAAGAAAGTCGGGCCCATGCTCTCAATACCCTTTTCTATATCATTTTCAGAAATGCTTGGGCTTCTTATATGTTTGGATTTTTCTTGGAGTTAGTTCAAGCTTTGTTTCTAAGAATGCAAACCATCTGAAAATTAGTTTAATGCTTAATTTTAGAGCTTATTGTCCGAGTTAGAATGAAATTTTAATAGATGTTGCTGTATAATCTGATAGGAAATAATTTTTATATCAATTGACTTTAAAAATCTGACAATAACAGTTGTTTTAAATCACAAACCATCGCATCCTTTCTAATTCCACCATAGCAAGCTATTCTATTTGTATAATCTATGCCACAAATTTAGCAGGACTGCATCAGATTGCTTGAAAATAGTTTGGTTGGACCTATCCAATTGCTCCCTTTGAAGGAAAAATAGGGGAAAAGTACAGTAAAGAGTGACATTTAAAGGAAATTCATGTCATCCAACAATCGGTTGCATGGTGGAGCATATTCATATTGTTAAAAGAGAGATCCCACTCCAGGCTAATCTACTCACATGCAATCAGTTTAGTTCAGTACGCATGGCTAATATTGGGAACCAATATTTCCATTCATAGATTAGAGGGAAGCTAAACTTAGTTCTTTGTTTGAATATCTTCTTATAAACTTTGGCATACCTGGTCAGCTGTACTAAATGTGTATTTAGGTTTAGTGTTTGGTCTCATTGGTTTCTTATGCTGAACATGGACTAGAGTACTGTTGCTCATCATAGACAAATATTCTACACCAATTTTATATCATATATCTACTTATGCGCTGCAATATCAACAATTTGCTAGGCCACGATGGTGCTAGTTTCATCATCAATATCTATATGATAAAACATCATTATTTATTTTCCAAGGAGTTAAACCCTAGTGTCTTCTTTTGGAAATATCACTATTTAAATAATTCTAGTTGGCAGCATCTTGATAGTTGATAATGCATTGCAAAGCTAGAAATTATAAGGTTAGAAACAACTTTATTGAATGTGAGGGGTTCAATTTTTGAAGAGCGTAAATTTGATTGAGGTGTTTTAAACACCTTCAGTGGGAAGAAGCACCATAAGCTAGAATTATTGTGAAAGCATGGGGAAGTGCAAGTTGAAAACTAACACGGTTACATTTTCTTTCAAAGATCAGCTAAAATAAACACCATTTTCAGTTTAAAAACTGAAGGTAGAAGAGGGCTTCTAAAACATAACGTGGTTACGGTTGCGATGAAATTGATTGTGATGGTGATGAATCCATTCCTACAGAAGCTGCATTTGGCAGCACAGCAGTAATTCTAGTTTAACCAAATCCTTTTGAACAATTTCTGTGCATTTTAACTGGTTGGATTTGAAGGTTTAAGGGCAGTTTCCATTGATTTCTATTTGTGCTTTTACAGTTTCCATTGATTTCTATTTGTGTTTTTAATAGGGCAGCACAGAAAGCATGCCAAATAGAACTTGCATGAGAAATTGCCATATTTCATATAATTCTCATTTGTTTGATTTAAATTTGATAGGACTAATAGGTATTTGTACTTCGGATCACAGTAATGCCATTAATTGATTGTGTTGGAAACCATAGTCTAAAAAATTGCAAAAGCTGACAGTTTTAGATGGGTTTTTGCAATCACGCTTCCAAAACTTCCCTTTTTTGTTTTGAGAGCTATTGGGGAGAAATTAGGTTGCACAGTGGAAACATTTATCAAATTTTATTTTTTACTATATTCCAATGGGTTCGAGGTTCTAACCATGCCGCGGTTTGACAATGAGCACTTCCTATCTGCACAAATTGAGCGCTACTTTTACTCTGCCATTTTACTATCATGTTGTGATCTCATTGGATAATTGGCTAATATGAGATAATTTTACATTATAATGTTAACCTCTATACAAAGAAACAAAAATCGCAAAAATCTGTACGTACCTCGGACTGAAATCCCGTGAATCCTGCCGAATTCTCGCCGAGACACTGTGCAGCAGCGCCGTTCCGGGATTTCTGCCAAAATCCCGCGACAGCCTCTCGATCGCTGCTCCATTCCCGTCTATAAAATGAAGGCCAAACGATGCCTTCTGCACTCGACTCCATTTCCCATCCCCGATCTTCTCTGTTCTCCACCTCCTGCCTCTCGGCTCCCTGCTACTCCCGACCTCCTCTCCCACAGCAGCTGCCTTCGATCACTTTGTCCGATTCGACGCAGCTGGAGCCCTCATCCAACGTCCTAGCCGCCTGGATCCCGTCAACCTTGCGATCAAAATCTCTGTCTGAGCCCTCCAGACCAACGCCGACCTTGCTCCTCCCGTCCCTGCCCTGTTCGCAACCCGCCGGCCGAGAGAGAGAGAGAGAGAGGGAGAAAGAGAGAGATAAGAGCTACTGACCTCATCTCCCCAACCCGAAGCCGAGCTCATCCCGATCATCCCCTTGAGCTCCTCACGCCATCTCCTCTCTGCCTTAAGCTCCTACCCGACCCCCCCCCATTAGGTATAAATTGTTTATTATTATTATTATTATTATTATTATTATTATTATTATTATTATTATCATTTTTGATAATAATGACAATATTAATACTAATAATAATTTTTAATATTATTATTTTAATTTTATAAAATATGATTAATTAATTAGTATTAATTAATTATTAATTTTAATTTACTACTAATTAGTTATAATTATTAATTATAACTAATTATTGATTAATTATAATTATAATAAATTAATCTTAATTAATTAGTCATTAATTATAATTATTTAAATAATTATGAGTGATTATTTATAATTAATTTAGATTATAATTAATTATTATTAATTAATTATAATTAGCTAATTAATTATTTATAATTAATCATAATTAAAATAAATAATTATAGTTATTAGCTCACTCCCTCGATCCTCGTGCCACACCGTCAAAGCTCGCGAAGGTATGCATTTTTCAAACTCAGATTTCTCGCATCGTTGTTTGCAGCAGACCGGAAAAACTCCTATACACGCCTTTATTGCGCGTGGTGGGATGGGACGCCGGTCTGATGATTACGACGAAGCGAGCAATCGCCTAAACTCTACTTCGACGTTTGTGGCGCACCGGAAAACCGCCTATACATGTCTTTATTGCACATGGTGGGAAGGGACCCCGGTGCGGCACCTACGGCGAGGCGGGGTCACTCATAAGTACCCCCGAGCGGGGGGAAAGCAAATTGTGTCATTCATAAGTACCCTCGAGCGGGGGGAAATCAAACTGTGCATTTAAACAGGTACCGTCAAAGACCCCATACACGCCTTTATTGCGCGTGGTGGGATGAACAAAAAATCACGGCCGCGGTGTCCTCGTCAGAGGGCACCTACCATACACGCCTTTATTGCGCGTGGTGGGAAAGGCCCAGTTTTCTTGTAGTTTTCCCCTAAACAAGGGAGACGCCGGGAGGCTGCCGAAATTTCGGGTGAAATCGTACCTGGACTTGATTGAACGGTGGACTCGGATTTATAACTTGATTCAATCAACCTAAATGAACTCAAATCCAAACAATTAAAAAATATGAGATTTCAAATTACATTTGATTTAAAAATCAAATGAGAAGAACAATTTGGGACCTGGATTTGGTTGAACACAGAAGAACAACAGAGGACTTGTGGACATACATTTGAACCTAAATAGAACAAGATCACTTGAGACTTGTGGACTTGGTTTGAACCAAGTGAGAAGAACTTGACATGAAAATGATAGCAAACTTTAATATTAAGGAATATGTCATAACTTGAACCCAAGTGAACAAATGCAAAGGACCTAATGTGAACTCAAACTTAAATCACATGCAAAATGATGAACCTCTAAGTTGAGTACCAATTTCCAATATGGCATGCTTTCAATCAATGCCACAAAATTATTCTTTGGAAAATTAGAGATTGTCCCTTCAATTGGATGGCGAATACCAATGACCAATGGTGTCAAGCTCATCATATATGTTGCAATCCATTTTGCAAGTATAATTTGACATCCAAATAACAAAAGATTTCTAGAATTTGGCTTAATCATAAAGTTATGGTGTGTGATAGCCCTCTTGCAATTGTGGACATGATAGATCCTTAAGCAACAACCAAGGTATTGTAAGGAATGTGGCGATCTACCTATGAGTTACAATACAAAATATTTAATAAATGTTGAGGAATTGTCATTTCATTGGAGCGTAAATGTCATCAAGTGAACTCTTCATACAAGATTTGATTCATCTTCCTATGTAGTGGGATACTTACATTATGCAACATGGCCCATTTACATGCAACAACCAAAGGATCAATGATAAATAATTTTGCATACCACTTGTTTGCAAGTGACGAGTAATGAAAATTATGAAGAACTTATGTTGATTTGTTATCTTACTCATAAGCAACAATCGATATCAATCAAGCAAATAAAGGAGAAAAGAAATGTGCAAGTTTTATATGCTTGAGCTCGTATACTGAATCCTTGCAAAACAATAAAGCTGAAAGGGACACTTTGGAAATAAGATCTGCAATACATACAATCTTTTTACGAATACGGATGTATGTATAACATGTCATTTATGGGTAGATGTGAAAAGACTTCAGTAAATGCAGTATCCTGAAGTCAATTTCAATGTGTAAATAAATACATCTACCTACCTACATGCACCAGGGCGAATATATTGAAAAGACCAAAGAAAATAATAAAATGCATGGAGGATACGACAAGTGCAAGCTCCTACGACTCAAGGCAGGAGATTAGTTGGTGCACTATGACCCGCCTACAAAAATCAATAAATAGTGCACGACAGTCTACCTGTACAAAGCAGCAAACAACTGATCCAGAAGCTGCTACTCTACGCCACCGGATCTGCAACATTCGTACAAGCAGACAGAAGGCGTCCACAAACTACAACGCCACGCCACCGGATCTGCAACATTCGTACAAGCAGACAGAAGGCGTCCACAAACTACAACGCCACGCCACCGGATCTGCAACATTCGTACAAGCAGACAGAAGGCGTCTATTTAAAGAATACCCCTGCACGTGCACTATAAATTGTATACACATAGGTACACTAAAAGGGGTAAAAATAATTATAAAACCCGCATGGGCCCCGGCGAGCGTGTTATTGGTACACACGTGACGTCTAGGGATGCTGCGCGGGTTGACAAGTGAATTCAGGCTCGAACCCGATCCTCCTATACGGATTAATAGGAGTCGACAAGGTTCGAACCAACAAATAAATATGTGGCCGTGGCGACCAGAATATTTATTTTAATACATTCATCTTAGGCCTTTAAGGCCTATAACAATGAGAATTCACTATAAAAGGGCATAAAGCCTACGAAACCCGATCCTCTGTCGACAGCCCGACAGAGTTGACAAGGTTCGATCCATAAAGAGAAATGACCCCCGAACACCCCGATGATGGCCGTGTTGAATGCAGATCTCAACCGGAGGGGTTCCCAAATATTTTCAAATATCTCTCAAAAGTCCACACAAAATCCAAAGCTCCACCCAAATATCCAAAAACCCAAAAACTCCACAAAAATCTCAAAATCCAAAATCCCAAAAATATTTAAAATTGAAATAAATCCATCAACGCAGTTAAAGCAAATTTCATCCGCCCTCCGCAACAGTTTGTCGAGGTGGACAAATTAAAATCAACTTCAGCTCACAAATAGCGAAATGCCTAGTCGAAAATATCACTAGGATTCATTCTCAAACAATCTCTTACCAGTAAGGGCGTGGTACGTGTCCTCTAACCGGCAGTTTCGCCGCCAAATGGCACTGCAGGTAAACGGTTATGACCCGGGGCCCTCTGAACCGAGTGGTTTTGCCGCCAAATGGCACCACAGATAGCGGTTATGGCCAGAGCCAATACGCTCCTTAATGGCGTTAAATCCTTGAGATATGAATCAATAGGATATGATCGATAGGGCACAAAGCCCTCTGTTAGCTAAGGTGGATTGAAATTTGTCCCCTTAGACAAACATTC
Organism: Dendrobium huoshanense; assembly: GCA_016618105.1. Lineage (NCBI taxonomy): Eukaryota > Viridiplantae > Streptophyta > Magnoliopsida > Asparagales > Orchidaceae > Dendrobium > Dendrobium huoshanense. Next base: position 1,096,114 of record CM028360.1, on the reverse strand, counting down.
AACCCCGGTCTACAAGGTCCCCTTGGACGAAGCAACCCATGGCTGCCGACAAGGATCCTTCTGTCAGGTTGGGTCGACTACCTCCTCTGACTAAGTAGACCAGGGACCACGATGGCCCGGGACGACGGAACCATGGGATCTTGATCGGGTCCATCATCCATTCCCCCACCATCCGCTTTAAGTGCTAGATGGTGCAATTTCTATTTTGAATATCAAAATCTCCAAATTCCCAATTATTTCCAAACTTTTCAAATACCCAAATCTAAACTCAAAATTCCAATCCATATCCATGCTGCTACTATATGCCTGATACTACGTATCTATGGATACTACGTATCTGATTGATGACTAGCCTTAATCGAAAGTTCTCTCTCGTGATTGGGAGGGGTAATTAACTATAGGGGCTTGCGCCTATAGGAAACCAGAACTCAGATCATAAAGTCCTCACAAAATGAGGGCGAAATCTCTGGGTAGTGTCCTATCTACAAACCCATCTGCCTTCCAAAATTTACCCCGGAACTTAATCCGTTAAAACTCCCTCGCCGAATAAAGAAGAGCGAGCGGAGGCCGGGGCCGAATTTTCGGAGCCCACAGATTTCTGGCGACTCCGCTGGGGAATGGTTTCTCTTTCCATCTTTGACTAGTCGTTTAAATTATATAGTAGCAGCTAAAATACTATGCTCTATGCGATGAACATCAGGATGTGACATTTGGTCATTATGTCCAAAGATCCATCACTGAAAGGTCCCGATAGAGCTAAAATCTACTATCTTTCATGATGGTAGAGCAAAGAAAGAATAAAGCTCTGTACGGTGAATATCAGGATGTGATATTTGGTTCTTATGTCCAAAGATCCATCACTGAAAGGTCCCGATATAGCTAAAAGCTACAATCTTTTATTATGGTAGTGCAAAGAAAGAATAAATATGTATACGGTGAACATCAGGATGTGATATTTGATTCTTATATCCAAAGATCCATCACTGAAAGGTCCCGATAGAGTTAAAAGCTACCATCTTTTATGATGGTACAGCAAAGAAAGAATAAAGATGTGTACGGTGAACATCAGGATGTGACATTTGGTCCTTATGTCCAAAGATCCATCACTGAAAGGTCCCGATAGAACTAAAAGCTACTATATTTTATGAAGGTAGAGCAAAGAAAAAATAAAGCTTTGTGCAGTGTACATCAGGATGTGACATTTAGTACTTATGTCCAAAAATTCATCACTAAAAAGTCCCGATAGAGGAAAAATAAACCATCTATTATGATGGTAACACAAAGAAAGAATCAAGATATGTACGGTGAGCATTGGAGTGTGACACTTGGAAGCATATCCAAGAATCCACTGCCGAAAGGTCCCGGCATAAGAGAAAAAAATAAATATAGAGACTTACATCTCTAGAATTTTTTTTCAGGCAGTGGTGTGACATCTAGTATGTACTACTAGAGATCCGCCCTTAAAAAAAAATCAAAATCATCAAAAGTGGGTTGCAAAGATGACCCTTACATACAATTTTCTTAATGGTCAATACCTTCAAGAAATTCCATCACTTTTTAAATATATCCTTTCAGATTGAAGAAGGGATTGCTTTGCCTGGACATATGCTGCTGAGATGCCTGGCTTATCCCCTGATGTAGCAGTTCACAGATCAGCAATCAAACCGGATGTAGCACCAGTCAAACAAGCTCCAAGGAGAATGAGATTAGAGATTGAAGAACAAGTGATAGCTGAAACAAAGAAATTAATAGAGGCAGGCTTCATCCGAGAAGAAAAGTATGCCGATTGGATTGCCAATATCGTCCCAGTGAAGAAGAAGAACGGGCAAATTCGTGTCTGTATTGACTTCAGGGACCTCAACAAGGCGTGCCCAAAAGATGATTTTCCACTTCCTGTATCCGAACTCTTGGTGGACAATACGTCCAACTACGACATATTCTCCTTTATGGATGGATCGTCAGGATACAATCAAATCAAGATGGCGTCCGAGGATGAAAAACATACGTCGTTCAGAACGCCCATCGGCATATTCTATTACACAGCCATGCCCTTTGGCCTGAAGAACGCTGGTGCCACCTACCAACGGGCGATGACTCATATATTTGACGATTTGATACATCAGAAGGTCGAGTGTTATGTAGATGACCTTGTTGTCAAGAGTCTTGGCCGAAATGATCACTTAAAAGATCTCAGAATCGTATTTGAGAGAATCAGAAGGTTTGATCTGAAGATGAATCCTCTCAAATGTGCTTTTAGGGTTTCCTCCGGCAAATTCTTGGGGTACGTTGTTCGCCATCGAGGTATAGAGATCGACCCAAACAAAATTAAGGCGATCACGGAGATGCCACCACCAAGGAACCTTCGACAGTTTCGCTCGCTGCAAGGACAACTGGCTTTCATTCGGAGATTTATATCAAATCTATCGGATAGGTGCCAACCATTTTCAAAGCTAATGAAGAAGGATGTTCATTTCAAATGGGATGCAGAATATCAAGAGGCATTTGACAGCATCAAAAGATATTTGTTGAATCCGCCCATTCTAGCAGCGCCAATTCCGGGGAAGCCTCTTATACTGTATACAACAGCACTAGAAGAGTCCCTCGGAGCACTATTGGCCCAGAATAATGAAGAAAGCAAAGAAAATGCGCTATACTACATCAGTCGAAGGTTGATTGGAGCAGAAAGCCGTTATTCCCCAATTGAAAAGCATTGTTTGGCGCTGATTTTTGCAGTTCAGAAACTCCGCCACTATATGCTATCCCATAAAATCACACTGATATCAAAGATCGATCCGCTGAAGTTCTTAATGACAAGACCAGCGTTGACATGTCGTTTAACCAGGTGGGCAGTATTGTTATTGCAGTTTGAAATCATATACATGCCACAGAAGGCGGTGAAAGGACAAGCCTTGGCAGATTTTCTTGCTGCACACCCAATCCCGGCTGACTCTCCACTCAACGATGATTTGCCCGATGAGCAAATGATGCAGGTCGAGGAAAATGAAAAGCTACCATTTTGGGAGATGTACTTTGACGGTGCATCATCGATTAGACCAGTCCAACCTCCAAATATTGCAAGAGCCCGAGCCGGCATTGGTCTCATTTTCGTAGCACCCGAGGGAGGCATAATGAGATTTTCATTCAGTTTGACTGAACCTCGGACCAACAACGAAGCTGAGTACGAAGCTCTATTAGCAGGGCTAGAGATTGCGATCGATGTCAGAATCCAACATCTCCAAATCTTTGGTGATTCTCAGCTTATAATAAATCAGGTCATCGGTATTTATAAAGTTGGCAAAGTTGAATTGGCCCATTACCACCGGCGAGCCCTCGAGCTTCTAAAGATGATACCAAATGTTGAAATAACTCGAGTTCCTCGAGGACAGAATGCTAAAGCAGATTGCTTAGCAAAACTGGCTAAGGAAATGACGAACATTAATGAGGAGAGTCCTATATTCATTGGAGTTTACACTCGTAGGATCTTGGAGCCCGCTCTATTACAATTCCCGAGGGCAGAAGGAATTCCAGATTCAAGTCAGCAGGATGAAACTCCAGGTGACCCTCAACCTCTCCATCAGATCGTTATGGAGAATTATCCAGAAAAATATCATGTGGCCAAGAGACGTAAAGCTAGTCAAGCTTCAGAATCGTGGTGGCATTGTTTAGATATTGAAGTCGAAAATGATTGGAGACAGCCATTCATTGACTACTTCAAGGAAAACAAACTCCCGACAGAAAAGTCTATGGCTGCACAAATTAGAAAAAGGACATTGCGATACGCATTTGTAAATGACACGCTATATAGGCGAGCTTTTGATCAAATGTGGCTAAGGTGCCTAGGGACTAGAGAAGCTGATAAAGTGGTAGCAGAAATCCACGAAGGGCTTTGCGGAGCACATCAGTCAGGTCCTAAAATGGCCGCTAAAATCAAGAGAATGGGTTATTATTGGCCAACTATGGTCGGGGATTGTATTGACCACGCTAAGAGGTGCCACGAGTGTCAAATCCACGGTGATGTTATACATCAGCCGCCAAATCCTTTGCACCCAACAATAGCATCTTGGCCATTTGAATGTTGGGGCACTGATATAATCGGGCCAATAGATCCGCCGTCATCAGCGGGACACCGCTTTATTCTGGCAGCAACGGACTACTTCTCCAAGTGGGCAGAAGCAGCTCCATTCAGAGAGGTCACATCCGAGCATGTGATCAATTTCTTCACCCACAATGTAGTCTACAGATTTGGTGTGCCACGCCGCATAATCTCAGACAATGGTACTGCATTCAAAAGTATAAAAATTTACAAGTTCGTTGATCGGCACAAAATCGATTGGCGATATTCATCTATATACAATCCAAGAGCAAATGGATTGGCAGAAGCATTCAACAAAACACTGGTGAAATTGTTGAAGAAGATTCTCACCAAGAATAAAAGAGAGTGGCATACGAAAATGACAGAGGCACTGTGGGCGTATCGTACAACCTATAAGACGCCAACCAAAGCCACTCCTTACTCTCTAGTGTTCGGTGTTGAAGCTGTATTACCATTGGAGATTGAACTACCGTCACTCCGGGTAGCAATTCAGAATGATCTCACTCAAGAGCAAAATGGCCGCCTCAGAATGGAAGAGCTCGATGCACTTGATGAACTAAGGTTACAAGCTCAACAAAATCTAGAAATTTACCGAGGAAGAATGACAAAGTCTTTTGATCGAATGGTGCGTCCTCGATCGTTTCAAGAAGGAGAATTGGTCCTGGTGCTGAGAAGACCAATCATCCCGCACCGAAGAATCGGTGGCAAATTTGTATCAAATTGGGAAGGCCCCTTCGTCATCGAGAAGGTGTACCAAGGAGGAGCATATCAGTTGATCGATCTGAACGGTCAGAGGCCTATGCCACCTATCAACGGCCGACATTTAAAGAAATATCATGCATGAAAATTCCATATATGATGTATCTTTTTATGATCAAAATTTTACGTGCATATTTATCAATGCATGTTAACTCATATTTTGAAATTCTCTTGTATAGCAAGAATGCATTTCAAGATCCCTCATCAGACTGGGGGCATTTTAAATATTTATTCGGGTCGACATCGTGCTGCATGCCGAGATCCCCGAATAAATATTTAAAATCTCAAAAAATACAAAGCCTATCCAAAATATCCCTGCGAGACAGGAGGCATTTTAAATATTCATTTGGGTCGACATCGCGCTGCGTGCCGAAATCCCCAAATGAATATTTAAGATCTTATATTCCAAATTTATTTCATTCTAAAATGTCCCTGCGAGACAGGGGGCATTTTAAATATTTATTCGGGTCGACATTGCGCTGCATGCCGAGATCCCCGAATAAATATTTAAAATTATCATTTCTAATATTCTTTTTGTGCTAAAGAATACAAATATTTGTTTTCAAAAGTATATGCAGGTGGTCTTTCAAGAGTTAGAGACAACACCATCTACAACAAACCAAGACTCAAAAGTCAAGAAAAAGACTTTTGTGGCTACGCACTCCTACAAAATTGAGCCGAAGAAGCTTGAAGTCTTCCAACAGCCTGAAGCTTAAGGTTCGAATGGGTGTAAAAGGTCGGATCCAACACGCCCAAATATGGCCGGATCGCTGGCAGCTCCGTCTACTCAACAAGCCATAAGAAAGGCCGTAGTAGCGGAACCCCCACTTCGTCAACCCGTCAGTAGGGACTGTAGGAAGTACGAAAGCTAATTTGACTCGACCAGTTCAAGTGATCGTAGTCTACAAAATTCTCTCCAAATGACTGGAGAATCAAAGTTCCAGTGGAAGGTTGAGTCTCGAACGAATATCAAATGTTCGTAGGCTCCAAAATCTACAACCACAAAAGATGACTTCAAATATATCAACTTCAGCAAAATCAGCATTGGGAAGCGCAATCCCCATAGCTCAAGTCTGAAGCCTGAATGGGTGTAAGAGGTCGGATCCAACAAGCCCAAATATGGCCGGATCGCTGGCAGCTCCGTCTACTCAACAAGCCATAAAAAAGGCCGCAGTAGAGGAACCCCCATTTCAGCAACCAGAGGACAAAGAGCTATCAAATTCTAGCTCTTCCGATCTGACGAACTCAAGTGATTCAGATTAAAGTCTTCTCAAGTGATTAAGGATCAAGATACTACCTACGTTCGGTACTATCAATTGAATCCAGAACCTGCAAATCCTTCAACAAATCCGTAAAGCACAAAGCGAGGATCGAAGGAATTTTTCTTCAACAAGTCCGCCAAAGCACAAAGCAAAGGACCGAAGAAAATCATCCCAAAGTTCGTGAAAAGCTCAAGGCTGAACTAAGTGGATTATGTCATCAACAAGTCCGCTATGCACAAAGCTTTGGACCGATGACTTTTCGCTATCGACCTAATACAAACCTAAGGGTTTAGGTCACCGGGATCTACTCCTTCAACAAGCCCGCCAAAGCTAGAAGCATAGGGCCGAAGGTATAAAAATCATCTGACAAGTCAACAAAGACGAATCAGGTAATTCTCCATCAATGTCCGCAGCACAAAGCACAGGACAGAAGAATCTAAATCCCATGACTCAGTCTAAAACTACGAAAAGAAGCATCCCGACTAATATCTACAAGTGTCCCTAAAGACTGGGGGTATTCTAAATATTTATTTGGGTCGACATCGCGCTGCATGCCGAGATTTCCAAATAAATATTTAAAATACCAGGAGCACAAGTCAGAGTACAACCAAAGAAGTCTCAAGAGCAGTAAAAAGAGAGCTCGTCAACAACTGAATTTATAAAATAATTTTATTTTATTAAATTCAGAATTTAATATACAAATCTATGGACTACATCTTTTTACAATATTACATCAGCTGAAAGAAAAGAAAAGTACAACGTCCTTCTCAAAGGACTCAAATCTGTCTCCTAAACTACGCCTGAAGAGGAAGCCGACAGCTTTATTCCGCTCCTTCCAAGGACCAGGTATTCTGCACTTCTGGGACCTGCATGAAGTAACAAAAAAAAGTGTGTCAGAAAGAAAGAAGAAAATATCATGCAGATATATACAACACTAAAAAAAAAAAAAAGAGGAGAAGAACAAAGTTGTACCTGAAACAGAGGTCTCCTGAGGTGGCAAGCGAACAAGTATTCCGCTCACCTCGAAACATGTACAGAAAAAAGGAGTATCAGAAAACAGCTAAAAAAAGAAAAAAAGGACAGTACAAACAAAGTAAAAAAACGTACAAATACTGAGGTCTCCTGAAGCAGTAAACTGGCTGAAGCTCGGATCCTCTTCTTGTAGTAGCCTGCACAAAATACAAAGCAGTGTCAGTACGAGCACAAAATCAAAACTAAAAAAAAAAAAAGAGAAGGGAAGAAAGCGTACCTGAGCCCAAAAGTAACTGTAGAAATTCTGAAGCAGCTTCTTGACTACAAGGGCATCTACGGGAGCTACAAATGCATAAAGAGAGACTATTAGAGGTCTATGGAAGAGAGGTTAGTGTGACATCCAAACAAATTTTTGGAGATCCACTAAACAAAGATCGTAGTGTGACATCCAAGCAAATTTTTGGAGATCCACTAAATGAAATCCCTTGTGTGACATCTAGAACAAATATCTAGAGATCCACAAGGCCAAACAGCTTACAACAAACATGATTCGCTCTAGACGCGTACCATATTTGTTGGGGGGCATTTGTTAACCTCTATACAAAGAAACAAAAATCGCAAAAATCTGTACGTACCTCGGACTGAAATCCCGTGAATCCTGCCGAATTCTCGCCGAGACACTGTGCAGCAGCGCCGTTCCGGGATTTCTGCCAAAATCCCGCGACAGCCTCTCGATCGCTGCTCCATTCCCGTCTATAAAATGAAGGCCAAACGATGCCTTCTGCACTCGACTCCATTTCCCATCCCCGATCTTCTCTGTTCTCCACCTCCTGCCTCTCGGCTCCCTGCTACTCCCGACCTCCTCTCCCACAGCAGCTGCCTTCGATCACTTTGTCCGATTCGACGCAGCTGGAGCCCTCATCCAACGTCCTAGCCGCCTGGATCCCGTCAACCTTGCGATCAAAATCTCTGTCTGAGCCCTCCAGACCAACGCCGACCTTGCTCCTCCCGTCCCTGCCCTGTTCGCAACCCGCCGGCCGAGAGAGAGAGAGAGAGAGAGGGAGAAAGAGAGAGATAAGAGCTACTGACCTCATCTCCCCAACCCGAAGCCGAGCTCATCCCGATCATCCCCTTGAGCTCCTCACGCCATCTCCTCTCTGCCTTAAGCTCCTACCCGACCCCCCCCCATTAGGTATAAATTGTTTATTATTATTATTATTATTATTATTATTATTATTATTATTATTATTATTATCATTTTTGATAATAATGACAATATTAATACTAATAATAATTTTTAATATTATTATTTTAATTTTATAAAATATGATTAATTAATTAGTATTAATTAATTATTAATTTTAATTTACTACTAATTAGTTATAATTATTAATTATAACTAATTATTGATTAATTATAATTATAATAAATTAATCTTAATTAATTAGTCATTAATTATAATTATTTAAATAATTATGAGTGATTATTTATAATTAATTTAGATTATAATTAATTATTATTAATTAATTATAATTAGCTAATTAATTATTTATAATTAATCATAATTAAAATAAATAATTATAGTTATTAGCTCACTCCCTCGATCCTCGTGCCACACCGTCAAAGCTCGCGAAGGTATGCATTTTTCAAACTCAGATTTCTCGCATCGTTGTTTGCAGTAGACCGGAAAAACTCCTATACACGCCTTTATTGCGCGTGGTGGGATGGGACGCCGGTCCGATGCTTACGATGAAGCAAGCAATCGCCTAAACTCTACTTCGGCGTTCGTGGCGCACCGGAAAACCGCCTATACATGTCTTTATTGCACATGGTGGGAAGGGACCCCGGTGCGGCACCTACGGCGAGGCGGGGTCGCTCATAAGTACCCCCGAGCGGGGGGAAAGCAAACTGCGCATTCTTAAACGAGCCACCGACAAAGCCCGCGAAGGTACGAACTCTCTAAACTCAGATTTCTCGCATCGTTGTTTGCAGCAGACCGGAAAAACTCCTATACACGCCTTTATTGCGCGTGGTGGGATGGGACGCCGGTCTGATGATTACGACGAAGCGAGCAATCGCCTAAACTCTACTTCGACGTTTGTGGCGCACCGGAAAACCGCCTATACATGTCTTTATTGCACATAGTGGGAAGGGACCCCGGTGCGGCACCTACGGCGAGGCGGGGTCACTCATAAGTACCCCCGAGCGGGGGGAAAGCAAATTGTGTCATTCATAAGTACCCTCGAGCGGGGGGAAATCAAACTGTGCATTTAAACAGGTACCGTCAAAGACCCCATACACGCCTTTATTGCGCGTGGTGGGATGAACAAAAAATCACGGCCGCGGTGTCCTCGTCAGAGGGCACCTACCATACACGCCTTTATTGCGCGTGGTGGGAAAGGCCCAGTTTTCTTGTAGTTTTCCCCTAAACAAGGGAGACGCCGGGAGGCTGCCGAAATTTCGGGTGAAATCGTACCTGGACTTGATTGAACGGTGGACTCGGATTTATAACTTGATTCAATCAACCTAAATGAACTCAAATCCAAACAATTAAAAAATATGAGATTTCAAATTACATTTGATTTAAAAATCAAATGAGAAGAACAATTTGGGACCTGGATTTGGTTGAACACAGAAGAACAACAGAGGACTTGTGGACATACATTTGAACCTAAATAGAACAAGATCACTTGAGACTTGTGGACTTGGTTTGAACCAAGTGAGAAGAACTTGACATGAAAATGATAGCAAACTTTAATATTAAGGAATATGTCATAACTTGAACCCAAGTGAACAAATGCAAAGGACCTAATGTGAACTCAAACTTAAATCACATGCAAAATGATGAACCTCTAAGTTGAGTACCAATTTCCAATATGGCATGCTTTCAATCAATGCCACAAAATTATTCTTTGGAAAATTAGAGATTGTCCCTTCAATTGGATGGCGAATACCAATGACCAATGGTGTCAAGCTCATCATATATGTTGCAATCCATTTTGCAAGTATAATTTGACATCCAAATAACAAAAGATTTCTAGAATTTGGCTTAATCATAAAGTTATGGTGTGTGATAGCCCTCTTGCAATTGTGGACATGATAGATCCTTAAGCAACAACCAAGGTATTGTAAGGAATGTGGCGATCTACCTATGAGTTACAATACAAAATATTTAATAAATGTTGAGGAATTGTCATTTCATTGGAGCGTAAATGTCATCAAGTGAACTCTTCATACAAGATTTGATTCATCTTCCTATGTAGTGGGATACTTACATTATGCAACATGGCCCATTTACATGCAACAACCAAAGGATCAATGATAAATAATTTTGCATACCACTTGTTTGCAAGTGACGAGTAATGAAAATTATGAAGAACTTATGTTGATTTGTTATCTTACTCATAAGCAACAATCGATATCAATCAAGCAAATAAAGGAGAAAAGAAATGTGCAAGTTTTATATGCTTGAGCTCGTATACTGAATCCTTGCAAAACAATAAAGCTGAAAGGGACACTTTGGAAATAAGATCTGCAATACATACAATCTTTTTACGAATACGGATGTATGTATAACATGTCATTTATGGGTAGATGTGAAAAGACTTCAGTAAATGCAGTATCCTGAAGTCAATTTCAATGTGTAAATAAATACATCTACCTACCTACATGCACCAGGGCGAATATATTGAAAAGACCAAAGAAAATAATAAAATGCATGGAGGATACGACAAGTGCAAGCTCCTACGACTCAAGGCAGGAGATTAGTTGGTGCACTATGACCCGCCTACAAAAATCAATAAATAGTGCACGACAGTCTACCTGTATAAAGCAGCAAACAACTGATCCAGAAGCTGCTACTCTACGCCACCGGATCTGCAACATTCGTACAAGCAGACAGAAGGCGTCCACAAACTACAACGCCACGCCACCGGATCTGCAACATTCGTACAAGCAGACAGAAGGCGTCCACAAACTACAACGCCACGCCACCGGATCTGCAACATTCGTACAAGCAGACAGAAGGCGTCTATTTAAAGAATACCCCTGCACGTGCACTATAAATTGTATACACATAGGTACACTAAAAGGGGTAAAAATAATTATAAAACCCGCATGGGCCCCGGCGAGCGTGTTATTGGTACACACGTGACGTCTAGGGATGCTGCGCGGGTTGACAAGTGAATTCAGGCTCGAACCCGATCCTCCTATACAGATTAATAGGAGTCGACAAGGTTCGAACCAACAAATAAATATGTGGCCGTGGCGACCAGAATATTTATTTTAATACATTCATCTTAGGCCTTTAAGGCCTATAACAATGAGAATTCACTATAAAAGGGCATAAAGCCTACGAAACCCGATCCTCTGTCGACAGCCCGACAGAGTTGACAAGGTTCGATCCATAAAGAGAAATGATCCCCGAACACCCCGATGATGGCCGTGTTGAATGCAGATCTCAACCGGAGGGGTTCCCAAATATTTTCAAATATCTCTCAAAAGTCCACACAAAATCCAAAGCTCCACCCAAATATCCAAAAACCCAAAAACTCCACAAAAATCTCAAAATCCAAAATCCCAAAAATATTTAAAATTGAAATAAATCCATCAACGCAGTTAAAGCAAATTTCATCCGCCCTCCGCAACAGTTTGTCGAGGTGGACAAATTAAAATCAACTTCAGCTCACAAATAGCGAAATGCCTAGTCGAAAATATCACTAGGATTCATTCTCAAACAATCTCTTACCAGTAAGGGCGTGGTACGTGTCCTCTAACCGGCAGTTTCGCCGCCAAATGGCACTGCAGGTAAACGGTTATGACCCGGGGCCCTCTGAACCGAGTGGTTTTGCCGCCAAATGGCACCACAGATAGCGGTTATGGCCAGAGCCAATACGCTCCTTAATGGCGTTAAATCCTTGAGATATGAATCAATAGGATATGATCGATAGGGCACAAAGCCCTCTGTTAGCTAAGGTGGATTGAAATTTGTCCCCTTAGACAAACATTCAACCCCGGTCTACAAGGTCCCCTTGGACGAAGCAACCCATGGCTGCCGACAAGGATCCTTCTGTCAGGTTGGGTCGACTACCTCCTCTGACTAAGTAGACCAGGGACCACGATGGCCCGGGACGACGGAACCATGGGATCTTGATCGGGTCCATCATCCATTCCCCCACCATCCGCTTTAAGTGCTAGATGGTGCAATTTCTATTTTGAATATCAAAATCTCCAAATTCCCAATTATTTCCAAACTTTTCAAATACCCAAATCTAAACTCAAAATTCCAATCCATATCCATGCTGCTACTATATGCCTGATACTACGTATCTATGGATACTACGTATCTGATTGATGACTAGCCTTAATCGAAAGTTCTCTCTCGTGATTGGGAGGGGTAATTAACTATAGGGGCTTGCGCCTATAGGAAACCAGAACTCAGATCATAAAGTCCTCACAAAATGAGGGCGAAATCTCTGGGTAGTGTCCTATCTACAAACCCATCTGCCTTCCAAAATTTACCCCGGAACTTAATCCGTTAAAACTCCCTCGCCGAATAAAGAAGAGCGAGCGGAGGCCGGGGCCGAATTTTCGGAGCCCACATATAAAATTTTTAAAATAGTCCTCAAACTATTCATGTGTGCCCAATTTAGTCGTGGAATATCATGTTGCTCAAATTTAATGCTTCAACCATACAAAATTGATCTAAAATGATCCCTTATATTATAATTATATATAAAATTAATTCATATTTAATCCCTGATCCCAATTTAAAGGGAACCATTTTATATAATTGAATGACTAAATCAGTGCGCGTGATTTACTGGGATTAAATTGGTCCAATACAAATAATTGTGTGACTATTTTGAAGTTTACCGTATTTTACATGAACCATGTAACTTTAGCCCGGTTGAATATTAAGGTAAATGATGAAGGCAGGGAAATTTTATAGAAGTGATAGGATGAGAAATTCTTTGAACACCCGGATGCTTTGTTTTCTACTAAGAAATACTTAATTATTAGTGATATTATTTTTGTCAAAATTGTCAGTATGAAAAGTAAATCACCTAGTTAAGCTACATCCATTTATTATTGTCTAAATTATATGTTTTACAGATTTTCATTGAATTATTTGAAATTCAATAGTATAGTATCTAATTTGTTCAATATACCTAAGTTGTTCTAAAAAAAATAGGCATTGATCCACCGAAAGAACTGAAACTCTGGGAATTAAGGATCCTACTAGATTGTTTGAAATTTTAACCTAGGTCTATATTCTAAACTCGTTACTAAGTTCAAAACTTTTTTTTTTTGTTTTCTAATTTCTATCTATTTGAATTTTGATGCATTATGGCGATAATTTGATAAGTTAGTTCACTCATTTTTGTTTTATTTTTTAATTTATGCCTATTGACAATTTTTTTTCTCCTTTTAAAGGTTGGCAACCTGGCATTCAAGAAGGATCTGCTGATTGGGATGAAAGCTGGGACAAGTTTGACAAAGATGATGGTATGATGAGGCTTATTCTTTTATTTTATTTTCTATACTGCAGATTTTCAGATGTGGATGTATTAAAAAATTAGGCTATGGCATATGATATGTGTTCTTTCACACTTATCACACTCGGGTAAGAAACACAAGAAAAAGAAGAAAAATAGAAGAATATGGAGGGAGAGAGAAGGGGGTGGGGAATTAAAGCAAGATAAATAATTACTTCTCTCATATGCTCCTCCTCCTACACCGCTCAAACAGTCTTCTCGTGCTTTTCTCGTACTCGCGATAATTAGTCTGATTATCCCCTTCAGTTAGTAATTAGCCATGATGTATTGAAGAACTGTTGAAGGAATGTGCAACCCATACTATTAGGGGTGTCAATTTTTGACGCGATCCGAAACACGACCCGAACCCGACCCAGAAAAATCCGGGTTCGAATCAACCCGAACCCAAAACGGGTCGGGTTCGGGTTGAACAAATCAACCCGTTTTAAAAATCGGGTCGGGCTCGGGTTGACCCAGCAACCCGAAATTGACCCGAAAGTGACAAGAAAACTCATATTTGACCTGAAAACCCGAGATTTGCCCGTTTTTTACCCGATTCTGACACAAAAATCAAATATTGACCCAATTTTTTGCCCGAAAATTAGTAATTTTAGGTCAACTTCGGGTCATTCGTGTCGGGTCGGGTTGACCCAGACCTAAATCGGGTCGGGTTCGGGTCCAGAAATCTGACCCGTTTTTAAAAACGGGTCGGGTTTGGGTTGACCCGAACAGTGCCGGGTCAGTTCCGAGTTCGATCCGAACCCGACCCGCTGACCCGAATTGACACCCCTACATACTATAGACATATTTCCCATATTTCATTTTTCCTCTAGCAAGTCACCTAAAATCCGTTCCTTTCATTTCTCCAAATAACCCCAACAACCTGCTACCTTATATTTTCACGATCTATAAACTCTCTGAAACCCCAATGCTTATAACCTGCTGTAGAGACTTGAACCATCTTCTCCAACATGAGCCTTGCATGATCTCTTCGCTTCTCCTATGCGCTCCACTCTCTCCAGGTTTCTCACGCTCGTAGACAAACATTCACACCTTTTGTTCCTCTCTCAATGCCTATGTATACCATTCCAAGTTCTCTCTCTCTCTCTTTTTCATAATGTTTGACTCCAAACCTTGTGATTCATCTCCTTTTCTACACCTTGACCCAGTCTCCTCTTCTTGAACATTTGAATATTGGTTCCCTCCGAGAACCTTTCTCCTGCATCTCCTTTTCTACACCTTGACCCAGTCTCCTCTTCTTGAACATTTGAATATTGGTTCCCTCCGAGAACCTTTCTCCTGCAATCACAAATATTTGACAGCCTCACTAATGCCTCAATTCTAACACCTAACTCAGTTGCCGCTTGCCATCCATGTGCTTCAAAACTTTTCATTGACATCGAGTTCAGCATCCCAACATCCTGCCAGCTTGAGTCTAGTAACTTCATCATGCTCAAGGATATGTATAGGTCAGATATTCTTTCCTGAAACCAATCAAAAGAAAATAAATGGAGGAAAATAAGTGTTTGAAGACCCAGCATTCATTGTATATTTGATCCGGTTGTGAAGAAAAAGAATGCTCTGCAGTCATTGATATTTGATCCGATCGGAATTTAAAGACCCCATATGATCCAGCTATAGTTTTGCCTCCTTTAGTTGATCTTTAATATGGATATAGGTGAAATTTCATGTTTTGCGATTTAAGTGTTGTTGACGCAGTCCATACATTTGTCTGCTCAATTGAGGTGAATTGTATGATGTTTTCCTCTCTTAAATGCTAATTGAATGAGCAAAAAAATGTGTATAAAAGAAATGAACAAAATAATAACTTTTTAAGCATAGTTTGAAATTGCTTAATTGGTTATTGAGGCGTTCTTTCTATGAGGTGAGACTTAATCCTTAAAGCATTTGAAGCATAAGCCTTAGAATTAAATTAATTAAAAATATAAAATAATAAGTAACATTAAGATTAAAGTAAGATGTTAAAGTAATATCATAAAAAGTCCAATTAAGGTTATTGAAAGTCACACAAGCCTAAAAACAACGTTAAATAAATAGCAAGCTTTTAAAAATCAGATTGTATCGACCAGTACTAGCGTTTCAACTGTGAACCGATCATATGGTTTATTATGTTCATTATAAAACCCGCTCCTACATTGAACCAGAGTCAACCTGTTAGAGTCGTTGGTTCAACTGGTAAATCGGTGAACTGGTTTAGAATTCCTTTGAACTGGTCGTTTTAATGAATAATTTAAATAATTAATAAATTAATTTAACAAATTTAAAATAAAATATTGATCTAAACAAATTAATTTAAATTTAATTTACTTTAATTTATTAAAATAATTATTAGCGAAAGAAATTTCAACTAAGCATTTCATATTGCTCTATCACTACATGTGAGTTCTTACCATGGGTGTGAATGAGCCGAGCTAGCTCGAGCTCGACTCGTTAACGAGCTTTTAAGTCGAGCTTATTAAGTCACAAGTTTGAGTTCAAGCCTATACTCAGGCTCATATATTAAATGAGCTGAAGCTCGAATGCTCGTTAAAACACTCGATTTAATTCAAATTAATTTAAAAATTAATTTAAATGAGCATTATATGATATATTTTAATATTTATAAATTAATTTTATATTAAAAAATAAAATTTCAAAAAAAAAATTAATTTAAAATTAATAAATCGAGCCCAACAATCGAGTCAAGCTCGAGCTTTCCAAATGAACTCGAGCTTATAAATTTTTTAATTAGTCGAGATCTAGTTTAGTAAACGAGCTCGAGTCAAGCTCGAGCTCAGTAGGCACTAAATAAGCTTAGCTCGATTGGGCAAGTACTCGTCTCGACTTGTTTACGCCCTAGTTCTTATCATGTGCAAAGATAAAAAAATTATATAAACCATACTAAGTGCAAGTTCCCAAGTGATGTGGGACAAAATAAGTTGAAGTTCTAAATTTATAGCATATTTTAAACACCCTCGTTCGTATCCATATATCCTTAAGTGACCTAATATGGACTACAGTATTCTCTTGAGGATAATAAATTACCAAAATGCTCTAACAAAAATTAAATTATTATAATACCCTCTAAGATCCTGTCTCAAATATATTTAAATCAAGTCAATTATTCAAATAGATTGACAAGGACCTGATCTTATTCATGGCATCTCCTAGTTGATCCATGGAATGTAACGAGTCATTGCCTTAATATGTGCATTAAAATATGAATTGCCTAAAATCAAGCCAATGTAATCATTGAGCTAACTTACTTATAAGGCTATAAGTTTGTTAATAAAATCTAAAATCAGCCAAAACCCACATATGTTCACCCCAATCTACTTGGGAATCAGATTCCCTGATCATTACGTCTTATGACCCATTGATTTGATAGATTGATACCACTAGCTTGCCCAATATGACAGAATCGTAAGATTTTGATCGTGTTTAACTCCATTCTAATTGATTCTAGCTAATTATATTTATTAATGTCCTAATTGTTAGATATTACCTAATTGATTTTATTATTTTACATGTGTTTAAGTGATTATTTACAATAATATTATCTCTAGTATTTTAGCCATTTTATTAATTCCCAATTTGTGGAATTAATATTTGTATGTTATTTAATGATTATTATGTGCTATAGCACGGTTGCAAGTCACTTTGAGCTCTCATAAATCAAACTTCCTTTTTTAAGGCAAGTCCCAATATAAGTAGACATTTGATAAATGTGATTGGGAAATGCCATCTCCAATATTTTGAAGTACTTACAGTGCTATTTCTTGTCGTCTTCTTATATGCTTATCTCATGTATTCTTAAATCACCCGAGCTTTTTGTTGCTCTTTTTAATAGAATTTCTGGCATCTGTTCTTAGGGTTTACAATCATCAAGGAACTTACTATTGAAGTGGAAAATGTTGTTGCACCTGAAAAACTGAAGTCCACCTCAGTCACGAGTGGCAAAGTACCAGCGGTCACTGCCACATCAAATGAAAGTGATAAAGCCACTAAAGATGAGGAGTTTGCATCTTTCTCCAAAGTAGAGGACAAGACTGGTAAGTCTTTGACTACCGGAGGGCTTTTAACTGAAGCTGAATTGTCTCATGTGCATGGTGAAGATGGTTTGGTACGAAGCCCCTCTGGTAGTCCTGGAAGAAGTACTATTGAAAGTCCATCTCGAGAATTTCAATCTACATTTTCACCTCATGTCCATGCGAAAGAACATCACAGGTATGATAATCATGGTTTTTGTTCTAGCGCATGAAACATTTACTAACCTGGGTGCTTCCTTCAAGTTGTCCATCTATTCCAATATTCGCCTTTCGATGTTTCAAAATGGAGGTGTTTTGATTACATGAGTAAACAAATCCTTCTATTTGTTTGTTCTTATTGCCTAAGCCTGTATTTTGATCATCTTGTCATCTTAAAGTGCTTGGATGAACTTTTTCTATGTTCTAGTATTTTATTTCTCTTATAGTTTAACTTTTATAATTTCTTTACTCATATGTGCGGAAAAGCAGTGAATTTGATGGTCCTGAATCCAGCATATCTGGGGAGAATTTTACTGACGAGGTAACTTGGGGTGCAACTTTCGACAGTGATGACACCGATTCGCTTTGGGGCTTCAATCCAATCAAGACAAAGGTAAAAAGTTCAATGTACTGTTAATAATGTTATTCTTCTCTGGGATTCTTTAACGTTTTAATTGAGCTGAATTTTTTTTTAAAGCTCATTTGGTTGCTTGTTGATGAAAATTTGTTTTAGAGGATTTTTTTTTCGCTAATTTGATGTGTAGAATCAAATCATCAAATTTGAAGGGGGTGGGTGGGGTTGAGGAGTTGTGAAACTTAAAACCCATGTTGATTTCTAATCACACCTAGTAAAATGATGGACCTTTTTCATAGTTGTTTTTCAAAACTGGTTTTCTAACTTCGAGGAACTAAATGGGGCCCTAATTCTGAAGGCTCCAATACCACATTTGCTATTTTTTTAATATTGTTAATAGCCGTTATGTTTCTACTCTTCTGAATTAGCATCCTTAGGATATACTTTTGGCTTCCCTGAGAGATTGGTTGCTGGCCATAATTGGGATGCTTTTATGCACGAGCATAGTCTAGTGCTTGGCCAACTTATTGTAGGTCATAGAATTAGTCTTTTGTCAACTATGAATTGAAAGATATTACTCCTTTCCAATTATCTATTTAATATATTTTGTTTTTAAATCTCTTACTAAACTCTTTTTCTTCATTGTTGAATCTAGAAGTATCCAAATTTCATAGCATTCATAACTTTGTTTGAATCAAGCTTATTCCCAATTATTTTGTTCTATCATTACTTTTCCATCGAGTTCTAGAGGATTAAAGTTGGAAAATTACTTGGCATGACAGTTGCTAGATTTTTTAAACTCTTGATAGACTGTTTTGCTATTGTTTAAGGAGTTTAGATTTATGAGAGGTGAAATCCTTAAATTTATTTAAGCTGTATAAATCGTGGGATTTGACAAACTCTAACTTAAACAAAAAAAAAACAAAACAAAAATGGAGTTAAAATGGGATTCATTAAAATTATATTTGGCAATATTCAAGGTAAATCTTGCTAAACTCCTGTTTGGCAGGATTTATCAAAACAAGATTAATGTATTTGTGATTCAATCTTAAGAAGGCTTGAAGATGCCATTTTTTGTTTTAATTGAATGAACTTATTTTGGCAGGAAGCTTTTCATGTTGGGAGCAGGCTGGACTCTTTTTCTGGTCATGGGGACTTTGGTCTTGGGTCAGATTCACCTAGCGCAGCAAGTGTTTTTGGGAAAGACAGAGGCCCATTCTTTGATTCAGTTCCAAGCACTCCTCTCTTCAACTCTGGCTTCTCACCCAAATTTAATGAAGGACTAGATGACCACTCTTTCAATACCTTCAGTCGATTCGATTCTTTCGGCATGAACGACAGCACCTTCCCCTCGAGCGGAACCCTAGCAAGATTCGACTCAATGCGCAGCACAACCGATCAATCGCATGATGCCTTCTCTAGATTCGATTCCTTCCGCAGCACGACCGACACACCAAGAGAGTTTTCAAGATTTGAGTCCACGATCGGCACAGCCGAATCTCCTCGCAAAACCATAGCGAGATTCGACTCGATCCAAAGCACCGCCGATTATAATCATGGATTCTCCTTCGACGATCCGGACCCCTTCGGATCCGGGATCTTCAAGACCTCGGAGAGCCATACCCCCAAGAAGAACAGTGATCCATGGAGCTCCTTTTAATTGCATTCCCAATGTCATATCCAACGAGTTCCATTGCAATTCCAGTAAGATTTGTCTCCAATTTTGTGTGCTATTATCATGCTTTTGTGAATGCGTTTGTTGCAGCTTTGGGGCTTTTCTTTTCTTCAGATTATGTTGTCTTTCTTTATTTGTCTATTTTATAGCTTGCCTGTGGATGAAAATAGATTTTCTCTTCATATTTTTTTTCTGAAGCCCTATCATTTTTTTTTTCTTGATTTATGGATTGTAACTAAAAAAGGCTGATTATTTGAACTATATAAATACTTGAGGACTTCTGGTTATGTAAATACTGTGCGCTTCCTCTTTTATTTGAAAGAATCATTACATAGTATTTATGTAATATAGAAGCTTTCGACCACTTGAATTTTGAAGTCTGCTACAATTATTTTATTACCTCAGTATGGTTTTATTATCTTTAAAATTCGTGCCTTTTGTACTAAGTTCTAAAATGCCACATCCGTTGCTTGGCAAATTATTAGGTCCGGATACTAATAAAATATTATTTTAAATTAAGCGTGTCAAAAGTTCAGATAAAGCGCAGTCAAAGCGCACCTGAAGTGCAATTAAAGCGTAGAAAAAGCTCAGTTAAAAAGCGCATGCGAAATGACAAGATTTAATTGGATGTCCGGATCTATTTTTGGGTCCGTTGATCGGACCTAATAATTTGTCCGGTTGCTTTGCAAGTCTTGCATCGCATTATTGTATGAACAATTTTTGATGAAGGACTAAACATCGATGGTGCTTGTTTTTCTTTTGTTATTAATCTATATATATATATATATATATATATATATATATATATATATATATATATATATATATATATATATATATATATATATATATATATATATATATATATATATAATTATACCTCAAATATGTTGCAAAGGAAAATAAAAAGTTTATTCAAAGCCAAATAAAAAAATGTTAATTTGCTAAATAAAATCATTTATAATTTATTGAACATAAAAAATAAGTTTTATAAATAAATAAATAAAATTTAAACATTATCTTACCTAATAATTTAATAAATTATTTTATCTTCTGATAAATCGGAAGAAAAACGAATGAAGCCAATAATGGACTTCCACAGCCAAAACCCATAAGCTGCCATTTGCGAGTTCTCTGTGTATAAAAGGATACATAACGCTACCAGTTTTTCCGAAGGTAACGGTCTCTTTTTTCCTGCTGGAAAATTTTTATTTAATTTTCTTGTATGTTTATTCTAATATAAATAGATTTTTGAAGGTTTTAAATTTTATTATTTTGATAAATGAAGGCTTGATGTTGTTGTATTTTGATAAATGTTATTTCAGTTCTATTATTAATTAAATTGATTGTTTATTATTTATAGGATTTAATTGATTTTTTCCAAATTTAAAAAAATTTATGTGAAATAATTTTAATTTTCAAATTTTAATATTAAAAAAAAATAAATTGATAAATTTCACTTGAGTTAATATATACTACTTCAATGGACTATCGATCGATCTCAATATTTTTCTAAGTGGAAAGGGAAAGGGAAAGGGAAACAGAGAGAGAGAGAGTTTTGCGTTGGGAGGAAGGTGAATGGAGAAGGAGGTGATTCTAGTTGGTTGTACTGTGGGATTTCTTGGTCTTCTTTCGGCCGCTCTTGGCTTCGCTGCGGAGGCTACGAGGATTAGGGTAAGGAACCCTGTCTAGTTTGTTTTTGTTTTTTTTTTACGTTTTTGATCAGAGTTGGGGGCAAAGGTTCTTCTGTTGTTCTCTCTAGTTTATGTAATTTTCTTCTGTTTTTAGGGTTTCGTGAGTCTCTCTTGACGCTCTGATAGCGGGATGGTTTCAGTTGTCTGTATTAATCGTTTATTTTTCTGGAGAGTCCACCTTTACTTATTAAGAAAGAAATCTATTTTTTTTCTGAATGTTAATTTTGTTTGTTGGGTTATTGGAGCTAAGGAATGTTTCTCCGTACTTGTTACTTCTATTTTGCATTGACAACTGAACAATCTTCTTAAAAAAATCCTGATAAATGCGTGCTTAGTAAATCCAGATTCAGTAAATCTTGAGAGGATTAGAATCTGAAGGGGATGTTTAGCTACAATTAGGATTTGGTAAATTCTGTAAATCTAGATTTGATAAGCCTTGACTGGATTAAACCTAAAAATTATTTGACATGGTACATTTTAAATCTTGCTAAACCCTGATGAATTGAGTAAAAGGAGCAACACTGCTTGGAGGCTTTTCTATGGGAATGAAAAAAAATTGATCTGCTTTCATTTGCATTTGATATTTCAATTTTTTTTTTTTTAACAATTGGATCTATTTGGACAATCCTTTGTTTGATAATTCTTGAACTGCTTTTTCTGTATGGCAAATTATCTAAATAAATTGCGTTTTAGCATTTATTGTCTGCGTCTTTTGCCAACTTGAAATTGTATTGAATTTGCTAAAAGAATAATGCAACTAAGCTAAAGTGGGAACTACATGAAACACTAAAACTCACAGAAGATTATTATTCAATTTAAGCTGAACTTTTGCATGCACAGAATCATCATGGTAGATGTGTCATTCGACCATAATTTTCTTTGTTTATGAAAAATTCTTATACTTCTTGGATAGTGCCAAACATGGCTTCTTCATGTTTTAGGCTACACAGGCTTTTGTTGTTTTTTTTTTAACCAACTTTCTCCTAAAGAAATCTTATTTCAGCTTCTTTCTCATTCTTGGTTCATTATTTTTTGGATATTTAACATTGTCTGAACTTGTGCTTCTTTTTCTTTTCTTTGAAAGCTAGCTTTGTCTGTGTAGAGTGCTTAGCCTGATCCCCTTCCTATTTATTTCGCAAGTAAGATCATTGTTGAAATAATATCTCACCTAAGGATACAAATGGCAAAGCAAAAGCACAAAATTATTAAAACTTAGAAACTAAAAAGCATCAGGGGAACCAACCGTAAAATAAAGGTAACCCCAACTATCAGAAAATTTGCAATTTGTGCATTATATAGTGGTCATATATTTTCTTTTATGTTAGTTTGTTTTAACCTCTTTTTAATTTTACTTTTAGCTATACTTGGTTTATGTATTTCTAAAGCAATGGCATTGACCGAGAATTGCAGAACTAATTCTCGGTCAATTAAGTTTTATTTTATATCAAATGAAGCCAAGTTTGAGCTGGGCTGTCTTAGTTGTGTTTAAAAGCTTTGTTTCCTTTTCTTCCAGGCTTCTGGAGTGTTGACTAGAGCTTATGAAGAATGTATATATCCAAAGAGCCCAGCTTTATATCTTGGACTTCTGGCAGCAGTTGCTCTAGCACTGGCCCAAGCTATTATAAACTTTTTTGCTGGCTGCATATGCTGCAGGAGAAATCTAAGCCGCTCCAACACTAACTGGAATGTTGCATTGATATCCTTTGCTGTCTCTTGGTAATCCTCTGAATCATATTGGTATTATGCTATATTTTAAATGACAAACGATCATGTCATTATGATTGTGTGCATATTGCATGCACGTCAATGTATGTTTCATGTGAGAGTGTTAATATTAATGGGAATGGTGGAAAGAACACGAACTAGTGTAAGAAGAAAAGGAATTGGTTAATTGGTGTAGTTCCTTGAATAATTACTAGGTTTTTAGGACTAACTATTTGAAATATTTTTAGGCCAGTTTCTACTGAACCGGCCCACCCGGCCGAAAGCATTGGGCTAGTTCTTACTTATAGGAGGCGGACCAAGCCATTCCGCCCCTTGGGGATTGCCGCCCAAGCTCCTAGTGGACCCCACTAGGAAATTCAATAAGGAAGGAGGGGGTGGCTAGGGTTGGAGGGAAAGTTTGAATGAATATTTTGAATTTATGTATTCAATAGGAGATGTTTAGGGTTAGGGTTATGCTTTGTTTTGTGGCTAATTTTGGAGTTCTTATTCTTGGTGTCTTAAACCCTAGATTCGTCTAGGGATTGGGAGGAGAACTATCATCTTCTCGAATTGAGGATCAATTGTATCTTGCTTAATTTCTTCCGTTAGTTTGATTTCTTCAATAAAAATTACTGTTTTGTTGATTTTTCCATCGAATTCATGGAGCATTATAATGTTTTTGCCTCTCTTGTTAGGAATTACTTGAAATCTTCAAGTACTTCCTAACAAATATATTTTTTGTTTCTAATATAATTGATATGAAGATAAAAATATGCTTATGATATTTATCCTATTGAGGGTGAGTTGGCTTCTCTGGTATTTTGATTATCTCATCAGGTTTACTTTATTGTTGCAAGCTATGTAAATTCAATACTCAGTAGTTTCCTAAGTCGGTTTCTTTGTAATTCCTTATTTTAGCACAAATTTAAGTGTTAGCACAAACTGTATCACAGATCGGCTCCTGTCATATTGTAGATGTCAGTGGCGATGATCACCATAAAAAAATGATTGTGCTTTTCGTTATGCAAATCGTGCGAGGTCTGATTTGGATGTTCTTGGTTTGCCTTTGTTTGGTTGAATATAGTTGTGAATGACTTTCCTTGATGTAGCAAATGTGCGGACCCTTCTTTCTGTGTAACCCTTGATTGGATTTGCTATTTTGCAATTATGCACTGTTATAGGGGCAAAATTTTGCTATTTGTCCAGGAGGCTGAAATGGGATTTTGTTTTTTAATTGGAATCTAAGTATATTGAGTTGAATCTTTCAGGTTCCAAGAGTATTATGAGGAATTACTCAGGTTTTTCTTGGACTATAAATAGAACCTCTAAGTTATGCAAAATAACTGAAATTTTGAATTCAAAAATAAAATTTTAATTTTTTTTCTCAAATTTTATGTGTTTTTGAATGTTGATTACTTGGGCGTTGCAAGTCTTGATGATAACTTTGAGGACTAATTTTGTGTACTTAGGTGGGACTTGAATCTTCCAATTGGTGACTTCCATTCTTTGTTCTTCATTCCTAAATCATTGTGATTGGTGTGTATGTGATTAAAGTTTGTCAAGTTTGATACATGTTTTTTTTTTTCTGTTTATATTGTTATAATCATTTTTTTATTTTCCTATAAAAACATTTATGATGGCTATGGGATACCTCTTGAAGAAAGAGTTTTTATTAGAGGAAATTTAAATGGACATGTTGGTAGAGTGATAGAAGATTTTAAAAAATATTCATAATAGCTATAAATTTAGAGCGACTAATAAAAGTGATAGGATCATATTAGCTTTCTGCTCTTGCTTATGATTTTGTAATTGCTAATACATTATTTAAAAAAAGATTTGACCATTTCATCACTTATGAGAACGGATATATTAAAGCTTTTTATTTTTTAACGGTTATATTAAAACTTAAATTGATTATTTTCCTCTAGATCACAAAGATTGTAAAGTAATTTTAAGCGAAATTTTATGTACATAACATCAATTATTAGTTTTAAATTGTAAGATTGACGCATTTAAAAAATACTAATAAAAATATTTTTGAAAGTAAAGATTTGAATTATGATATATATTATTTTGTTGGGAATATTATTTATTAATCAGGCAACTTCTTTATTCTCCATTTGGAGTGTTTCTTTCTTCAAAACCTTGCTTGAACCAACTGATTTTAGCATTCTACAGGTTTACTTTTGTTCTAGCATTCCTTCTGCTGTTGGCTGGTGCTGCACTCAATGATAAGAGAAGTATGGAGAAGATTTACTTCAGCAACAACTGTTATGTTTTGAAGGCTGGAGTCTTCTCTGGAGGTGCTGTTCTATCCCTTTCAAGTGTCTCTCTTGGAATCATTTACTATGTAGCACTCCATTCACCCAAGAGCCCATATCCCTCTTGGTCTCCCTCACAAAATCAGGGCATTGCTTTAGGGCAACCACAAATCCCTCCGCAAAGCGCCGAGCCGGTCTTCGTCCCCGAGGATACTTACAACAGGCAAAGAATTCCATGAGTGAGACCATAGATGTTATTAGCTAACTTATTTGCTAAACTTATTAGAAGTTGTTGCTAAGACCGTCTGATCAAATCTGTACTTCACATCATTCAAATTCTTCCCAAAAATTTTTTTTTCTAACAAGTTTTCTATTAGGGATGTGCATAAATGTCTAATTTGAGTGTAAAGTTCTTTCAGTACACAGGAATTTTAGGCTTATGATGTTGCCACTCCGCTTAGTTTGTTTTTTCAGTTTAGGAAGACGCTTCAATCTGCTCTACATTTGCTTGTAATTTTGGAGAAATTATTAGGTGTGGAGATCGACCGTAGAGTTACATCCGGATTTAAATAAAATGTTTACACGTTGAATTTATTTTTTTACTTTATATATTTAATATGTCTGAATTTTAAACCAAGCGCAGATAAATACAGTAAAAAAAATGCAACAAAAGAACAGTCAAAATGTAACTAAAGTGCAGATAAAGCACACATAAAATGCAACCAAAATACACTCCACGTGTCAAATTTTGGCCTCCGCACCTAATAGTTTTTTGTAATTTTGGGATGTAAAATCCCACCTAGAATTCATTTTATACTTATTAGCATGGATTTAGTTCCTAAAATTAACAAAATATCTCATTGCCAACAAAAAAAAAATCTATATATATTTTTTTAAATCTCAATTCAATATTTATAATGAATAAGATTATGTCAATCATGATTTATCAAAATTTTAGTTGATGTTGAAACAACAACAAAAAAACTTAATAAAGGGAAAAATATTCATTGCAATGGTTTCAATATCTGCAAATGCTGAAGCATTCTACTTTAGTTGCAAGTAATAAAAAAAAATTAAGTAGTAGAGGACAAATATTGGTAAGAAGCTCAAGCAGTAAAGCTGCAGCAAGGACAGGATCCATGGCGTATACTTCATAGAAGGGAGTTCCAGCTTTTCAACTGCAAGATGCAAAATTGTCAATGAAAATAAACATTCAAGTATTTACAATTGGGTACTCGCATACATAACATTAAAACTTTATCTATTTAATAACAACAAAAAGATCAGGATGGTACGCAAATAGATAGAAGGAATTAGGTGATAGATAGATATATAAATAGGTAATTTTATAGAGCTCTGTATGTAAAAAACCGTACAAATTATCATCAGGAATTGAAATACCTTCTCCACTGCATTCAAAGCATTGTTTGGTCCTGATTCTTCTTGAGCGATTGTATCTGATTTTCCATGCTTCTGTTCTGTTCTTCAACCTATGAGAATAAATGAAACCACACAAATCTCAAGCATTAAAAATCATGATTATATGTTCTCTAATTATTTAAGTATATGCAAATGAAAAAGATTAGTTAAAAGAAAACAAAGAGAGCAAGTTTTCCTTTGATTACCTTTTGCAAAAGACTCTGAAGGTACTGTATCTCATCCATCTTTATTGTTGATAGCTTCTCTTTGATATCTTTTATGTTACTCCTGATGGTTGAAGAATTAATTGTAAGTAATGGCTATGGATAATTCTTCATCAAGAGTTCCAGCTAAATATTACTCTAAATAATAATTACAAGAGGCATTAACTTCATATAAAGACTGAAACAAACAAAGTAAAGCAACAGCTACCATGTTTAACAGAACACATAAAGTCTACCATGTGGATTCTGCATCCACATGCAGAACACAGCAATCACATAACACATAAAGTCTAACAGATCAAATAGAGCTTTGACAAATGGTTCTACCATGTGGATTCTGCATCCATGTAGTAAAGTTGTAGAGCTTTTATGATATGGTTTAAGCTATTAGGCAGTATGGATGATACTGTAATTCAATTTGATCCGTTAATATGATTTCAACCGTTGAAATGAAACTAAATGAACACTCCCAAGATTACAATTCTCCTCTTTTTTTTTTCTATTTTTCTCAGTGAACCTCAAAGAAGGCTTCATCAATCTTACAAAGAGGTTTCAGGCCCAAACTTTTTGACTCTCGAACTTTTTGGCAATTTGTCTTCATTTATGAACCTTTGTTGACTTTATCTTTAAACTCAGCATTGTCACCTAAAAATAATCATTATTTGTAATCTCCATCAAGCGATCAAAACATAAAAAATTTATAATCCAAAATCCCTTTGATATATTCACATTTTGATGCACTAATCACGATCATGGACAATCTGATTAGTGATTAATCATACTCTTGCTCTGCCCCAAGATCACCAATAAACCAAGATTCTAAGCTTTCTAAGAGAATTTTTTAATCCATCACAATGATACAAGAAAAAACAAATGATATAATGACATACAAAATTTCAGTTATGTTTATGCTTAATTTAAAAAAGATTGATATGGTGTACCTTCATGCTCCACAAAATGTTAAACTATAATGATGTATTATGCTAGTGTGAGTGGTAAATTTTGGTGCAATCCTTTAAAGTGATTTATATTCATAATACCATCTCTTGAATATAGATATGCACATCCAAATAATCACAAAAAAAATTCCCAAAGTAAATAGCTTAAGGACTAGATGAGCAATCCCCTGCCCCCCAAAACAACCTATAGCACGCCACGAAGATTACACGCTAGATTCTTTACTAGGAATAGGTAGAATAAATGAGCATATCTAAAACATTGAACCCCTATTATTACAGAGTTTACAGAGAGATAATATATGCATTCTTACCCATGTATTTATTATAGAGACTATTTCTATGACTTAAGAGTCATGGAACTCCATGATACACTGGAGACAAATTAACTATTTATCCAAGCCCGCCTTCATTAATAAGTAGAATGCAATAATTTTCAAATAGTTGGAAATAGCGTAATAGTAATCCAATTAACATGATAAGAATGATAACCACAATATCATGATGGAGCAGACATGATAAGAATGATAACCACAATATTATGATGGAGCAGTCAAATGCACCGGTAAGTGCTAGACTGCTAGTGACTGTCGGTATAAAGGACACTTAAGTTTTTCACAAGTAAGAAGTCTTGCAAAATTACAACTTTTAAGTCTGGTAAACAATCAAGTGAAAATAAAAAACTGACAGAAATTATAATTTTTCACTGTCTAGCTGTAGGAAAAATCTCATGAAGTTTACTCTAAAAGTGAACAAAAGCCACGTACTCATCTGCATGTAAAATGTCTAGTGTTTGCTCTTCCACTAGATGTTCAATCTTATCAAAAGCAGTAAACACCTGTTGAAATGTTCAATCGTATCAAAAGCAGTAAACACCATGATGGAAAAGATGCTTGAAATACATCTTGGTTTTCACAATGGAAAAAGGAAAGTTTTCTAGCTGTTAACTTGCAAAATGTGTAAGATATTGAATGATGTAACTTCTAGCAATTTCTAGATTTCCAAATCTTTAAGATATACTTCAGCTTTTTCAGAGCCGAAACAAGATAAGGATGTACTTAACACAAACAAACAATAACCCTCCTCCAGTTGTAAAAAACAATAAAATGTGAGAGAACAGCCCCCCAAAAAAGGCATACAGTCTTAACCCTCGCTAAATGTATCCACTTATAGTGCCCAAGTGAAATCCATTGTCCTGGCTGGTTGGTTGAAGTAAATGGCAAAGATTGCAGCAGAAACTGCCTAAACTAAAGCATATAAGGTGAGATACTGTGAACTTTCTGAAGCAACGTAAAAGTGATACGTAGGGAAGCAGTAAGAAAGTAAGTCAAAGATAATGTGCGATGAAAGCATCAGTGTTTTTATTTAATTTTAATAATACATGAATAAGATGTAACCTTGTTAAAGAAGTTAATTTGTATTGATAACCTACAGTTTATTGAACATCGCTGTATTCATAATTGTTATCAATTTATATTTCTGGAATCTCTGTGACTTTTGCAGCTTTGCTTTTGTGGTGGATAAAGTATGTTACTGTTGTCGCAATTGGTTCTGTTGTTATGTCTTTCAAAATTGGAATTGATATCTTATTCCCTAGGTTAGCATAATACAGTAAGGTTGGCTTCCTCTATTGAGATTTTTCTGCAGGGGTTATGCGGCTGGCTGGATTCCTAATCTGGGACACTTGCGATTCCAACAGGAGCAGCGGCTTATGTGCGAAAGATTTGTCGTTTCTTTAGGAAATTTTGGTACTTGTGGTTTTCGTGCAGAGTAAGAGGCTGTTTCTTTTGTTTTTTTTTTTTTTTTTTGTACAGGTAGATCGAAGGTTACTTAGTGATTATAAATAAGGATTTGCCACATGCACAAAAAATGAGTTTATATTCTAAGAAAAAAAGTTTTATTTGGATGTTATATTCCATCCATTTTGAGTAACTCCTTGTACAAGTATAAAATTTGATCCTGCATGGGTGATTTCTTCCCTCCAACTTTTATTTAGTACACAAAAATTGTTTTTTTAGTAAAAGCTCAAATAGTCCCCCAACTATTAGTATATGTTAAATTTAGTTCGTAATTTTTATAATGACCCAATATAGTCGATCCAACTACAAGTCTTGCTTTTACTGTTATATTGGGAGTAACTCCACGTATTGTTGACGTAAAACAGATAGTAGATTTGTTTCTATCTTTTGTTGAATCTTTTTCATTGCTCGATAACTAATTTGATAAGCCAATGATTTTTTTTTCATGTTTCAGAACATGGTACACGGTTAACCAACATGTTAAATAATCGATTACGATAAATTGGATCGGATTTGCATTTTTTTTTCTTCTGCAGTATCTTGACGTGACATGAGTGTGAAAGATGTTCAAGAATTAGCTTTTGATAAGGGCTAAAAACAAAAACGAATCACTTAATTTAGCATTTTAACCCCATATTGTAGGGTGGATTTCAAAAGATATAAAAAAAATCTCCCTCTAAGTCGTACATACAACTTTCATTGAATACAGCTTTCCACAAAATTCTATATGTATTTATGAGATCAATTATGAAATTTTGTTTACTCACTTTCACATTAAATTGAGCATTCATTCCCCTCCTTTTCCTACTAGGATTGAAAATCTTGTATTTAACATATTCATATGATTGAGTCATTGGGTTTCCGAAATAGTATAATGGAAAAAGGAGTGCTTGGAATCATTGTTGTCGGACTTGCGCCTGTTCTGAAAAAGTCGAGGTATTTAGAATTGTTTGTTGACATGGACAAAAAAGCAATAAACTTCCGAAACATTCGTTATTTGATTAGTCGTATACTTTACATGCTTCTAGCGATTCACACGGCACATCAAATGACATAAGTCTTGGATAATAATCTAGAACGCGCTTGTTGGCCATCCTTTACTCCGACAACATCTAGGGTTCCTCGAACAATATGATATCTCACATCGGTTAAATTCTTAACCCTTCCTCCTCTTACTAATACTACAAAATGTTATTGTGAATTATGGCCAATACTAGGCATATAAGCAGTGATTTCAAATCAAAAGGTTAATCGTACTATGACAACTTTATGTAAGGAAGAGTTGATTTTTGGGGGTGATAGTGAAAATGTTGACAGATAAGTCACATTTATTATCACTCTATAGAACTGTACATGAGATTTTCACCTCATACGGCTCCTCGTTCAGCTCTTTCGAAGTAATTGGATCATTTTCTACGTTTGAGAATCTCCTCCCCTCTTCTACTCTATCCCGAAGAGTAACTCAATCCAATTCATTAGCGCTTTCGTGTTCCAATTGAACACTTTTCATTTATGATCAAAGGAGAATATTCTTCAACCTATGTGGATTAGTAAATGTTAAATTTAGTCCTGACTTCTATAATGACCCGATATAGCCCTTGACTATTAGAAAAAATCTAAATTTGATCACCATGCTAAAAGTGACAATTGAAGTTATCCCAACAGTTTAATATGAGGGCATATGCAATATTATATTATTATCATTATATATTCTAGTCATTTATCATATTAAAATAAATTTAAAATCTTATGAAAGTAAATCAACTAGATAATAAGTGAATAATTAATAATTATGGTTAACTTCCATTATTTTTTTATTTCTTTTAATATGATAAATGATAAAATATATAAAAATAATAATATATTCTCATATACCCTAATACCTAAAATGATCTCACATTTTACTAATGGAATTAACTTTAAATATTACTTTTAAGAGTGATATCGAATTAGGACATTTTCTAATAGTTGGTTGACTGCATTTGGTTGTTATGACAGTCAGGGACTAAATTAAGCATTTACTAAAAGTTGAGGAACTAGTTTAGGCTTCTACTCAATTATTTTTAACAAACATCATATAATATGGGTTTCAAAAAATGTGTAGATTTCAAATAGTTGCAAGGTTTCAGTAGTTCCAAAGTTCCAAGTGTTATTGAATACAATAAAAAATAACTAAATTGTCATTTACGGTGAAATTCTTTTGAATTTTGATAAATGTTAACGAAAAGGCTAAATGCCCTAAAAAAGATGTGGTTATCTCAAGCCTGAGGTGCTAAGTGTCAACTTAGGCGAATTAGCCAGAGTCATAGAAGCACTAAAAATATTCATTTATTTTAATTATAAGGATACTTTTGGAAAATATAATATAATAATCATCATAATAAAGTATTAAAATAGATTAATAAAAATAATATTTTAAATTGTGTAATTTCATCAAAATAATAAAATCTTGTCAAATAGATTACTAAAACAAAATTTCAATAAGATATAATCATGTTTAAAGTTTAAACAGCTAAAAAAAATTAAGATGGTAGCTTCAATAGCATAAGGTCTACTACATTTTCTTCATCGCCCATATTCTCTTCTCCACCATTAGATTTATAACACACCATCTCAAAATATGGTTAAATAAGAACCTGAGCACCTAGCACCATATACCAAGGTGCTCACTAAGGCAACACCTAAATGATGGCACCCACCTTGAGGCATTGGAGTTGATGGGGACATCAGTTGGAAAGTCTACCGTCGACGTGGCCATAGATCTACGGCTACGATTTACCCGATGTATTTTTGATTTTAGTATGATCATTTTATTTTGATGTATTTTATTTCTGCACTTTTCCCTTTTTACCCTTGCTTGAGGGATTGAGTCTTGTAGCCCCTCGATGGTATTTTAGTCTTTTATGTTGTGTCTTTGTAGTAGGCTATTTATAGCCCTTTTCTTGTACTTGTTATGGTTAATGAATGAATGAAATAAAATTTCCTGCATTTTCTTCTTCTTGGAGCTTTTGTGAAGGCTTGAGAGAGAGAGAGAGTTTGAGAGTTTGGTGGAGCCTAGGAGAGGCCACCCGTCGTACCCAACAGTCACCGCCGGTGGCTCTTGGTTCTCCTCATCCCCTCTTTCCATTCTACTCCCACATCCGCCGCCGGTTATCCCCACCACCAATCACCACCTCATAATCTTTCCCTCCCCAAACCTTACCCCGCCACCACCCCAAACCGAACCCCACCTTCATCCCGCCGGCCCTCCTCTTAGCCGCCGGCATCCCTTTCCTCCACCACCATTCCTTGTCAATCGCCGGCCCCATCTCGTCTTCCCTACGAGTTTTCAAATTTTGAAATTCATTGTGGAAGTTTCCAAATTTGCCCGACGCCAAATTAGGAAAGTTTCAATGACGTTTCAAATTCAAATTTGAATTTGAGCGGATTTGAAATTTTCATCATCAATTAATCGGAGTGGATTAGGAAACGCATAATTACTTTTCCCCTAATCCCTCTCCCCCTCTCTATGCCGCCGGCCCCATTAATGGGCCCCTCTCCTTTAATGCTCTATTAAGGGGTATTAATGCATGATGTTTGAAATTCAAAATCTATGACTTTTCCCTCCAATTTTACTTAAATCTGAAAATAATTTCAGATCTAGGAATTAGACAAATTCTATTCCACCTAACCTAGCCTCCCTTAACCCTAGCCGCCTCCCCCTCCCTCATAACCCGCCGGCCACCCTCTCTCCACCGCCCCTCTCTCTTTCTCTTTTCACCCTCCTCTCAAGGCATAGCTCCTACTTCGATTGAAGATGGAAGATCAATCCGGAGCTTGAAGTTTAGCCTTACATCTCACGACGTTTCTTCGATAAAACGTCGCCTAGCCTTGGACGGAACAATCATTGGAAGGTACGTGGGATTTCTACGACGTCTCTCCGTGAAGGTGATCCTTTTCTTTCTTGATTCTTTTACTTTTGAATTCCGAATTCTTCATGAGAATTTGTTCAAAACGAGAGATTGTGTCCCTTTATTGCCATCCACTAGCATTCGTAGGATTTGTTACTTCTTTGCTTT
Source organism: Dendrobium huoshanense (assembly GCA_016618105.1). NCBI lineage: Eukaryota > Viridiplantae > Streptophyta > Magnoliopsida > Asparagales > Orchidaceae > Dendrobium > Dendrobium huoshanense. The sequence goes on along the minus strand of CM028360.1, from coordinate 1,062,100 downwards.
AGATCTCATTGTTAAACAAGGGTTAAGTTGGAAACTACTTTGCATGCAACGTCTTATTTTTCCTATATGTTTTGATCTAGCTTAGTCTCTTGTGTAGTTTAGCCTAAGCGAAATAACTACTTAATTGTTTTACATTGTTGTTTTAATCGCTTTAACGAGAATCTAAAGTTGCTCTTGAAATCTTTTTGTGCAAATCTCCAATTACGCATATAGTTCTACATCAGGAGTCTTGCATCACCTGGCACCACATTTGATAAATGATAACATGGGCTTCAATTAAAAACAAATGAATAATTATCAAAATTTTGAGTTTGTGACCAATGAATTTTGTGAGCTTGCATGATGTCATGCATCCCATAGTAAATCTAAATTAGAAACCTTAGAACCTAAGAAGCCCAATATCACACTTCCTATCAATGAAGACCAACCCTCAATGGGAATCGGCAACTAAGATGCAATTTGGAAAGCATGGCAATTAGGAAAAAAAATCTGCATTTGGTACGACCAAAGAGACTAACCTGGCTTTCTTGACATTTGGACTCAAACTGCTCCTGTAATTTAAAAAAAAAAAAGGCTTACCAAAAGGGAAAAAACCAAAAATGACAGAGTGGCATGGAGACATTACATTAAAATCATTAAAATGTAAGATATTATATGTTGAAATGATAATAAAAGAAAAATATTAACCCGGATAGCCTACTAGTGTACATACATGTAAATAATGGTAAGGAAACCATGATGATACAAAGTAAGAAAATTGGTAATTATAAACTAAGCATATGTAACTTCATGCTAAAAGAAAAGGCAAATAATGATTAAAAACAGAATTACCATCAATCAATGAATAGCAGTTTTTTTAGTTGTTCAATATGAACAAAATTTTCTGTTTGCAGAGGTTCCATATCGTTGTATGGTAAACCCATGCAATTCAACAAAAATTGAGAAAAGTTCCTGGTGACATATTATATCAATATGCAAGTCATTAGTTAATTTGACGTTTAAACTTTTAAAAATTGCAATATTTCAAACACAATTATTCTCTGCAACCCTTTTGTTACACATGTCTACATCAAAGTTGAGAACATTCTGTTTTTATTACTTCTAATTCATAAGGATCTTCCTAAAATTTTCAATTGTTAATTGCCAGAGATGAAAATCAAATTACTAGAACTTCTTTGGAAGTGACTAGCTCTACCTTTTTTTATTGTGACTTGTTCAAACTTGCAATGTTTTCAAAAATTGTTTCTTTTTTTAAATCTAAAGACCATATTCTCCCCTAGTTACCATTAGTAAAACTGAAGGAACAGAAAAAAAAAAAGTTTTAAGTATAATGCACGCATCCTTCATGTAACACGCTATAGTTTATAAATCAATAAGTATGTTTTGCACCAACAGCAATGAAGTAATTTAAAATACTTGTGGTTCTGCGAGATGAAGTAGTTGATTCTGAAAAGATGCTCACGGAAAAAGCATTCTTTAAGCATTGATTATCGGTAAGCCACAAACATCTTATTGGATTGATTATCTGAAAAGATGCTCACGACTTCTTGTTGGACAACTTTGATCATTGATATATGCTTTGGACATCACTAAATTACATGTGTAATGGTACGTATGCCTTCTACCAGGTACAAAAATGCAGAGTATATTGGAGAGTATGTGATTAACACATGTTCATAAAACAATATAAATTAAGGCAAAAGAAAACAAGAAAGATTCGTTTTTTTTTTTTTCTGAATACTTGTGAACAATACGAAGATAAGATTTATGATCCTAATGAGTAATTATTCTCACTTAAGGCCCGATTTCATCAGCTACCAATAACTTTATTAATTTACACTAATGTTGTCTCTATCCTTTTCTTTTCTTTTCTTTTTTTCCCTTGTTTTTTTAACAGGGAACTATTTTCACGCCTTTCAATTCAAGTTATTTCACTAATCTTCTAGCCTCTATTCTCGGGCATGACTCTAATATAGTTGTATATAGATATAATACTAGGAATAAATATCTCTTATATAATTTTTTCTTCTAAACTTCCCCAAGCATAAGATGACTTCTTGTTGGCATCAAGGTATTGATTAATGCGTATAGAAAGCAGTTACAAGCCACCCTAAATTTAAAAAATGATTAATCATAAATGATTTGATAACACTATAGCTCTTTATCATAGGTTTTGTTTATTTCTTCTCATTTATGGTTCGATTATAACTTCATAGCAAAATGAGGCAATTTATTCAGGTGAAAGTCAATAACACATTGATAACATGTCATTGTTCTTATTGTTCTTTTTATCTTACCGCATTAAACTTGATAATGATTACTCAATTTACATAACTTCACGTCTAATATTTTGAATTGGATAAGAGAATTCATTCATAAGCATAATACGTTTCCCAACCACTATATCTGTCAAAATGTAACTCCTATTTATGATGGATACTTAAAATCTCAATAACAAAGTATATTCATGGAGAGAATATAAACTCGAAAAGATCAGATCTTACAGGAAACAGGAAGTACTGAAGACCAGCTCCAGGCTGCTAGAAAAAAAACAATTGATTCAAGTGCATACATGTTATTTTGTTAGGCTGGTTGTGATATTCCATGACTATCTTCATTTATAAGAGTCATATCAGATATTAATGAACTATTTTCTCTATCAAAGTCAGTTATATCCGAACATACCAGATATTGGTCAGTTCTTAACTTATTAATGAAAAAATGTCCACATAAAGTGGATATGTAATATGACCACCAGAACCAAGTAATATCTAACTGGAACAGACAGTTTGCAAATCAAGATGGGATCTCCAAAATAATCCTAATAGTTTATTTCTCTACCTGAACAATTGGTGAAGAACTTTCCAAATGCAATGTCATTGTTGCTCTGGAGAAAGATATAAATTCTTTCAAGTAATATGTTATTGAACATTCAGATGATTCCGATAGAAATTTTGTATGTAGTAACATAGGATCGAGGAGAAGATTACTTGTAAACCATAATATTTTAATGCAAAAAATAAATAAATTGCCAGATGTCCTTTCAAAGAAATAGTTGAAGAAGCTGACGTAAGGGAATAACAAGTTGATGCTTCATACCGCTATATTTTCATGCATAGCTTTGGAAACCTGAAAAATAAGAAATATTAACAAGAAAATATATTCTTAGTAACTTGTAACTTTAAAGATTTTCAGGAAAGCATCAATATGTCTCAGCAAATGAAAGCACACAATGTTCGCCTAAATACCTAAAATATAATCAAGTCTGTCCAATACAGACTAATGGCATACAAGAAGTTCTCAGTGCAAAGCACCCTTACTGAGATTTTGTAGCTATTCGTTCAAAGACAGGCTTGCATGACATCCTTACCAACTGAAGGTAAATGCATAAACATCTAAATGATTTTTTTGACAACAATCAATTTCATCACCGACTCAAGAAACATAACAGTAACAAATTATTCACCTGAATGAACAAGCGATACAAACTCTCCTTCTCAGCATTAGAACGCATTGAAAATGCTCCATGTACATCCTGTTGAGAAGATAAGAAACCATTATCATAAATCTTATCATTAAGTTGCAACATTACATAAGAGCATTCTTCGTGGTTAAGCAAATATTGAGGGGTGGAGGTGCAGGGTAGAAAATAGCAATTTGCTTTTCACAAACAAAAATTTTGTATTGAAAGACATTTCAAAAGCAAAGCTAAACAAAAACAATAATAAATAAAAGCGAAATAGAGAAACCGATATTTAAAAAAAAAAAACTCTAATTGTGCTAATTTTAGAAAAATAATCTTCCTCCATGGAATATGGAAAATATCAATATGCTGGGAAAAAAATTCAAAAACAATGTTAGATTTGCTAACCAAATGGATCTATCATCACCTCCTTGGACGCTGCTGTGAGTATAGACTGAATGCTGATTTGAAATGACTTTTTAAAGTCTGACTGTCTCGAACTCATGGAAGCTTTCTTGATTGAACTACAATAGAATAAAAATTATAAATAACAGGATAGAGAAAAACACAAAATTGAATTCCAAAATTAGAGAATGTTACACAAGAAATAACCATAAGATTTAAGGGGTGCTTGATGAGGACATCGAAGATCAACGGCTACGATCGTGTCTATTTATTTTCATGTATTTTATTTGTTATTTGTACTTTTCCATTTCTAACCTCACTTGAGGGCTTTGTTTTATGTTTGCCCTAGGGGCAATTGTGTCTTTTATTTTCCCTCATGTATTTGGCTATTTAAGCCCTTCCCTTCCTCTTGGAAAGGGATGATGATTATTGATAATGAAAAGTTTTATGTTCTTGTTGATCTCTTAGTGGGCTCACGTGATCTCTTAGTGAGTTCATGAGAGGAGAAGCCCGAGGAGGGTACTTCGCAATACCCGTCAATCTTTGGAAGAGTCTGAGGTTCGCGGTTCCTGTGATCTCTGTGTGAGTTCGTTAGTTATCTCTATCTTTCTCGTATTTTCTTGGTTATCTCCTTTCTCCCTTCTTCAAGCAACATTCTTCTTCTCCACCACAATCTCCCGCAAGCAACGACCAAGAGTTGGAAGAAGCCGAAGCTTCCACTAGTGTCGCCACCCTCGGAGCCCCATCCCGTCAACCACCCTAGCTCCACCGGCCGGCCATCTTGCCGTCGGTCTCTCCCCTCTCCACCACCTCCCCCACGCCTCCCTTCCTTAGCCTTCCTTGGAATTTGAATTTCAAAATTCAAATTCTTTCCAAATTTGGAAATTCCATTTATGGAAAATTTTTTTAATGAATTCAAATTATAAATTAAATTAATTTGGATTTATTTAAAATTTTCCTAGTCATCATTCATGTTTGGAATCCCTTTCCCTCTCTCCCTCTCTCTCTCTACCGCCGGCCCCCTCATTGGGCTCCCCATTAATTGTCATCAATACCCCTCCTCTCAATATTGAAATCTAAATTTGATTTCAATTAAATTTCCCTCCCATCCCAATTATAAAAACTGAAATCTATTTCAGTTTTCAACATTAAGCTCTCTCCCCTCCTCTCTCCTTGCCGCCAGCCTTCAGTGGGTTTTTCCCCAATTAATTCCCTCATTAAGGAATTAATTACAATTAAAGCTTGGATTCAAAATTCAAATTGCCCCATCCAAATTCACCCAAATCTGAGATTAATCTTGGAATAAATCTGTGATTAATTTGGGGGCCCCATGTGAGTTAATACCAAGCCTTTCTCCCTCCTTATAGCCGGCCACCTCAACCCCATTGCTTCTCTCTCTAATTGCCACCTCATCACCTATTAATTACCTCCCAAATGCCTCCCCACTCAAACATGAGTTCTGTTTTTACTCCATATTTCAAAATCTGAGAGTGGAAAGCAAGTCAACCTTTACTCCAGATTTCAAATTGCTGTCCAGAAGAATCCTAAAGCTGTTACAGATTTTCTGGCATTTCCACCTGCTGTCCACTGCTTGGGAAAGTTCCAGACTGATGTCCTCTGTCCAAGAGTGCCCAAATCAGCGACAAGCTACCTCGGGAGACCACGTGACTGCTGTCCTGAATTTCTGCACCTCTTCCCGGGTGTTCCTTAGTGCGAGGAGGTTCGAGGTTGTTGCCCACCTCATTCCCAACTACAAACCGCTTTGCCGGAGCGCGTATCTCTCATGTCTTTGGGGTAAACTCTTCCCCCGGCTCTTTTATCTTCGAAGTGCTTCTCAATTGTGGTATAGTAGATTCATGACGATCGCGTTAATGCTTCTCCGCTAAAGCCTAATAATTAGAAGAGTTGTGTGTGGGATCTTTCATAGCCTAATCTTATTGTTAGTATTGTAATTTATTGTTGGAACAATCTACGTAGGCAATGTTGGATTAAGATGGCTATCTTTTGAACTTAACTTCTATGCATGAAAATTAACCTAAGCTAAGTATCACTTTAATATTTATTTTATCGTTCAATTCCGCATAAGATCTTGCTTATTATTGCCTCTAAATCTAAACGTGCAAACTTCTTTAAGCAAATTACTTTCGCATGATTTTGTTTCACATCAGTGCTTCTCTATAGTAATTCCAAGTTCGGAAATAACAAAACTAAAGGAAACAACAGCTGAAGTTTAGTGAGGAAAACTGATGAGAAGAGAGAGAAGGAAAACTGTTATCTTCAGTTAGATAAGGAGATGGAAGCCTAAGATCACAATTTTAAAAGTTAAAAAAAAAAAAAAAAAAAAAAAAAAAAAAACACTCATTTTGGAGTTTTATGAACATTTTTTGATTTGAAAATGTAGCCTCTTATCAGTTTCAAGCAGGTTATGCTAATTCCACTATCTTCAGGTATATTTTAGCTTGTTTTGGGAGAAATCAGCCTAAAACCAAACACTTCTGCCACTTTGTTTTTTCTTCCTTTTTTTTTTAAATTCTCTTAACCTGTGCCATCAATAAGACTCTAAGACAAGCTCTCACGGAACATGCCCACAAAGTCATCCACTAAGATCTATGATTCTATTTAATTGTAGATTTTATATTGGTTAAAAAGTAGATTTAAACATAAAAAGGGTCAGAATAATTTAACAACAATGATTCCTATCATAAATGTGTGATTAAATTTTCTCTAATTAAACCCCCAAAAAACCTTAAAATTTGGCATAACCATATACTAATAAATTTCATCACTGCAAATAAATATAGAACTTAAAGTAAATATTGATAGGTTAACCAATAACCAATATTGATGTATCTCTATGTTGTCACGCCCAAGGAATCTAATTGAAAAAATTAATCTTAATTCTAATTTAACTCATCAATAATCACAACACCCACACCTCTCTAAATACATCAAACAACAATAAATATAAGTGTATACAACATCATTACATGATTACAACAATATGAATAGTGTCAATAGTATTCACGTGTCAACAGTATGAACATGTCCAAGACAATAACATAAACATTTCTTGAAAATGAATATTATAACAAAATAGAACATAATAAATTTAAGAAACATAACATGTGCCATATAAATTCAAAACATATTTCACATTCATATAGTATATTTCCATAAGTCTCTTTATACCTCAACTTCCATTAATACCTCCACTTGATCATATTAGCATGATTCTACTTACAACTCTACTTCCATTTATACATCCACTTTCAATATCATTACAACTACATCATGTTCTAACCTTATAATTAAAATATCAAATAACTTGTCGAATATAATTTTCCTCGGTCATCTAAATTAATTAAATTATGATATTTTTATATTAATGACTACAATATTTGATAATTGTACAACTCATCGTAATAAAAATATATAATGAAATTCAAAATTATGATAAACTATAAACAAAAGTGTAGAACAACATCGTTAAAACTATGAATATTGAAGCTAAAGCAGTAAAGCACTAAGTGGAAGTTACAACCCAACTAAAACCAATTTTTCAAAACTACCTAAGATTTTATCATTTTATTTGAATTAAAACAATGATCCCACCACTCACAATTCAGATTTCCATATTGCAATCCTCGATATGCAATTGAATAGGGATGAATTGGAGAAGAAAAAAACTATAATGTCATTTACATTATTTCTCAATCAACAAGCTACATAATATCGCTCCCATGCAACTACATAACATTTGTTTGATATAAAATAGATGCAACATAAAAAGAATATGGGACATTTTTTTTGGTGTGTTGGTTCATTGCGAAGTAGTAAGTTTTATTTTACATGAAATCAAACTTTAGTACATGTTCCTACAAAAAAAACTAAGCAATAATGGAATGTAAGTGCAGTCAAAAGGATTGCCTTTACATGCAAGAATGTTGTTTACACTACGAAATAATTACAGCCAAAAGAAAAGGCCCTTAACCATCGAAGAAATAGTTAGGCATTCGAACAATGGCATTGGTTGGCATTAGCTGATGTCAATAATCGATTTTCTAGCAAAATCCAAGAGACCAATTAGCCAGACTAAATAGTTGGAGTGTTCATTTTATGCACATGTTAGACTCTTGCGCGCACACAATCACGAGGATCAAAGCATTTCAAAGAGAATGATCAAACGTCCAACATTAATTATATGGTTGCTGATGGTTGGACTTGTAAACAATAGCTGCTGGCTTATGGAGTGCAGGTTACGTGAGTAGTGAGGAGTTCGGTTTCCATTGTGAGCTCTGTTTTGAGTTTGAAATGAGACGGCTGCTAAAGTGAGCGGATAGGGGTAGCGGGTGAGGAGGCAGAGAGCGAGAGGCACGGGAGGGGCTGTGCACTGTGAGTTAAGGAGATGGCGTTCGAGTATGAAATATGCGGCGGACTGTACCTTGAACGGCGGCTACGAGTAGGAGGATGACAGTAAGGAGAGCTGCTGCTGTGGTTGGGTCGGTGAGGTCAGGTCGGCGAGGCCGGGTCGGACGGCGGAGTCGGCATCCTGGGAATGGAAGATGGGGTTGGCTGAGGGATTCGGCTGGGGCGGAGGGAAAGCGGCTAGGTTACAATAGAGTGAGCATCAACGGGCTGTTTGGTTGGGCAAATTATTGGGTCAGGTGATCGAAGTCATCTCTCCGTTCGGTCGCCAATAGAAATGCGCCATCTGTTAGGCGTTTTTTTTTAATTTAATATTAACGCTTTATGTCTTGTCAGAGTTAGCGACCCGACCCGATAACGCTATTCATTTGAATTCCGGAAAAGAAAGAATGGAAACGCCGCGTATTATTTTCGAGCGACATTTTCACTGTTACTCCAGCTCTGGTAAGCGCTCTCGGATTCCTCCATTACCTTCGGTTCTGCATTTGTTTATTCCTGCCGGAGGTAGACGACGAGACTGTAGAATATCATCAATCAGGAAGAGGTATGGTTGCGCCTAACTTGCGCTTTACTTGCGCTTTCGTTGCGTTAAAGTTATATTGCCGTTAAATTTTAGGGTTTTGTTTACTTATAATATTACGAATGTTTGTTTAATGTAATGTACTGTTCAAATTTTTTTTTTTCACGCTTCTTCTCTTCGTAAATGGATGAAGCAAATGATACGAAAGGTTTACGCTATCTTCTAAGTTTTAGGGTTTATTCTCTTATTCTCTTCACTTCTCCTCTTGCTTCTTGCTTCGCCCCCTTCTCAAGAGAAATGAGGGGTTTATTTATAGGTTTATGGAGTGGCATGACCAGTTAATAGGTGAGAGATCAGGGGTGAATCAGGAGTGGTATGAATGGATGATCGATATTGAATCCCTTGATCGTGGACCGTTCATTAGACATTTGAAGGTCTTAATGATGTTAGAATTTGGCGATCTTGGGCTCGTTGGATTTGTCTCTTCGAGCAGCTCAATTCGACCATAAAGCTCGTCAAATTCGGAGATCGTTTAGTAACTCAAATTGTGGTATGAACTTTTCAACAGTGCTTCAGGTCATTGATTTGGACTCATTTGGGCTCGGATTGAGTTGAATTTGGTGTCGTTGGGTTCGTATTTCTGAGACGCTCAGTTTGACTATAAGTTTGCTAAAATAGGAGTTCAGATAATCCCAGAATTAATTTTTGGAGTTACCAACTTGATTTTTGCCTCGAGATTCGCGTCCGATCAAGATAATTTTTCGATGATATATCAATTATTAATTTATTAAATTACTAATTATAATATTATTTATTATATTACTTGTTTACATTTTAATCTAATAAGTATTTGATATCAAATTATATTAATAAGTATCTAATTAATTAGTTAATTTTTTAAATAACTAATTATTTAACTAATACTCCTACAAATAATTTAATTAATTTTAAAGTATTATTTAATTAGTTTAATTCTTAATTATATTATTAATTATCTCATTAATCATTTAAATATTTTAATAAAAAATATTTAATTATTATTTATAATAGTATATAGTAATTATTCTATTTGAAATTATATTTAATCCTATTAGTTATTTTGAAATCACTTGTTACTTAACTAATAATTTATTAATTATTTAAGGATTTTTATTTAGTTTAAATTATAAATTATATTATTAATTATCTCATTAATCACTTAAAAATTCAATTACTCATTAATTATTATTTACTCTATTAATTATATATTTAATAATATATATTTTAAGATATATAAACTAAGATAATTATATTAATATATAAATATTAATTATTCAATTAAGTTAAAATTGATAATTAATTTATACTCTAATTATACTATTAATTATTTACTTAATTTACTTAATTATTAATATTTTAACACATTAAGTTAATTAATAATAACTCAGAGGCGTCTAGGGTTGGATCTTTTCGTCGTTGGTGTTCGGCTCGTTGCTTTGCAGGAGGTGTAGAGATTGCAGGCTTCGCTTCTTCGGCTCCTTCCCTTCGTGGCTGTTCGACTACGCTCCTTCGACGACTTTCCCTTCCTGTCGGATCGGAAGCAACAACGGGAGCTCGCTGGCTGTGAAGGTAACTTTCTTCCTTTCGTGCCCTTCTTCGACCAAATCCCGTAAATCCGCCGAACCGAGGGATTTAGTAAATCCCGGATTTATGCCGTAAATTCTTAAATCCGGGATTTAACGCGCGCACAAAAACCGTTTGGCTGGATTTAGCGTAAATCCCTCTGTAAATCCGATACCAAACAGCCCCCTTATTTTGCTTTTCACATTTGATTAGCGTGACTCTATATGGGCACTGGAATAAGATGGCAATTGTCCGCTATAACTTTCATTGATATTAGCTGCTAGGCGGCTAGCTAGAAAGTGAAGTTAGATTCGAAAGTACATGTTTTTTTTTTTTCTTTAAAATTTAATGAGCAGTTTGATTCACTAACTTCTTTTGTGTATTGTTATGCTACGTTATTAGATGTAATCTGATTGACCTACCTCTGAAGTTGGAATTATTTTTCTGGAGGTATTCTTGAAGTGTTTTGGATTATAGGTGGACGAAATAGGTTGTGTGTTGTGTGTAAATTATTGCTTAGAAATTTCCCCAGATCTTGTAGAGTTTAGGCTCAGGAATCTCCCAAAAAAGGGAAAAAAGTAAAGCCCATGGTTTAAAATTGCGCAATATGAGGCTCGCCTTTGCGCAATTCCAGTAAAAAACGTCTCAATGCTTACGGCTCGAGTTTTTTTTATGAGGCTTGCACCTCAACTTGGTTGAGGCCCGCCTCGCCTGACTGGCATGAGTCTTACGCCTCACGCTATATATATATTAAAACTTGCAGAAATCTTGAAGTAAATGCCCGACATTGGACTCTATAGGAGAGGAGGAAGGGGAGAGAGCAGTTCATCATAATGACGATTCAAATGAATAACCCCTTAGTGATGACAGTGCTGATGCTTATGAGTTCTTATGTGATATGTCATTGCTATTTATTTTTGAAAATTTGAATTATATGTTAATGAAAAGAATACTGGAATTTGGGAAAGATAGAATTTTGAGTTGAACTATATTTCATGTTGTCTTATTATTGGGATATTTTGATTTCACTTCATATCTTTTTTTTTTTTATGTTTTATATTATTCACTCATTAGTATATAAAAATATATCATTTTATGTTTACGCAATCTTTTGATTTTGAGGCTTACGCCTTAAAACATCTTGAGGCTTACACCTCGCCTCACGAATGAAAAACGCCTCAATAACCGAATACGTAATTTTAAACATTGGTAAAGCGATTCAGTTTTTTTACCTGTTACTCTCATCTACTTATTTCATTTCATGGCCTTTGAGTTATTCATAAAGACAGGCTATGATCTAATGTATTAGTCAATGCTCATGGATGGAGAAAAATCATTAGGTTTTATTTAGGACTGCCCCTTGTAGGGTGGTTATTTAACGTAGCTACTTTAGATTGTCTAATTTTTTTGGAATGCTTAAACGCCAGTAAGATGTCACGTGTGCAAATGAAAATCATACTCGAGGTCTTTTGTAGATAGAGATCTATTTTGGTTGCACCTATCTCTTAATGGAAGTCCTAAAGTTGAAAATCTACTATATTATTGTGCTTTCAAAAGCACCATGCATATCTATCAAAGAGGATCCATATAATAAGATGTTTTCTAAATTCATTAATCCAAGAAGCACACATAAATTTAAACAATTAAATAAGTTTTAAGTATTTTCTAGAAGATTAAAAAAGGTTTCATAATTAAGATTAATTTTTTACAAGGCAAGGCCATGGCACGGAGTTTACATTAGCAAAGATGGAGGGAATAAAAGCAATGCATACCAATGCAAAATCTCTGGATAAGGGGGCGATCAAGGTTGGATAGATTTAAGGCTAAATTTATGGGACTTTCGTAAACCCATACAAAAAAGAAGAGGTAATAAGAAAATTCAACCAACTCTTTGAAGGTGGGGACATCCACTAAAAGAGGAGGGTAGATAAAAAGGGTAACAAGTTAAGAATTCACTGGATTAGAGAATCTTCTTCACGTTGGTAGAGGGGGAAGACTCCCGTACTCGAGGAGTTTACATCCAACCAACACTCTAAAGTTTGAGGGGAAAAAATGAAATTTCATTTAGCAATAATGTGCGTAGAGATAACATATATAATCATGACCTAAAGCCGACAACCTCTCAATTCTCAAACCATCTACAGTGCAAAACACACAAATATTTGGATTAAATTTTATAGTGCATAACTTCACAAGTCAGCATTCCCTATTTTTCTATATTTCCAAAATGTAAGGTAGTAAATTATCGATGCTCTCAATTTTGCTTCAATGCTAAAGCCACATGTCACTTGAAATCAGGCAATCAACAGTTTTAGCAGTCTGCTCTACCATAATGCAATGGTTCCAACAATGGTGAATTAGCTTCTTTAGCATTGTACATAGCTCCAGGTCATGGCAATTATGAATAACGAATCTATGGATAGTGGCTTGAGTGAAGCAAGTAGAAAATCAAAGAACCAAAAAGTTGTATGAGAACTAACAGTGAACCAGAGAAATAAAAAGCCATTAGATCATTAATGGATCAATATAGACTTTAGGGAACACACATTTTTGTTTATAGGGATCATCAACATAAAGCATTTTTACACTAAACTATTGTACGATAAAAACTATAAAATAAGACAACTAAAATAATCTAAAATTGAAACATTGATAATATCGTAAAATTGCTCAAATCAGCGTGCAAATTTTGTGTTTCCAAAGTGTAGAAATTTTTTAGATTTCCCTCAATTGACCTATGGTTGGATTTGGATTTGTTTGAGACTATATTACACTCATTTCAATATATTTGGCTGAATTTGTTTGTAAAATCTAAGGCAAGGCAGCATAGTCAGAAGATTAGAATTACCAAAGAAAGAAAATTGAATTTAAAATATTATATAGAGATAGAGAAGGTTAATAAAATTATATGTATGAGATTAACATATGGTTGGATTTGGATTTGTTTGCCAAATCTAAGGCAAGGTTGCGCATGGTCTGACTATGAAGTAGATAGAAAATGAGATATTTAGAATTGATGGGCCCATAGAAAGGGGATAGAGAGGCTTTAATAAAATTATATGTACAAATAAAGATGATAAGATATTAGTTAAAGTTGAAAATATTGACGAGAGAAATTATTAAATGGGGGTTTTAAGTAATAAATAAATAAATTTTGAATATACTATTTTTTGAGCCAAAAAGTTAATTTTTGGAGTTATATTGGAAGGAGCGGCCTAGGTTATAGGATCTATGTAGTGTAGTTGACAAACCTCCTAATTAAAGATTAAGGTTTCATTTGGGACAGCTTTTTTGTTTCTTTTTTAAACAACTTTCTAGTACAAATATTTCTTGAATTAGAAAATTTAATACTATAAAGTCATTTTAGGAAGCAACTTGAAAGTTGTCCCAAATAAAGATTAAAGGAATTAGCTGATTGAGTAGTATTTTAGTAGGTTGTGATAAACCTAGGGGAGTCAGTATTTGAACCATAAATTTAAGTGCGGGGAGAGGATAGTGATATATATGCTTAGAAAATTGCAATGATGCTAGAGAATTGCTTACTTCTATGTTGGAAAATCTACTATTAAAACTATTTTTGTGCTAATTCAATTACAGGAAAAGTGTATAAAAGGATGGAAGTATTAATGTTGAGCAAATATATGATTGAGTATCATGAAAATTAATTTGGTTAGTATTAAGGAGAAAATTTGTTTTGTGAAGTTTTGTTGAAAATTTTCGTTACATATAAATGTTATAGAATTTATAGTAGTAACTTTCTTTAGAAGTAGTTTATATTAAAGATTTTTTTAGTTGTAGTAAGATTATATGAAGCATCAACATAAACTCGTATCTTTTTATAGTAGCTATGAAGACATTTAATTTTTTATTAAAACTATATAGAGTGAAGTACTTTGGTGCATGCTATTTGATGATGGCATAGTTTGATAGTGAAATGTTAAATGAATAGATAAGTTTTTTAGAAAATGTCATGCTTGCTTTTGGCAAAATAAAATAGAGTTCATGATATTCAAATGCAAGTTTGTTGGATATGAAAGGTTATGCTTATTAATCAATGTTGTTAGAATATCAAAGAATATGTAAATTTATCTATTTCCTATCAAGCTCGAACTGAGTTTATACATGGAAAAAAATTTAAAATAATATTCAAGCATATATCTAGCTTGTACTGCAGGTGAGCTTTGATCTAGCTTATCAAAATAAATGAGGTGCTAATATTTTAAACTTATTTTTATTTATTTCAAATGTATAGCATGCTTTGTCAATGTTTTATATTCAAACATTAGTAGGAACGAAAATTAAATTAAATGGAATTATATAACGCTTTGATCATTATGGCTGTTTCTTGTACTTAATATACTTCACTTAAAATGTATAGGGTTGGTATAAATTTTATACAAGAACATGATGTGAAACGTACATGCGATGATGGGTTTCGTAATGAAAGGTTGCACACTTAATTTTAGATAGAACAAATAATTATATCTTTATAATAATTTGAACGACGAGATAAAACATTAAGAACGGAAAAACGAGCTTACGGTTGAATCACACGGGTAAGAGTTAAGATCATATAACAATCAAGTCAATCTAACGTTGCGTACATGAATGATTTTCCACAAATATCCCTAGACTAACAATAAGATTAGTTGGTCTGAGAAGATCCCTCACACAACTCATCCAATTACTAGGTTTTAGCGGAGAAGATTAGCATGATCTCCATGAATCAAGATATCACAACAATAGAGAAGTAACTACAAAGATAAAAGGGTCGGATGATGAGTTTACCCAAAGAAATAGAAGACATGAAGCTTTAGTGGCTGTTTGAATGCTTGAGATGAAGTAGACGACAACCAAAACCCTTCTTGATGTGGTGGACAACAATCGGAAACTTTAGGACAGCATCCGAAGCTCTCCCGACTGGCTGGACAGCAGGAAGAGATGCAGAATTTCTCTGGACAGCAGCAGTTTGGTCTTGGACAGATCTTGGACAGCAACTTTTCAGGTGCAAGAAACGTTGGAATGCTCTTCTAAGCTGCTGGGAACTTGGGACAGCAAAGTGTGGTCTTCCAGAGTGCTGGACAGCAAGATATTTTGTTGGAATAAGGGGACAGCAAGCAGAACTTCAGGGCAGCAGCAGATTTGAACGTGTGGAAGGCTCTGGACAGCAGGTCCACAAGCTTCCAATCCTGGACAGCAACCCAGTTCAGGGGAAAACCAATTTTGGGAGAATTAAAATTCTGATTTGGAATTCTAATTTAGAGAGGAGGGAAAATAATTGGAGAATTCAAATTATTTTTCAAGAGGTGGCCGGCGGTTTCACAGGATTGAGGAGGTTTAATAGAGGGGGAATTAATGTGAAAGAGAAAGAAAAATCAAGGGAGGAGTTTCGGCCAGGCATAGAGGTGAAAGGGAAGTTAATTCTCATTAAGTGGGGCCCAAGGTAGAGTAATTAAATCCTAATCAAACCCTGAAATTATGATTTTCATATTTAATTGGGACTTAAGTAACTTCCCAAATTGAATTGACATGAGAGGGAAAATTGGAATTTGAATTTCAAATAGAATTAATTGCTAGTAATTGTTGGCTGTAAAAAAGGCTGATGGATTAAGCAATTAATCTAGCATTAATTGTTGACATTCCACGGATTGGGAAACCAGAGGGAAAGGGCGGTGAAGGCTGCAGGTGAAATTTTGGGGATCTGGGGGAAAAGAGGCTCACGGGTTGGACTGCTGGCTGTGGAGTTGAGAACCGGTGTGGAGGAGGGGAGATGGCTGCGCGGGGGTTTTTTGGATCGACGGCCAAAGCCTGGAGAAAGGCTTGGCCGGCGGGAAGTAGACCTGTCAATTTCGGGTTACGGGTCGGGTTCGGGTCAACCCGGAATTGACCCGACATTATTCGGGTTCGGGTCAACCCGACCCGTTTTTGCAAACGGGTCAATTTTCCGGACCCGAACCCGACCCGCGGAAAAAGACTGACAGCAACGCCGGCCAGCCTCCTCCCGTCCTCGGTCCTCCGCGGCTCCGCTCCTCGCGGACCTCACCAGCTCACCTGCGGACGCGGCGTGAAAAAGGCGCGGGCCCGGGCCGCGCGGCAACGCCGGCCAGCCTCCTCCCGCTCCGCTCGGACCGCCCCTCGCGGCCTCGCCTGGGCCTGGGGTCGCGTCGACGCGACTCGGAGTCTCGGACTCGCGACCCGTGGAAAAAGCCAAAAAGGCTGGCCTCGTCAGGCGTCAGCTGACTGCTGACGGTGCAGGGCCTGCACATGCAGGCGGCTCGAGACAACAGAAGCAGCGGGCAAAGAGGCGGGAACAGCGGGCAAAGAGGCGGGAATCAAAAAATTTTAAGTTAAACGGGTTTTCGGGTTGACCCGGCAACCCGTCGGGTCAACCCGAACCCGACCCGCTTCGGGTTCGGGTCAACCCAAACCCGAAAATTACGGGTCGGGTTCGGATCGGGTTTTCGGGTCGGGTCTAATATTGACAGGTCTAGCGGGAAGGTAGCCGAAGTGGCCGGAGGTTTGAGCAGGCCAAGGTTAAACGAAAGCAAATGCAGGGAAAGGAGGAGAGAAAACAAAATCCAGGGATTTGGATCACCACAGAATGGCTGACCTTAAATATATTCACTTTGAATTTCCACAAGAGCAACGTGTACGAAAACTAGAACTCACAAAGAGATCTAGTCTTCTCCGGCGAACTCACTAAGAGATCGTGGGGAAATGAACTCACAAAGAGAACAAAAGCCAATTTTCATTTCATCAAAAACTAACTCTTACATGAGAAAAGGGCCATATAAATAGGCCTCAAAATGACAAAGAAAGTAAAGTACTAAAATGCCCCTTGGGCTACAATAGCTACCAAATACCCATAAGGGTAAAAACGGAAAAACATAAAAATAAACTACTACATAAAATGATGAAAATACAAATCATGATCGTGGCCGTCGATCTCCGGCATCTCCTGAAGGTAAATGTGTCGAAATCGCTGCTGATGTCCCCATCAGAACATAAAAAGAAAAATTAAGTAGGCTAATAAACAGGCATCAGATGATTACTTCAGTAAGCTACCTCAAACAACAAATGCGCATTAATTAATGTTCAAGCTTGTTCAATTAGCAAAAACGGACATAATTGATTGAGCAATTATGGAGCTATTTGTCAAACGTATTGGTTTGTTGGTAACACTAACGTTATATGTCATGTTTAAGTATGTTAGATTTATTTTAAAAAAGAAAGAGAACATGATTTTCATAATCAATGCAAAGTGGTTATTAAAAAAAAGTCTTAGGGGTTTAATACATCTTAGACTTACTTCTAGAAGTAGCATCATTAAGTAGTTGAAGTTAAGACGGTTAAAAAACATATTGGTGGTTTTGGTTTGCAAAATGGAGTTACAAGATGCTCCATTCAGTTTGTTAGATGAAATTAACATGGAATAATATGAAAATAGAAAGGATAGACCAACTATAATATGGGCATAAATTGCACAAGGGCTTGCACAGAGTAGAGCAAGATCACTCGAAGAACTATATAGTTGAATTATGGTTAATTTCATGATATTTTCCACATAAGTTATCTTGTGCTAAAAAAGCTAAGACAATGCTTATTTATTTTATTATTTTCTCATATTGGTTTCTCATCGTCTTAATGTGATTCAGCATCTTCTACATTGAAGTTATAGCCAAAAATGTAACACGAATAATATCTGAATACTTTGCAATTCTTTCAGTTCAAACATGTCAGCCAAATATATCATTGGAGCCTTGGCTGGGTCCTTTGCCCTTGCCTATATCTTTGATAAATCAATAGCGGACTACAAGATTTTTGGAGGTCAGTAAAAGTTTTGGCGAATTAAAAAACAACTGGAAAATGTCCAAAATAATATCCTACTATTAAATATGGCTGCTTTAGTCTCAAAGTATCATATTTCTCCAATCTTATTCCTGAGTTACATAAATTTGATCCCAAATAACCCCTCAAAGATTAAATTGGGATCACTTATGTTCTGAATTTCCATAAATTTCAAATTATTTGAGATCAATCAGCTAAATTAGAGAAAGTGATATTCTGAGACTAAGATTTCGTTTGGGATAGCTTTTTTAATGCTTTTTTTAAAGCAACTTTTAGTACAAAAATTTTTCGAACTAGAAATTTTTGTACTAGAAAGTTACATTTGAAATCAGTAAGTAAGATAAATTAGCTAAATAGTTGGATGATTATTTTGAGCCCATCTCTGAAAACAACTTTATCTTGTTTCACTTCAGTTTTTTGAAGTTATAATTTACCCTAACTGATTCTTAAATCAGGTACTACTCCAAAGACTGTATCTGACAAGGAATGGTGGGAAGCAACTGACAAGAAGTTCCAGGCCTGGCCTCGCACCGCCGGACCACCGGTGGTGATGAACCCAATTAGTCGCCAGAATTTTATTGTCAAGTCTTCTGACTCTTGATGTGTGAGCGACACATTTCAGGTTCCAGGCATGTGAAATGCTATTATTTTGCTGTTGATTGTATCTAATAAATTGCAGAATGGCTTGAAGAACCTCTCAGTTTTATAACATTCACCGAACTCTAATGTCTTGTGGGAGAAATTAAGCATTATCTTTCAAGTTGATATGATAATTGCTTTCTTTTATGCGCCTTTGGATGAAATATAAATTTATGTCGATGTTTGTTGAATCTAAGAAAATCATCTGTATTTTTTGACTGATAAGCGATGGTTAAGGTTTTGTTTGGGAAGGCTTTCTTACTGCTTCTTAGATGAGCTTTCTAGTTCAAAATTTTAAATTTTTGTACTAAAAAACTGATTTAAGAAGCATTAAGAAAGTCGATCAAAATGAAGCCTAAGTGTGATTTTCTCCAAGACGAGTTGTTGAAGCTTGTGGTGGAATGGTTTTAATTTTCTCTATAGCTTCTTCTGTTTTTTTTCAGTGTTTTTATTAATATATATTTCTTTTCATCTACCTTCTGAAAGTTGCAACTTTGATAAAATTGTAGGCCCATGGAGTTCACAGTATCATTCATTTTTTTTTATTGTTATAGCAGTCTATTAGAAGTACATAGATTCATATTGGTGAAATTATTCTGTGCGGTCATCGGATGCCGTCCGAAGGCGAATCAAGATGCTCAACGTTACTTTTTAACTATATATCGGTGCTTTGTACTGCAATGTAACGGGTGGCGTGGCACATTCTGATTTGCCTCTGGACCGTTCGGTGATTGCACAAAATAATTTATTTGCATATTGGGGTGTAAAGTTTTATTTAAGACAATTTTTTAGTATTTTTTAAAAATATTTTTTTAGTAAAAAAGTTGTTAAAAGCTACGAAATATAGTGGCCAAAAGTTAACACAAACAAAACTTAACTAAACCAAGTTGGTTCATGAGTTTAATTGAACTTGGCTTGCGAACAACCTCGTGAGTTGAATTTATTGAGTTTGAGCTTAAATTCAAGCTCCTGTTTATAAGAATTCTAGTTAGGTCCAGCTTGACTCATCAACATGATGTTGAATCAGGGATGTAAGTGGTTCAATTTGCTTGACTTGATAAATTGTTCGTAACCTGAACTTGATGAGCTAAGCTTGATATATTACTAATCTCAACGTAAATCCAAGGAACGCCAAGCTTATCTTGATGTGTAAACTTTTGTACTTATAAAAAAAAGTACCTTGAAGAATGTAAGCCGGTGTTGAGTCACATAAAATATGTGTTTGAGCTTGATTAATTGAGTTTGAACTCAGTTTTATGAGTTCAAGTTAGATCATGAGTTGATTTATTTATCTCGAAAAGAGGAAATGATTATTATTAAGGTCATCTCAAACCAAACCACATTCTCCGGTTTTCAGTAGCCGCGATCGTCCAACCTTATGACAAATCGAGCGTCATTTTACATTTTAAATAGTGCGACGCCAATATAATATTGGCGTCACAATGCTCATAGTGATGAGAAAACACAAATGCGCTTCTGTTTAACTTTGAGTGGAGATTTATGGCAACTGCAAATAGACGATAGACGAATGACATTTGTTTCAAAGTAAGATTAAAAAAAAAAAAAGTTAGGATGTAAAATAAGGATTTTATTGCGCTGTTTGATATTTTTTAAGAGAAAAAAAATAAGTACTGTTAATTTTATAAATATGTTTGATTTGAGTGTTAAACTTTTAAATTCTTCAAAAAATACTAGCTATAAATACACACCGCCATTTCAAGCGGCACTTTAGTCCCGCGCTCTCAAGTAAAGATGAAGAAGAAAACTTCGTCAGCGAAATCGCTCTCGCGAAATCCTTTCTTTCTCCTCTCCCATCGCCGTCGCCGGAGGCCAGATCCGGTAAGGCTTGCGGATTCAACTTCTTTGCCTCCGCCACTTCCAGCAAGAAGAAAGCTCTGTCTCCGCCTTCGGTCCTCCGCTCTCCGCGTACTCCGGCGAAACCGCTATCGACAACTTCTGATCTGAAGGATCTGGCTTCTTCCGGCCTCGAATCTTTGAAACGGAGAGTTGATGTGTACTACGCTGACGTTCTCAAGGATATCGATGCTTCTCACGCTAGAATCTCCAAGAGATTCAAGGTAATATCTATACTTTATTCGGAATGGATCATTCTCCTTTGTTGCGAGAGGATAATTGTAAATTTTAATGAGCGTTGCTTGATTGTTGAAATTTTCATAAATACTTCGGATTGTCTGATGAATCATCGAAGTCCTCCTAATGCTTTAGGGAAATTTTCCTTTGATTGATGATTGTATTGATGTAACGACGAGTGCATTTATTGTTTGTGATTTATTTCTTTATTTTCCGGAAATTTTTACTATGATTATGTTTAGTTTCGAATTTTGAGAGAAAAAGTCTGAAAGGATACATCACGGGAATAATATGCGAGGATTAAGGTGAAGTTGGTGCGAGAGGAGCGGAGCTGAATTACTGATTCTGTTGAAACGAGGAGGAGCGGAAAGGTTTTCTGACGGAGTCAAATGCTTCTTGTCTATTGAGTAATGGGTATAACTTTTTTGTGAGGAGACGATCGACAGGAGTTGTTTGGGGAGTAGGATTTGTGAGTAAGGATTGATGAGAGTTATCATCGAGTTGAACACTAATTTATTTATTTTACCAAGATTGTAGATATTTAATGGTGACTTAGATGCTCCCCATTTCTTTTCATTATATTATGTCCGTTTAAAAATCAAAACAGATCTTTAATGAGTACATTCTTTTTGTATTCTTTAGAATCCAGATCTATTGAAGCATCCATCATTCTTCTTAGGACTGCAGTTTATGTTTCATAATCTCCTGATCATATTGCATTGAGTTGGTTCTTTTCAGGTTCTTAGAATTTCGATTTTGACTTTACTGAGACTATGCTATTGTTTTTATATGTAATTACATGATGGTAACACCTTTTCATTCTTGTTATGTATTGAATGGGGACTTCATCTTCATTTGTTTATCAGATCCAAACACAAGCATGTATGCAATTAGCCGAGGAAGCAGAAAGGGAATATGAGAAGTTATCGGATAAGATTGATGAAAACACAAAATCAATAAAGGTACATCATTTTAAACATTAAAAATATAATTTCTGTACAATCTGTCATACTATTATTGATCCTACGTGTTGTTTTCTAGGGTTCGTATGTGGAGTTCATGGCAGAAGTTCAAGCAGCAACATCCCGAGGTATGAAAGATTCTATTTTAGCTTTTTTATTTGATTTGTTTTACTTTCAAATATTTTAACCATCATTTGAATTAACAATTGTAACTGCATTTGAAAGACATTAAAGACATATAGTTAGTGTGTGACTTAGCACAAGAACCATTTTTTCTATGTGATTTATGTTATAATCATTTTGAAATTTCCGTTGGATAGTGTGCAAGGTATCCATTCCTGAGCTTGCAAAATCAGCTGAGAAGGCTATCGAGAACTTGCATGCGCGCTATGGTGTTGCAGCAAATCCGGTATAATATACAGAACAACTATCGAATTAGTACGTGAGGTAATATCATTTGAGAAAAAAATAACAAAGTAAGTTCAATGACTTTGAGATCCATCTTGACTCAAATTTATATCAGCTATTATTCTCTTTCATAACGTTTAAGCGATTTGGACTCCGTGATATATTGATCTTCTTCTTTATATTTTTCTTCTTCCATTTTTTTTTTAAATTAGTTGATTTCTCCTTCGGATGTGAAAAAAGAGGAAGTAGCAGTGGTTGTTGATGAAACAGAGTTCTCTAGTATTCTGATTTTTTTTTAAATGGGTAATATGGGAGACAAAATTGGAAATATTTGGCGATCGTTTTTATTATGTGCGGACATCGTACAGAAAGAATCGTCCTGATTTGCTATGTTTTTATTTCCCTTTTACTATGCTTTTGCAAAAGGACAATAAAAATGCAACAAATATTTAATATTTATTAAATAATTGAATTTTTCATACGATTTTACTGAGTATTTGCAAAAACACAATAAAAAGATTGTAAAAATGCATTCATAATTAAATATTTGCTGCCCTTTTTCAAAAGAATATAAAAAAAAACAGTAAAAGGACAACAAATTAGATCTTGTATGTAAAATATTAACTAAGCTTGAGAACATCCTTAATAAAAGTTCTCAGAAATACCATAATGTCAAATTAGATCTGTGTACTATCCATAGACTTTTCCTTTTTATATGTAAAATATTAACTAAGCTTCATAGCTTAACAGCAACTTCATTACAATTACAATTAATAATTGAAATTGAGAACGCAAGCTAATATAAAAACATCCAAGCATAAGAGCGAAGAAGACAAAGCAAACTCATGGTAGCTGAACATCTGCAGTTGTGAAGAATGTCTACATATAAAAATTTCGTAATACGGATCTATTGGAGGCCATATACAAGTAAAGCTGCAACCCCTCCAATCCCCAAAACCAGACCAAAAATCACACCAAGCGGCGGCAGACCGCCCCCAATGGGCTTCCCACTGTTCACATCGTAGCGCACAAAACGCTTCTTAGGTGCCCTGCACTGAGGGCACACATACGAATCCGGCTGCAACAAAAGGGCTTATTTATGTACAGCACAGATAAAAGATTTCATGGGGCTGTTCTTAATAAATTTCTTGATCAACTCAATTCTTAAGCTTAAAGTTTCGTTTGGAACGATTTTTTTGTTGCTTCTTAAAGCAGTTTTATAGTATAAAATTTTTAATTTTGTAACTAAAAAAGCTGCTTTAAGAAACAACAAAAAAACTGTCACAAATGAAACCTAAATCTGATTCTACAACTCCCTAACTATAAATTCCCCTCAATTAATTCATACATAAATAAAAAAATGCTTACATACATTCTATGATGCACAGACACGGACACGGCGACACGAATACGACACGACATGAACACGGGACACGTCAATTATTGAAAATATACGACATGGATACAGATTGAACACGGTATTATAGTTTTCATATTTTACAAATAATGTATAAAAATTAAATAAGTACAATTTTAAAAATAATTTGAAAATAATAAGTCATTTAACTAGAATTTGTGCTTAGAATGATCAGTATTAGGATGTCGAGAGTCAGACGTCGATGTTGTTTATCAGTCATCGAGAGAGTAGATGAAAATACATTCACTACCAAAGAGAAATGAAAATTAGAATATTCGATGAATGGGTAGTAAGTGCGGACGTTCATTTGGTGTTGTTGATAGAAAATAAGAAATTTAGTTTAAATCCCGTCATCCCACCAAATACAAAAATTATATTAAAAAAAAATCATAAAATATTTAAGATACGCGTGTCGGATACGCGTCTAATTTTTATTTAATATTTTTTAATCAGACACGTTTTCGGCGTGTCTGTCTGTCTGACACGTGTCAGACGAATGCCGTGTCGGACACTGCATGCCTTTTTGAGGAGCAGTGGCGGTGCATCATAGCATACAGTAAAAATGAAGCAATTTTTTAGTTTAAATTTTATTTTCTTCTTTTTTTTTTTGGGAAGGAAAAAAAATGCCAAATATACTTAGCAGGATTTGTTTAGCATTGCATGCTTGTATTTACAACAAAATAAAAGGAGAATTAAGAGGATGGCTGGTAACATCAAGGAGTTTATGATACTTGCCTGTTCATCAAAAGGTTTTGACAGAGTGTAGATGAATCCACAGTCTAAGCATATGTGAGTTGCTCTAGTCTTCATGAAGGTATACAGACAGGTGAGAAAATGACATCAAATTAATCCAACAATGAAGAAGAGAAACAGGTCATACTTCTATTTCAAGAGTAGGGAGAATGAAATTTTAAACAAAAAGACTCGCCTTTTGAGATTCTGTTAAGGTCCTGCCAAATCTAGGTGGTGCTGGTCTCTTAGGTAATCGCTTAACATCTACCTCTGCACCTCTGGATTAACAATAATAAACATGTCATCTTTAAATGCCTGCCTTTGTTCTCCAAAGAGATAGAGATGCTAGAAAGGAATAGAGTTGTGTTCTTGAAGAATCGTTTCTTCATACAAATTTCTGAAGTATTTGAGAAAATATGTTCATTTATGCCTATCTAGATAACTCGCAGGTATCTAAATAGGTTTTTGTCCACGGGACTCAGCTAGAGGGAGCATGTGATCAAAGCAACACATACCAAAGGGAGGCCTTGTCTTGTAGGGTAGTCGCTATCACCGGCTTGTGAGCAAGTAGTTGCCGCTCACCCTAACGGAGCTTGTGACATACTAACTCATCCCAGGAGGATTACATTAATGATATAGTCATTATTGGTGGGCTCGTCTAAAGGACTCATACAGATAGGTCTTTGCTATGAGGACCACTCGCCCCAAAAAGTACTCGCTCCATCACAACAATTCTCCACAATCAAGGCCAGCTGCCTTCTATATATGTCACAAATCAATCTATAGAAAACACACACCTTTGAAGCTTATGAGCATGACTTCATTGACTGAGCTCGTCCTTGGCTTGCAGTCATGTATGCCCAAGGGACTCAACCTTTACTCTTGAGGACTCACTTTCATAGACTCGCCTAACACATTGATTCTTGCAAACTCGCCCAAGGTATTTACCAGAGGGCTAACTTACTCAGTGCAAGTGTCTGCAACTTTACTTGTCACATCGTGTAGCACGTTTTCATTTTATTCAATGTAGCATTCCTTGTAGCCCACTTATCCCTACAAATAAGAGGTGAAGAAGCATATTTTGGACTTAATGGCATTTAAACTATTCATACGAATGCTAAAGCTCTTCACTTTTTCTCTATACTTGCCAATTCCTTTATTTGATTCTCTAGCTGTAACCTGATAGTAGGGTCAGATATCACCTGTGAATAAATTTGGATCCAACAACCAAAATGATTCTTAAACTTTTGATGTGTGCTTATTTTAATCCCAGACTTTTCCAGACTATCAATTTAGTTCTATAACTCACAAAATAAGAATCATGAACTTACAAAACTTGTTCATACCTGCTCACAACAAAGTAAACAGAGTCAGGCTTTGCTTGGATAGCAGTTTTGGTGAATCCCAGCTTATCTGCAGGCCAAAGTTCATCACCAAAGAAACTGCTTGTGTACAAAACCTGATCTCCAGACTTCAGTCCAGCCTTCGCTGCATTCCCACCGCTATCAACAGCCTGACAAAATTTCAACAGAAAGGGTGAAAATCGAGAAGAAAGATGATGGATTAAGCTGCTTCGCTTACAGTGATGACAACCCCGCCTCCAGATTTCTGCCCTAGGGTTAGACCAAGGGGCTTGTCTACTTCGACCTCGATGTTCTTCGACGCTCCGGCGGTCCTCGCCGTGATCTCGATCCCTCTCCTTTCGCGTAGAGAGAGAGTTCTTCCAACGCCGATCCTCTTGAGCTCAATCGCAGGTAAGAATCTGCTCTTCCTCTTCTCATCGAGTAAAAGCTGATAGGAGGAGGTTTGCTGCAATGCGTAATAAGGATAAGGAAGTTGTTGATTTAGCTAATTGACGGATTTTTGAACAAGAGTTCATTCGAGCTCACCTTGGTCTGGGCTAGAACCGAAGCATTGGAAGAATGGGATTTAGAAATGGAGACGGCGGCGATTGATGCGGCGGCGGACATGGTTGATGGTTGAGCGGCAGTCGAAGCGCTGCGTTGCGACTTGGGAGTGTGAGACTCGTGAGAGAGAGAGAGAGGGAGATTTGTACTGGCTTGCGGGAACTTGTGGAGAGAAGAAGATCCACGGATGATCAAAGGGATAGAAAGGTTTGGACCGTTTGATATGGATGGTTGGCTTGTGGTGGACACGGTGAACGACTACTTGAAGCAATGGGCCACTTCAAAAGGTCGAAAAGGGAAAATCAATGAAAGAGTAATAGTTAAAAGTATTATGCGTGGATACGAATATCATTCGGAGGTGAATCAAAAAGTATCATATTATTTTTTTGTTGTGTATCACAATTTTGTACCATATGATATTGCATGTTTTGATTCTATCTCCAGACGGTCTGATATCCGCACAGAATAATTTATCTGAGTAATAGAACTTCATCTCCTATGAGCACCTTAACCAAATGGAAGATCATCTCATAAGGATGACTAAAGAAATTATATATCTCATCAAATACAATATATCTTCTATTTGAGTTCTCTAAGAATGTAATCTCATCAACTCATAGCATCATCATTAATCTAACTTCCTTATATCAAGTTCTACTGACTATTTTTATCACATAGAACAACATTAGAGTTGAACTTTCTCATTAGTGACAATCAAATAAAATTTTCACAAAGCCAACAAACGGGTCTATTGTTCGACCTAACCCTAACCTGACTCATTTTTTGCAAACGGTCTATTTTTCGAACCCGAACGATATCCGCTTCGGGTATATTTTACTAATTTTTAATTAATTCGATTTATTTAAACATAAATCAAATTAAGGTAAGATTTATTTTAATTAATTTAAAATAAATTAAGTTTAATTCAATTTGAACAACATGATTTTTTTGGGAAATAACATTTACTTATTTCATAATAATGTTTTAAAATCCTCCTAATTTTTTAAGAACGTGTCAAATCGGGATACTTTCGGGTTTCCGGGTCAACCCAATCCGACTTAATTTTACAAACGGGTCCCGAATCCGAGAATTTTTAGGTCAGATTCGGATCTAATTTTCGGGTTGTGTCAAATATTTACACCCCTAGTTTTATTCATAAAAAATATATTTATAAAATTAACACAAGTAGTCAAATTAATTATAATTTATAAAATACCTGTAACCTGTTAAATACTTGTATTCCTTTTCGTTTATGTTTAGAAGACTACAGTCTACCCGCGGAAACCCTGACTGACGGGAAAGCATGGGCGCCAACCGCGAGTCGGAAGCTAAGCTCCAGCTCTTCCTCCAATGGCTGCAGGTTTCACTCTCCGTCTCCCTCGCTCCTGCCCTTTCCCACTTCTCCCTTTAATTCCTACTCTTTAATGGAAGTCCAGGTCAATGGAGTCGAACTCCGGTGCTGCACCATCAAGAGCTGCGGCCCTAACAAAGGATTCGGCGTCTTCACCTCCTGCGCTCCCTCTGAAGATGGTAATGCCTCAATGCTCCCCGCTCCAACATATATAATGCGTTGCATCCGATTTCTAATGCCCTTATCTGATTTCGTAGGAGTTGCCTTGGTTGTTCCTCTCGATCTCTCTATCACTCCTATGCGCGTCCTCCAAGATCCTTACACAGGTCCTAGATGCAGGGCAATGCTCGAGGAGGGTGACGTAGACGACCGGTTCCTTATGATTCTCTTCCTTACCGTGGAGCGCCTACGGCCGAACTCTTCGTGGAAGCCGTACCGTGCATGCGTTTCGTTTCTGCCTTTTATAATAATCTTTTTTAGTTATTGTTTAGTCTTTAATGGGGCTTTCATTTAATGGGAGTTGGTGAAGCCATTGTAATCATTCTTGCAGTGGTTTTGAGCAATAATTCAGCTCTCCATATTGTTTCCTATGGTTTTGTAGAACTTGCTTTTAAACTTTTTTGATCGAGTTTGCTTATTTATTTAGTGGGATTTGTGACTAGGTATCTTGACATGCTTCCGACTACCTTTGGGAATCCACTCTGGTTTACAGAGGATGAACTCGCTGAGTTGAAGGGGACGACGTTATACAGGGCAAGTGTTTTGCAGGTAAATTAAATACAATTCAATTGCTGTAATCCTCCAACAATAAATTCATGGTCAAATCTATATTTATGGAAGATATTTTAGTTCATGAATATATTTTAAACAATGCGTTGAATGCAGAAAATAATTTATAGTTACAATATGATTATAAATCTAATTTTGAACGACCTGCATCTACATCACAATCTACAGTATAACTTTTTCATGAATCTGAATCTAAAATTGAACAATAGTCAAAATTTGAATCTGAATTTGAATTTGATCATTGTATAATTTCTGAACGTAAACCTTAATTAGAATACAAGTTTAGAGTTGACCATGAAACAAATCATATTAGTTAGAGTTGATAAATCAATAAAAGAAACCAATAATACAATGAAATGTTAAACAAAATTTTCGTAAAGCAGAGGACCTTTCTTTTTCCTGAAACTGTATACAACTAACAAATAAGGTCACTAGGCATCTTCTAACTCCCTAAGCAAGGTTGAAAACTGAGTTTGGCTTTATTATCTCTGAGCATTAACAATGATTCAACACTAAGTGATGTCCCGATTATAGTGGACTGAGTTAATACTTAATAGCATTGTAGTCATGGAGTCAACTTCGCGCAAAGAGATTTAATAAAAGCAAATGCATTACTTAATAATCTATTTGTAATATTACTATGACATCATTACAGCAAACATGAAGAAATAGTTTAATAATTATAAAATAAAAAACCTTTTTTAAGATCACTGGAACTTTGTCCATATATATGCCGAATGTTGGGCAATTATCAATTAATCGCATAACTCAACAAAAGAGCTATTGTTCTAGATTAAAACAATTAAGTATTTCAAATAATGTCTAATTTGATCCCTGCTTGGGTACGTAGTAAATGACAGTTGTTATACAACTTAATAATGAGAAATAATAATAATATTTTTATGTTTTTAGATTTTAATGCATTGTTTTAAGT
The DNA here is from genome assembly GCA_016618105.1 of Dendrobium huoshanense. Classification (NCBI taxonomy): domain Eukaryota; kingdom Viridiplantae; phylum Streptophyta; class Magnoliopsida; order Asparagales; family Orchidaceae; genus Dendrobium; species Dendrobium huoshanense. Next base: position 1,032,607 of record CM028360.1, on the reverse strand, counting down.
ATAAGGATAAGGCTATTAATTTTTCATTTGCATGAATTATTTCGTATTTATTATTTCTATCTCAGCAACAAAAACTCATCTAAATTAAGAATTTATAATATTATACTAATTTGAGTATATTTGTTTGATTTTGTGCATGTCATTGTTAATCCGCATTAACAAACTTTAGACTTTAAGACATTCTGTGTTAGACTTCATGGTAAGGTTTTTTGGAAGTTCAACTACAATGCATAAATTTAGTAAGCAACCTCCTCCTCCTCATTAGCCTTTTCCTATTTATTTGGGGTTGTATTTATGAAACCAAATCCTTTTTTTATTTATCACATGCGGTTTTTACTATATGCTGTGCAAATCTTTTTGCCAACTTCTGACAATGTTAGTTTTGTGTGTGAGTATATATATATTCTCATAATCTATCCACATTAATCATATATGCTTTATTACTACAACTTTTTTGTAAACGTGGAAACCACTGAAGTGTATTTTTGACTACCAGAGTCATGAGCAAGTTTTACTTTTTTTAGTTTTCATATCACATTAAAATTATTAGCCTAACCCACTAATCTTTTGGATTGCTTGAGTTAGGACTTGTAGTTAATGTTCTTAAACTTCAATGTAGGTGAAAAATGAAAAATGTATGACATAAGTCAAACTTGATTCAGACTAGTAATTCGGTCGCTCCTTTTTTTATTGATATATATGTGAAATTTGGAGCAGATATTAAGTTACACCAACGATGGTTGCTCAATTTTTTTGCTGTTAAATCTCGGCTTCTTTAATGGCTACCTTAATGCTGTCTTTCTAATATAGAGGAAGAATCTTCAAGCTTTGTATGATGATAAAGTGAAAGCCTTGGTAGATGAGCTTTTGCGTGGTGATGAGAGTTCTGAAAGGTGCTCTATTTCTTTTTCTAAAATGTTTTTCATGCCTTCTACTTTAATATTGTATTTGTCTTCTATAGTGTTTATTTTAATTTTACTTTCATTTAATTTAATTTCATGTCATTCCCCTTTTTGATTATTTTCCACGGTGTCTATTTCCATGTTATATGCATCTTTGTGTTGAGGACAAACTAAATGCTTTAGGAAGATTGGGGGCTTGAGTAACATTGGAGTTATGAAGCCAACAATTTAGAGAAAAAAATGCAATATTGTTTTGAGTATCAGTTGCTGCAGCATGTATGATCTTATTTAATGATTAAATCCATGGCGCTGCTTTTCTTAAGTTCGTTTGGGACTGGAAGGATTCCTTAATTTTGGAACCATTTTCTTCTTATCAAGCGCATTGTCATGCATACAATATTATGGAGAAGAGCAGAACTTTTGTATTCGGGTAGATCCTTTTCCTTGCAATTTCTTAGACTTGATTCTTTTCTGTTCCTTTGATTAAGTAAAATAATGTAAAGTTTCCCCTTATTTTCTAATTGGGCCTGCTTATATTTCGGTGCTGTATGTCGCATTTTAGCTTGCGAGGCACTTTGCAATTTTTATACGTGGACTGATGGGGTATAGATGATAAATATTTAATCCCTTGCATTGAGGACATTTAGCAAGGTGCAGTTTGACTCATGTATTTTCAAAAGATCTGCGCTTGACAACAAATAAGTACTAAATCATTTATTTCACCTAATATGCTAAGATCTTACAGTAGTACAAAGCTAAAAAGCATCATACCACCTTCTTACTATAATGCAACTAAATATAAGATGGGGCCAGTCATGAAAAATTTTACGCTACAGTTGTCTTGGGAAAAAAACTACGCAATGGAAATCCTGAGCTAAATTTGCTTCATATGTTAGGCATTCTTCTTAAAAATTAAGATTATTATTTCGGTTATGCAAGGGAAAAATTATATTCTTGTCGACAATAAATGTCTGGATTCTTGTCTTGCAAAGTAGAAACGAATGTCTTGCAATCTGATGAAAATGTCTTGTAAGTCAGGAAAAAGCATGAGGAAGACCTTTTGAAAGCGATTAGTTTTTGATCTTTTTTTAATCCTTCTTTTAAAGTACTTGTTTTCTCCATATTGGTGTGAGAGAGTTTAGAACAGGAAGGGTGATTGATTGGAGAAATCCAGAAGAGCTTCATCTTCTTTGATTTTCCATGAGCTGGAGGTCATTTGGCTTGGAAAGAGGAGAATTGGGTTGCCTTGGAATTTCCTATTGCAATTGTTGAGAACGGGTGCGAAGAGAGGGAGGCTTAAATCAAGGCTTTCTCATGAGATGTCGAGAGGGATAGTGGATGGAGAGAGAGATATATGGAATAATGGAATATTTGCTTAATTTGTATTCGAAATAATGAAATAACATCAACTAATCCCATTTATAAAGATAAGGCTTAAATTTTAAATTCAAAATTAATCCTATCATATAATTAAAAGTAAATTATATTATCTAATTCAAAATTAAAACAATATTATCCAAAAGAGTAATTTTTTTTGGTAAAATAAAAAATAAGCTTTATAAAATACAAATTTAAAATCACCAATTGTTCTAATATGTATTCATTTTAGAGTTGGGCATAATCGTGAGTCTCTGATTGGCTAAGACCCTTATTTACATTTACTTATTTAATTGAGATTCTAGCCCTAATCAATCCTTGTGATAGCTAAAATACAAATAGAAATATCGTATTGATATTGAAAAACCGAAAAAAAGAAAAAGAATTCTATTGCTGATCCTTTTTTGATACGTGAATGAGACAGGGCACACAATACTCTATTTACTTCAGCGAAAGGAGTCAAGATTATGTACTGCATAAACTCCCCAGTGTCAGAAGAAATTGTCTTCAAAGAGTTAGAGTTAAGGTTATCTTCAAATTGATTGAAATCTTCTTCATCAACTCTTCTTGTGTGATCTAAGAGTTTGTAGGAGGCTGATTCTTCTAGTGAACTAAATATTTTGATACTTTATAAGCCTTTGCAACCATTACATTAGTAATATTTTGTTCTACCTTGCTTTTTTGTACAGTAATATCAATTGGAAGCACAAGGATATCAATATTATGTGACGACCCGGCTTGGCTAGCCCGAATTAACGGGGCGGTAATAGACAATCGTATGAAGACCACATATAACATTTAATCATAGAAGTTTTATTTCATAAAAGACATAAACATGAGCATCATCCATACAACATAAGAAAGAGCCACTAAACATTCAAACTGAAAATTTTGCAACAAATTTATCAAAATATACATCAACTTAAAACATAAACACAATACAAAAACTAACTCCACAATACATCTACTGACTCAACTCATAATAAAAATATAAAAACATGACATCATGAGGTCCTCTACAACGGCAGGTAAACTGTTGTCTTGCCATCACTTCCTATCAGTTTCTCCTGAAAAATATTCCTAAAAGTAGGGTGAACGAACGCTCATCAGGTAATAAGCATTTATCTTAAATTTATGAAATAATTTAAAACAGGTCATTAATCATGAAATTAAAACAATAAAAGATTATACTTAACATTTGATAGGCATAAGTTATAAGATATTTTCATAATCAGTTTTCTTGAAACCTTTCCCTTAAAACATTTTTTCCTTCTTTTTTCATAAACTTTCATAAACTTTTCTTTACCATTTATAGCCTTTTCTTAAATGCACAAAGTAAATAAACACACACACATATATATATATATATAATAATAATAATAATAATAATAATAATAAAGCACCCGTCCCTAAAGTATTAGATTTTTGTACTAATCAGGTACACATTCAAGTTTTTTGACCATTCCTTTACCATTTGGCTCCGAAGAACTCCTTTATCATTGGCTCCGTAGAACCCCTTTCACATTGGCTCCGAAGAACCTCCTCTTTACCATTTAGTACTCCGGATCATCATGCACATGCAAATCAATATATACACATCATAGAGACTAAATTGTTTAGAAAATCATATGTTCTTCAAAAGTTTTCATGTATAATTCGATATTAGTTATGCCTTGAATTTTGTTTTTACAAGATTAACATTCCTAATACCATAACATGAATATAAACATAAATGTAAAAGTAAAACAATTAGAGAAATTCATAAATATTAACATGTGAAAATTTCATCAATAACCATAACATTTGAAAGTACAATATTAACTTAATTTAAATTCATAAACTTAATTTAAATGTCAATACCTACCTCGCAAGTATCGCAAAGCAATCTCTATGATGTATGACGTTGCTTAGACACGTGTGGTCCCCGTAATGTTCAAATCAAGATTATACATAAGAAAATGTCAACAATAATTACATCTTAAATTATAAAAACTTTTCATAAACTTATTAATTTTCAATTAAAAGATATTAAATTTTCTTATTAGCCACCATAATATTTTATAATAATTAATATTAATTTTTGGATTTATTAAATACCCAAATTTTTGGAAACCTAAATTTTATTTTTCACATCCTGAAATCATGCCAAAGTTTCCCCTAAATTTAATTTAATAATTACCTTAATCATTTTCGGAATTATTTAATAAGAAAAAAATTAAAAAAATGCAAATGTTTTAAAAAAAACTCAAAATTCCATTTTAGAAACATTCATAGGACTCATTGAAAATATTTTTGTGAAAGCTCTTTAAGAAATTTAAATTTTAGGAAAAATCCTAAGTTTCAAATCTCAAAATTATTTCCATAAAACTTAAATTAAATTTCATAAATATCTTTCTAACACCATTAGGAAACATCTTTGTGAAGAAATTTTGAAAGAAAAATAAGTTTGGAGAAAACTCTAATTTGTCTCTTCCAAAAATCTTTGAGATAAGATGGAGAATGCTTAAATTAAACATACATTCTTCTTCCCCTTAGTCTCCTCTACGATTTCCCCCAAACCCGGCCGCCGGAAACCGCCGTCGGAGCCCTAAGCCCCTCGTTCGCCTCTTCTGTCCGCCTCCTCCCTTCCGCATTTCGGTTGGTCACACGAATGGATAGGGAACGAATAAATTTCGGTCCCCTAATATGAGTGGGAGGTTAGGGAAAAGCCAAAGTACCATTTTGCCCTCACTTAAACTATCTCGACTTTAATACTTACTAAGGGTAGTTTAGGTATTATGAATCTTTCATGATTTTTAATTTCAAATTTAAGAAAAATTTGTTAAATGTTCTTTATATGAAATTGCTCAAAATTTTACGTAGAATTTTATGAAATTAATTTCGTCGAAATCCGATGACTTTGAAATTTCACTTAAATTTTGTCGTGACACATTGAGATGCGTGCAACGCTAATGATCGTCAATTCCGGGTTTTACATATTATCTGATGTTGAAGCTTCTTTTATTGAAAGATTGCTCGGTGTTAAATGGTCTAGCACTCTAGCATGGCCCTTGATATGATATTAGATTTTCGTGATTAAATTCTAAAGGAAAATCAATCAAATAAGTATTTAAATTCAATTTCTTAAAATATTTAAGGTCCAAGGGATTTTAAGTGGACCTTAGATATGTGGTTCAAACAAGCATATAATCACTTTCATGAAATTATGGTATTCTTCTATAAGCATTAGCTATAACTTATTTTTCATGATATATGTTGTTGCTTGAAGGACCATTATTCCCTCGCCATACATCTCTCCCTCTCTCTCCTTCTAAGAATACTATATCTCGCTTGGCGTAAGTTCAACTTCTTTGAAGGAATTGTATGGAATTATGTACTTTTTTATTTGTATAAATTTGGCTGTTGTTGCTTCTAATTGAAGAATTAATTCAATGATAAATTACCTTTGTAAAGATTCACTCTCTTTTATTCTTCCCCCCTCTCTCCGTCCCTCCTACAAATTATTCCCTCACCATACGTCTCTCCCTCTCTCCTTCTAAGCATAGTATTTCTCTCTTGGCAAAGCTCAACTTCTTTGAGGGCATTGTATGGAATTTTTCACTCCTGCATGCATACTAGGGCACTAATCACATTGTTTTCTCCCTCTAAGAATAATTCTGAAGCCTCTTGCGATTGGAGAATGAATTGAAGGAAGAATACAAGTGAAATTAAGCCAATTGTAAGAGTAATGGGAGAAGAAGATCAAGTCGGTGATGATCATTTAAGGCCCTCCATTAAATCCGCATTAGATCATTCTTCAATTCAATCTACATCAGCCTTGATTAAAAAGGAAGCACTTTTCATTTTTTGTATGCAATATCATCCAATTTGGAGCATTTTTTTCATATTCATTTTACTTTATGTTTTTCAATTGGTACGTGGTTAGCCAAGTTGCTAAAATTTTGAAAATGAAAAAGTCAAAGCAGCTGTTATTGTTACTATGATTCGGATGTTTTTGTATGCCATTTTGATTATTTGGTGTTATTTCTATACAAATGATTAAGATTTTTATCACACTTTTGCACATCATATATTGAATTGTATTCCATGCATTGCTTCAAAAAAAAAAAAAAAAAAGTTTGCAATATTTACCAAGCTAAAGGCTGTTACATTTGTCATATTTTGATTGATACTGTTACAATAGTGTTATTCATGGATTTTTCATATCTTTGAGTCATTTACTTATTTTTAACATCAAATCTACATTTTGTTTTTCTCTGGAGCTGAAAATTGTAATCTTGGTGGCTTGACCAGTCTAAGGGACGTGCAGTTTGAGGATTTCCTTTGGTATGCGTCTCCTTATTGCATGTTAATTGTGCTTGGTGATTTTGATTCATTATATCCTGTACCATGTTCAATTTATTAGCTATTTGATACATTGTCATTTTATTTCAGACAAGTTTGTTTTTTAAATGCAAACTGGGACACTGAGTCTGAACCTACCTATCTTCTCAAAATAAGTAAGAATGATAAAACAATTGGATTCATCTATTTTCTTTTGTATAAATCACATACCTTGGACAATCATATTTAACGAAGAGTTACTTGCATCTATCAATCCAAGCAATGCTAGTTGAAGGTTACTCACAGTTTTGGATGAATGTGCCAATAGTTTTTAATCCACAATTTTAGTTTGCTACTCATTATTAATGTTCATTATAGTAGAATTTCTATCATTTGTATTCAATTTTGAAAATAAATAATTTGTTTTTTTCCGAACAAAAGATTGCCATAGTTTTGATTAACATGAAAATTTTATTAATTATTTGTACTAGCTTATTTTTTTTTAAAGGATAAATTGCATTAATCTTCCTAGATTTTTGGCTTATTGCATTGAGTTCATAGTTTTGTGAAATTTACATGGTTGTCCTACTATTTGTCGGGTGTGCATGTCCTTAGGAGTAATTACTATATTATATGCACAGTTAATAAGGCATGAAAGGATTACTGTATCATTTCGTTCAATTGTATCTTCATACTTATATTTAGGGCCTAATTGTAGGTAGGGTCAATATACTTTTGAAACACATATGAGTCACTATGGACGTGTGATTTTCTAGGGACATTTTATATGCATTTGGAGTTCAAGCACGAGAATTGTCAAGTTAAGCCACTTCTGATTTAGGAGAGAGAAATTACTACATGGGGGACAAAACTGACACTGAAAATACTCAGTTTTAATTTATGATGTACCCTCAGTGTGCCAGACTTTTGATTGTGAGTGCATGGAGACTGTTAGTGGCTGTTAAACAAATGGAGTACTTGAGTAGCGCAATGTTGAATGAGGTAGTCATTAACATGTTTGTGACTTACTTGGACATGTTGAGATATTGAATGGCCAAGAATCTCAGCAAGTCTTAGGTAAGATTTGATTATAAAGATCAATTTGCATCCAACTTGTTATTTTTCTAGTGGAAGTTTAGTAGCTTTCCTTTGTAACATTATTCTAACACGTGGATTTTTTTTCATGATAGCTTTCTTTCACTTGGGGATTTCGAAAGCTTCATATTTTTTATTTGGAATCTATATTTTAATAAGTGAAGTGGCAAAAACATGAAATTCATGCTATAACCCTTAATAAATAATGAATCATAGATTTGCTATTTGGCGACTGACCATACCCATTTTCTTAAGACAATGTGGCGGTGGAGATCTGTATTGTCATTTATGAATTTCTTAGCACCAATTTGCATTTCATCGGTTCTTGAATCTAGTTGGGGTTCTTGGGTGTGCAGGAGAAATGTTGATTGTTCACCTTCTTTGTTTTTCTTTTCCCTCCTTGCATAGAGATGATGGTCATTCTCTATAGGTTGGGTGCTTTAACAAGGTGATGAGAGAGTTTGTCATTCTAGTGAGGCTTCAGCAGGTTAAATGATGGGCATTGAGAAATTTTCATTGACCGTAGGTTTGATGAGAGATGGTGATGGATGAATAAATAAATTTTAAACTTAAAATTATTTTTATTTAATTTTCTCTACTTGAATTTCAGATTTAGAGTAATAAGCCTGTTGCTCTAGCAATGTTAGGTCCAATTATAAATTTTTCTATTACTCTGGAAACAAAATTTGTTTTTTTTTTACTTGGGAATCATCCAACAAAGATACTCTTGATAGAATTAGGGTGTAATTTGCTCTGGTGCTGAGAGTGAATGTGAATGAAATCTGATCACTTGAAGATTTTTGGTGGAAGAGAAGAAATTATATATATATATATATATATATATATATATATATATATATATATATATATATATATATATATATATATATATATATATAAGAAGAAATTATTTTAGTCTTGGGAAATGAACTATGTTGCACCGATACGGATACGGCGACACGGATACGACACGATACGGATACGGGACACGTCAATTCTTAAAAATATAGGATACGGATACGGCGCGGACACGACATAATAATTTATAAATCATACATAGAAATTAAGAAAGCAATCAAAGCATAATATTTTAAATTACAAAAAAAAAAAAAATGACAACAACATCATTTGTAGCCTTGTAGCTTATAATATCAAAATATAAATAAGCATTAAATGTCTAGTACAACAACAAAAGCATAAACAGAAATTGTCTAGCACATAAAGTTTCAACTATTCAATAGAAGGAATGATATGATTACTTCTTCAGTGATTTGTCTTTGAACTTCTATATCATCTTCAATAAATATCATAGGATTTAATTCAGGCTCATCAAGTGAAAGATTAGTAATTTCTAATATTCTCATATCATCAAGAGACTCAAATCCATCTCAGAAATGAGAGAACTTTGCTCGCAGCCACGGAAGTAAATACGACGCGTCTTTTTTTTTTTTTATGATTTCTTTTTGTTTTTCACGGACACGTGTATCGGATACGCGTGTCCTTTTGAAATTAAATAGTATTTTAATTGGATACGTCTTTGGCGTATCCGACGCGTATCGGTGGAGTATCGGAGGCGTATCCGTATATCGGTGTATCGGATACAGCACGCCTTCATAAATAGGTGTATCGGTGCAACATAGGAAATGAATAGAGAGGGTTTGAACAAAGTTTTGAAATCTAAGAACTCTTATGGGCTTTTTATTAATGAGATATTTAGGATGTGAAACGTACATGCAAGGATGATTAGATTAAGAAATTTGCACGCTTAATGTTTAGAGAACAATATTAAATATAACTTATGCTGATTTAAATGCTAAGATAAAATGATAAGGTGATAAAATAAGTTTAGGCCAAATCAAATGCGTGGAAGTTAAGATTATAGACTTGTCAATTAATGTGACGTTGCATACATGATTGGTTCCAACAAAAATCCCTTTCTTAACAACAAGACTAGTCATTATGTTAGAGTCTGCTCAATCAACTCTCTAATTCTAAGGCTTTAGCGGAGTGTAATTAATAAGCTTCTTATAAATCGATTAAGCCATAGTAGGATAACTAGGAAGATAAGAGATCAGGAAAAGAATTCACCATTATCAGACCTTAGGCGGTAGTCGAAAGCTTCAAATCAGCACCCTCCTTAGACTTCAAAGTTAGGACAACAATCTGGCCTTCCTGGGACAGCAGTTTTGTATGGTAGAAGGGCAGGATTCTCAGGAAAAGCGGCTCGAAACTTCTGGACAGCAATTAGAGAGGTGTAAACAGCAGCACGTGAAGTTTTGAACAGCAGTTTGGCACTTGAGAGGCACCATATAACAGCCCGAACAACATTTAGAAGACTCCTCGAACAGCTTACTCAGTCGGAGGGGTCTGGGACAGCAAAATAAGCCTCTTGGGAATGCCAGACAGCAAGGGAAACCTGCTGTACGTCTTGGATAGCAGCAGATAAATTGGGACAACACTTAGAAGTTTACGAGAGGAGGAAAACTGAGAGGTGAGGGGCTTGGAGGTGGCGGCTAGGGCTAAGGGGACTAAGGGATTGATTGGGGAGTTGTAATGGAAGGCAATTAATGGGTGTTAATTAATTTGGTGAGAGAGAGAGGGGCAGGCCTTGCCAAGGGGGGATTGATTCGGGTTTTGATATTCTTTCCAAACATAGGCTTAATTAGGGAAAGTGACTTAAAAGGAGGATCTTCATTTAAATTCAGAATTGGATAGATGTGGAAAGTGTCCAAAATAGATCACTCCTATTTTAGGAAATGATTCAAATTCAAATAAATTTGAATTTGAAATCTAAAATCTTTCCAAATGAGAGAGTTAATTGAGGGGATTAGTGGCAGAGTGAATGTGGAGAGAAAAAAAAGGGGAAAGGGGATGATGCGGCCTGCAGCATGATGAGGTGGATGGGGGTTTAAGGAGAGATTCGATGCTTGCCTAATTGGGAATTCCAAATTAAGGAGGACTTAAATCCAATCCAATTTAAATTTGATTTGGATTTGGCTTGAAAACTTTCCTAAAATAGAACTCTATGTTAGGAAATGTTTTAAAATTCAAATTTGATAGAATATTTGAAATCAAAATCTTCCCAAAAGTGGGTATGTGGAGAAGGAAAGTAATGATGCGGGGTTTTGAATTTTGGAGGCTAGGAGGGGAATAGGCCAATGGCTAGGCTAGGGTTAGGGTTGGAGTTTGACGGTTTGGAGGTGGTGAGGATGGGTGGTGGGATGTGGAGATGGGCCGAGCGGTGTGGAGGTGGAGTTAGAGTCCGGCGACTATGGGCTTTGGGTGGAGGAGGCCGACGGTGGGAAGGTGGAGGGAGGATAATCCGGTGGTTTTGGTTGTCTTGGCGATGGTGGCCGGAGGTGGAAGTAGGGAAAGGAGGGGGATAAAAACAAAGTAATAAAATAACAAAGGATACAAACCGCGAGTCCAGGAATCCACCGGCGGCTGACATGTGATGCTTGGCCCTCTCCTAGGGTTTCTCCTCTCAAGAATTCACAAAGAGATCTAGTGAACAAAAGCTGGAATTTTCATTCATTATTATCATTACCCTGTCCAAGAGGAGGGAAAAGGCTTAAATAGCCACATACAAGAAGGGAAATAAAAAGACACAATTGCCCCTAGGGCATACATAAGACAAAATTCTCTTATGGGGACATCAGATAATGGAAGGTTTATCAAAGGCGTGGCCGCCGATCTACGACCACGATTGAATCATTGTATTTTTGATTTATCCTATGTATCTTCTTATTTATGCTGTCGTATTTTATTTGCTTTCTTTAGTTTCCCGTTGTACCCTCTTATGAAGGGATGTCGAATGTAAGCCCAATGGGGCATTAGTGTCTTTTGTCTTTGAGTCCTTTGTATGAGGCTTTATATAGCCCTCCCTATTTTCTTTTGAGGTTAATGAATGATTATTTGAGATTTTTTTTTTCTTGTTGGAATTCTTGAGAGAGCTTGAGAAATCGGAGAGAGACCCCTCGGAGAGGGAGATTGGCGCATCACCCACCAACCTTGGAGACGGTCGGGTTCGTGGTTTCCAATATTCATCTTCCCTCAACCCCCATCTCCCACCACCTAGCCGTTGACCAAGGCCCCCACCCTCCTTGCCGACCAACCATCTAATCTCCCACCACCCAATTCTCCCCACACCAATCCCTCCCTCACCCGCCAGCCCTAGCCCTAGCCGCCGACCTCACCTCTTTCCACTCATCCTTGGATTTCTTAATTTGGGTGAATGCAATTTGGAATTAATTTGAAATTCAAATTATCTAAATTTGAAATTAAAAAATTATTTCCTAATTTAGTTCACCTATTGTAGGAAAGTACTTGATTTAAATCAATTTGAATTTTAAATTCAAGTTGGATTTGTTTATTTACTTTACTAATTCTTAAAGTTAATTTAGGAAGCCTTAATTCTCCCATTAAATGCTCCCTTGTCAATGCATGCCTCCGCCCCCCCCCCCCCCCCCCCCCCCCCACATCCCCCCCAAAGGGATTTGGGATTTATTTCCTAAATCCCCTCTAGCCCTTGTTGGAAGTATTTCTAAAGTTCATCTCCACCTCCTTAGCCGATTTTCCCTAATTCCCTTTTTATTTAATTTGTTTCCAAAGAAAGCCCTCCTAATTTTGGAATCAAATTAAAATCCCTCCCTCTCTTCATAGCCGCCGGCCCCCTCTCTCTCTACCCGTTCCCCCCCCCCCCTCTCATTAATTCTCTTTCCCCAATTTAGGGAGATTAATTTCCCTCCTAATTTCTCATCACATAATTCTCGAAATTTGAAATTTATTTCAGTTTTTGGAGGGAAATTCCTCCTTGCCTCCTCCCTACTTCGAGTTGAAGAGAAACTTCTTTCTCTTTAACAACATTCAAAGAGTGCTAGCTACTTGGGAAGACATCGTTCACTAGCATCCATGAATGGCCAATCTCGACACTGAATACGGACTCGAGTACGACGAACACGGCTTCGTGCACATTCTCCATTCAACTTTCTTTACGTCAACCTGAGGATCGATCATACCGTTGAAGATTACATTGAACGCATCTTGGATACTTTGGTGGAAGCTATTGAAGAGCAGTTAGAATCGTCGAGTGGAGGATTGTCGCCGGTCCTTGACGAAGGTTCTCTACTCTTGTGTTTCTTAAGTCTAACCTTTTTTTTGTGAATTGATTAAAGTCACGAAGGACGCATTCACCTGCTTCTGTTAAGCTTAGTAGATGTAGGAATTTGAGTTTACCTCTTTGCTTCTAGCTCTCATTGTTAGACTAGGGATTTTTATTGAAACTACTATTCTGGCATGTTGTTGTTTTCTAATTTATTTTGAAGTTTCAAATCTCTGGTTATGTGATTTAGCCTAAGCGGGCGTGACCCCTCTTACATTTTATTCCGTTGTTTTAAATGTTTGTAGTTTTTCTTTGTTATTCTCTAATCAAAAGTTGTGCAAGATCTTACAAAATTCATTGCATTCATACGTAGTTTTACATCACCCTCAAGTTAGGGTAGAAAAGGAAAAAGAACAAACAAATTTAATACATAAACTATATCAAAAATAAATAAACATGATCGTAGCCGTAGATTGTCGATGTCCTCATCAGAATGTGAATGAAATCTGATCACTTGAAGATTTTTGGTGGAAGAGAAGAAATTATATATATATATATATATATATATATATATATATATATATATATATATATATATATATATATATATATATATATATTAAGTAAGAAATTATTTTAGTCTTGGGAAATGAATAGAGAAGGGTTTGAAAATAGTTTTGAAAGGTAAGAACTCTTATGGGCTTTTTATTAATGAGATATTTAGGAATATTTGTGATGGAGACATCAGATCATGGAAGATTTATCTGAGGCATGGCTGCCAATCTACGGCCACGATCGAGTCATTGTACTTTTGATTTATTTTATTTATGTTATGCATTTTCGTATTTATGTTGTCGTTGTATTTGTTTTATTTAATTTCTCGTTGTACCATTTTAGTAAGGGATGTCATATGTAAGCCCCGAGGGCATTGTCGTCTTTTCTAATTTTTGAGTCTTATGTACGAGGCTATTTATAGCTCCTTGTATTTCTTTCAAAGTTAATGAAGGAATGATAATTTTCTTCTCTGTGTTTGAATTCTCTTGAGAGCTTGAGAGTTTTAGTGGTGAATCCCTAGGAGAGGGAATTCGGATCACCCACCAACCTTGGAGATGGCCGGGTTCGTTGTTTCTTATTTTCATCTTTCATCAACCCCATCTTCCGCTTTCTAGTCGTCGGCCAAGACCTTCCCAACCCTTGCCGCCGGCTACCTAATCCTCCACCTAGCCACCACCCCTTCCCACTGAATCCTCCTCCCACCACCCAATTTCCCCACACCAATCCCTCCCTCACCCACTTGCCCTAACCCCTAGCCGCCGGCCTCACCACTTCCCACTTCGTCCATGGGTTTCTTAATTTGGATGAATGCAATTTGGAATCAATTTAAAATTCAAATTATCTAAATTTGAAATTCAAATTTTTTTCCTAATTTAGTTCATCTATTTTAGGAAAATTCTTAATTTAAATCAATTTGAATTTTAAATTCAAATTGAATTTAATTTATTACTTTCCTAAATCTTAAAACTAAATTAAGAAGCCTTAATCCCCCCCCCCAATTAATTGCTACCTACCTCATGCATGCCGCCGGCCCCCCTATAGGGAAATCTTGGATTTATTTCCTAAATCCCCTCTAGTCCCTCTTAGAAGTATTTCTAAATATCACCCCACCTCCTTGGGCGAGTTTTATTAAATCTCCTTGCTCCTAATTTATTTCCTAAAACCAAATATTTGATTTGGGAAATAAATCCCCTCCCCATCCCCATGATGATGCCGCCCCCTCTCTCTCTCTCATTAATTCTCCACCGGAATTTAGGAATAAAATTTCCCTCCTAATTTCCCATCTCCTAAGTTCAAAATCTGAAACTTATTTCAGATATTGGGAAGGGAAATTCCTCTTGGCCTCATCCTTACTTCTAGTTGAAGAGAAACTTCTTTCTCTTCAACGATCTTCAAGAACACTAGCAACCCTTGGGAAGACATTGTCATCGAGCATCTATGAACGGTCGATCCCGCCACTGAGTACGGCTTGAGTACGACGAACACGGCTTCGTGCACATCCTCCATTCAACTTTCTTTGACGTTAACCCGAGGATCGATCACACGGTTAAACGCATCTTGGACACTTTGGTTGATGCTATTGAGGAACAATTGGAGATCGTCGAGTGGAAGATTGCCGCCGATCCTTAGCAAAGGTTTTCTACTCTCCCTCTTCTCGTGTTTCTTAAGTCTAACCTTTTCTTGTGAGTTGATTGTAGTTACGAAGGACGCATTCGCCAATTCTGCTAAGCTTAGTAAACGTAGGGTTTTGAGTGCATTCATTTGTTTACTAATCGCAATGTTAGACTAGGGATTTTGTTGAAGCTACTATTTTGGCATGATATTATTTTTTCTATGTTATTTTGAAGCTTCAAATCTCTTGCTATGCGACTTAGTCTAAACGATTGTGACCATTCTTACATTTTCTTTCGTCGTTTTAATTGCTAGTAGTTTATTTACTATTCCTCTAATCAAGAAGTTGTGCAAAATCTTAACAAAATACATTGCATCCATACTTAGTTCTACATCAATTTGTGGAGAACATTTGTGATCTAACTACCTTTGCGTGGTGTCTATTTTCTTTCAGGAATCTAATTTCTTAGGAAGGCTGATGTAGAACGGGTAGGAGGCTGTGCTAGGGAGAGGTGGAGTTCCGCAGGGTTGCACTAGAGAATTCCTACAAATTATTGATGGCTTGAATACAATGGGAGCTTTCCTTGATTGCAGGATAAACTCTAGGACATCAGCTGGTAACTTTCCTAAGATGTACTGATTGTTAGGTGGCGCAGGACAACTGGTGTTCAGCTGGGAAGGCAGCAAGGATGATGCCTTGATTTCTGGAATTTGTATTTTGCGGTGTATTAAATGTAGTGGCTGAATTTGAGGGAGGAGTCAAGCCTTAATGGCTATGAGAAGGCTGAAGGTAAATGCCAAGCCTCAGGTTCTGCACTAGAAAAGCTTTTCTAGTGCAATTAGGATGGAGGAGGGGGCGACAGAGCATAAGAGGAAATAGGGATTTAATTCCAACCAGAAAAATATGAGTTGGGAAGGAATTAAATGAGGGGACGTGGGGTTTTCAGCCAAATATTAATTCTGTGATTTGGAAATAAATCAAACTGTCCAAGTTGAGAATAATACTAATGGAAAGAAATTAAATGGAGATTTGAGGATTTGGATGTGAGGAACAAAACTATTACGGGAATTGAAATTGTTTCCAAAAGGATGGACTTAGAATTAGGAAACAATTAAATGGAAATTGCTGGGCTATTGAAGAGGGGGCGGCGGCAAGATCATGGGGGATTGGGATTGGGTGCCATGTGCACAAGCTTGCTTAAATTGGATTGGAACTTAGGAAAGTATTTAATTGACTCTATTTAAATTTGAATTCAAAATAGTGTCAAGTTAGAAACTTTCCCAAAATAGAATGATAAATTAGGAAAGAATTCAAATTTCAAATTAGTTGAATTTGAAATTTTGAAACTCTTCCCAAAATTAATAGCATGCAATCAAATCCCTTAATGAAGCATTAAAGGAGAGGGGACCACCAAGGGGGCCGGCGGCATGGTGAGGGAGGAAGGGGTTTGGGGAGAGTGTAATGGGTTCCCTAATCCGCTCAAACTAATTAATGACAAAAAATTTCAACTCCGATTCAATTCAAATTTGGAAATTGAAACCTCATTGAAACTTTCCTAATTTGGCACCGGGCAAATTTGGAAACTTTCAACTCACCAAATTTTCAAATTTCAAAATTGAAAATACGAGAGGTGGTGGCAAAGGAGCCGGCGATTAACGGAGAGGAGGGGTGGTGGATGAAGGGGAGGTCGGCGGCTAGTGGGAGGGCCGGCGGGATGATTGAGAATTTTCTGGTGAGGTGGCTGGCGGTTATGAGGAAAATTTTTGGAGCTTGGTATGGAGGTTTGGCCGAGGGGTTGAGAGGGGAGGAGGAAGAAAATGACTACTAGGAGCAATAAGAAGCAACAAATACAAAAACAAAGATAGAAGATAAAAACCGTGAGCCTTGGACTTTTCCAAAGACTGACGGGTGATGCTTTGCCCTTCTCCAAGGGACTTCAAGTCACGAGCCCGGACCCATCCTGCGGCTGGTGAAACTCCGATTCCTTCCCATAGAAATCTCATTATCGTCATCTTCACAAGAACACAAGTGTGGAACATAATTTTTTTATATTAATCATCCATCACTATTACAATAGCTTAAGGCCCTATATATAGGCCACAACATAAGAAAACTCAAAATACAAAATTGCCCCTTGGGCCACAACACTCACATAAACTACCCTAGGGGTAAAACAGGAAATACATTAAATAAGAACTAAAATTCAGAAAAAAAATCATAAATGAAGATTTAAATAATAGCCGTCGATTTACGACGCCTCATGTGATAGATGCGCCAAATCTTCGTACCAGTGTCCACGGGAAACAGTACCAGGAAGAAATCGAGGGGGCACAAAGAAGGGGAAGAGAAAAGTTCCAACTCCACTTCATGAGCTTAACAAGTAGAACACCTTTTCAAATTAATGAGTTAAACTTTTAGCTCAAGCATTTATGAGCTGGAACCAAGAAGCACCCAAAGAACACAGCCCAAACCCGAGCAGCCAAGGCTCAACCCGAGAGGCAACAACAACCCAAAAGACCAAAGAACCCAAGAAGCTAGCACACCCAAGGATTGCCATGCCCAAGCACTACCTACTCATGATCATTGGATAGCTTAAAAAAATAACTAAACAAAAATTATAACATTCAAATTACAATAAAACAAAAATAAACTGTAATTTGCATGCATCAATTAACCTAATTAATCATCTTTAATCAGTCATTAGTTAGTTTAAGAATATGTTCATGATTTGGCTTCTTGTGTTCTAAGGTGTTCTCGCTGCCTAGATCTAACAGTTTTCTTGCTCTTAGGTTAACTGGTGCTAAGCTATTGGAGTATTGGGTCAAGCAGAAGCAAATATTCTGTTCTTATAATCTACCGTTTTCCTTTAGCTTAACTGCCATAAGGAAAGCTCCAAAAGAGTGTGAACACCAGATTTTCCTGGGATTCTGGGTCATGACACATGTTTGATACATGATCAAAGTTTAGTTACAATGTTTGTTGAGCTAAGCGACTTCTGATAGTTTGTGATTATGGAGAGAAATTGGGTACAACATCGGGGACAAAATCAGCATAGGAGAGGTCAGATTCAAGTGGTTCTGTCAATAGTCAGGAATAAAGACTTGCATGCAGCTTGGCAAAAAATAAATAAAAAAAGAGATATATATATTGACTTAAAAAATGTTGGAGACTTGCTATCAGCCTCGAGGTGCACTTTATCATTTTGCTAACAAATTATGATTGGTTTAATGAGCATGTTGAGGAACTTACGCCAGTTGTATAATTGTAAAAATTAAATTAGTAGTCTACCAGACGGCTCTAACGTCATGTTTTAAAGTTTTTGGTTTTTTTTTGGTTAAATCGGCTGTAGGCTTCCGTATTCTAATTTACATTTGTTATAGAAAGAAAAAAAACTATGGTTGATTGTGAATTTAAATAATAGTCATGAACAAAGACCTGCATGAATTCTGGCATTAAAATGGAGGGATCTACATGATTTGCTGGCTTTAGAAAAATTGTGACCCGGTTGCTGTTTAGACCTTAACGGATGTTGATGGAATTTACCCTTTCTTAAACTAAACTTGTCTGCTTTGAATCATATTGTGGAACATCCGTCAGTTCTATATTTTAACCCAAGTGATCCATCTTTATTTGTTTTACTTTGCTCAGCCTTTTGAAATATAAAATTATGGTCCCTGTATTTTATTTTGCGTTGCCTCTAGGTTCTAGTTAAGAAATATGTTTAATTGTGAGTTTAACAGTAGCCGTGAATAAATACGTGCATTCAACTTTGCATATAAATAAAGGGAACTGTAGGACATGCTGGCTTAATGAAAATGTTCATCCATCTGCTATTAAGCCCTAAAAAGAAGTATGTTGGTGAAGTCTACCTTTATGAAAATTGACTACGGTTGGTTTTAAAACATATTGAGGAACATCTATCATATAATTTTAAAATTTAAATTTGTGCTCTACCAAAGTGCTCCATCATTATATACTTTAGTTTATATTATTCTTTTTTATGTTAGCAGTTTTCACGAGTTCTATTGGTGATGTTATGTAGTGGTAAAACATTATTTCTAAGCTTTAGCTTAACTGAATCCAACGCACACTGTAACAGGGCATACTCAATATTCTGGACTCGGGCTTTGAATATTCCATTTCCTCGTTCTTATGTATTCCCTGAATCATTTGGAGATCAAAGCAACAATCCTGCTTGCCATACTGGTCATTGTGAGGCCTTCAAGGCTGAGATGGCTGGTGAAACAACTGATGATAGAAGTGGAGGAACATGCAGGGTTGTTATTTCTACTGACATTTATTTTTTTGCCTCGCTTCATTGTTGCATTATGCTTTAGCATGCTTCTATAAGCATTTATGTGATTATGCTTATATGTACATTTAGGTTTATATCTTAATGATTGATGCGTGGAGTTATATATTGTTAAATTGATTAAACTAAAAATAATAATAATAAATAAATAAAACCTGGACAGATACCTCATTTCACAAAATAATCCAATTCTTTGGCTTTACATAACAAAAAAGCAACAAACAAATAGAAGAGGGACATTCAATTTCTTACGTAGGTAGGGCTGTTAAAAGCAGGTTTCGGGTCGAAACCGAATCTAACCTGTCACTTTTTAACCCAATCCGTTTTTGCAATTATGTCAGTTTTCGGACCCGAATCCGACCCGTTTCTTTTATATTTTACTAAAATAGTTTTATTTAATTCGATTTATTTAAACCTAAATCAAATTAAGGTAAGATTTACTTCAATCAATTTAAAATAAACCAAGCTTAATTCAGTTTGGGCAACATGGTTTATTATTTTTTGGAAATAGCATTTGCTTATTTCATAACAATCTTTTAAAACCCTCCTAAATCAATTAAAAATGGGTCAAACCGGATTAATTTTTTGTTTCCGGTTCAACTCGAACCTGACTCGGTTTTACGAACGGGTCAAAATCCCTAATCTGAACCCGACCCGATTTAGGTTTATGTTGACCCGAACCCAAAAATTTTAGGTAATGTTCGGGTCGGATTTTCGGGCCGTGTCAAATATTAACATCCCTATACACAGGCAAGCACAATCCGCTCACGACCCCCAACCTTATCCTGCACCTGTGCTTCCCAGTCTGATCCCATGCCCCGACTTCCCAGTTCGCTCCCGCGCCCATACTTCCCAATCTAATTTCGTGTTTGACTTTCCAATCCACTCTTGCATCCGACTTCCTAGGCCGATTCTGCTCCTGGTGTCCCAGCTAGATCTTGCGCTCGACGTCCTAGCCCAGTTCCCCATCTGACACTCCCATCTCGATCCTGCGCCTGGCGTCCAGCCAGTGCCCTTGGCCCAACTGCAGACCCGCAGTCCAGCATGCGTCCCGCGACCTGCACGCCTACTCTTGTCATCGTTCCTCTCGTGATCCGCCTACCTAATCTCGCTCCCGTCTCCTTCTCCGACCGAATAACCACCGTCCCGTCTACCCAACTTTCGTCCACAATTCGTGATTATAAAGATTTATCAGAGGATGTTTGTATAAGCATAGACCTATGCTAGGGATAATCTTCTTGAAGACATCGCGCCATCGTATGTTTAATTCGGTTGAGCGGATTGAAAGATGAGAGCTTTCCTAACTTTCCTTTGCAGGGAGGGGACATTTGGAGGCTATCGAATTTTCAAAATTCTTCTGGAAAATAGTTCAAGAGCAATTTGAGAGTATTATTAAATTAAAATTTTTATTTAAAATAATCTTAATTAATTCAAACTTTGATTTCATTTAAATGGTAATTAATAATTTAATTTAAAAATAATAAAAAATAAGTTAATTTTAATTAAATTTTGCAAGTAATTAAAATTCCTTTAAATTAATTAATTAATTTTAAAATAAAATTCAATAAACTAATTAATTAAAAAAAGTAAGAGTTTGTACTAAAATACTTTAATACAATCATCCAACTACACGAAACATAAAATACAAACATCCACAACAAAAGCAAAACAAAACTAAAACTTCAAATTGATGCTGGCTCTAATACATGTTGGCAAGCAAGTAAATGCAAATTAGAGGCGACATAACATGCTAAAAAATAATAATAATAGTGCTAAAGCAAAAACAAAAGTACTCAAAGTGCTAAAGTAAAAAGTAAAAGTATTGGAACAAAAGCAACGGTGTTTGGGCATAAGAAAAGTGCAAAACTAACTGTTTCAAATTCACGCTAAATCAAACCTTTAGGTAACTTCTAAATGAAACACTACAACAACAACAACATAAAGCCTTTGTCCCACTACGTGGGGTCGGCTACATGAATCCTTTTTCGCCATTGTGTTCTGTTAAAAGTCAAATTCTCGTTTAAATCTAATAAAGAAAGATCATTTCTAATATTTTCTAACCAAGTCTAAATGAAACACTGAATCTTAATTTTAACCAATTTATTAGTGGAGCTTATAAGTGAAGTAATGAAACCTAAATCAAATAATTAACTCTAAATCTAAATCTAATAGGCTACTTCTAAATGAAGCAGTCAGACCTATTCTCAATTAATTCATTAGGGGAAAATTCTAAGCGAAATAATGAACCCTAAACTAAATTCATAGGTAACTTCTAAGTGAAGCCACAAGTTCTAACCTCAACTAAAATTCATAGGCATCTTCTATGTGAAGCCATAAGTCTTACCTCTCAACTAAAATCTCAGAGCAACTCCTAAGCGGATCTATAAGCACCATCCTAAATAAATCTAACGGCAACTCTAAGCGGAGCCGTATGCCCCATCCTAAAAGGAGCAAAACCCCAAACTAAACTCAAATCTGATGGGCAACTCCTAAAAGGAGCAAAACCCAAACTAAACTAAACTACTGGGTAACTCTTAAAAGGAGCCATAAGCCCCAAACTAAATAAAGTAATGAGCATTCTAATAGATATAAGTCCCAAAACTTAAACCACAATAAAACCAAAACTAATATCACAATCAGTCAGCCTACTAGAGATCTCCGAGAGGTGGCAACTCATGACTGCTAATTAGATTCCCTTGATGCTTGATATTGTAACCAATGATTTGTTAGCATTGATAGGCTGAAATTTATGGTATTTCCGGAATGACAGAACCATGAGATCTTGATCGATTCTACCCCTATACCCCACAAACGAGATTATTCGACTTAAAATTCTAGAGCTATGCTAAAATAACTTATCCTTAATCGAGAGTGCTCTCCCAAGAAATGGGAGGGATAATTAAATATGAGGGCTTGCGCTCATAGTATGTAAGGACTCAAAGTTAAATAAACCTTGATATGATCACTGTGGAAAATTTGGTTAATTAAAAGTCAACCTACCTCAAGGAAAATGGAACCCTAAGCCTAAAAAGCGGAGTTCATGCATAAAGTCATTTTTCTTGAGCAAACATATATATGACGTAAAATCTGAAGTTGATATTTTCTTGGTTCCGTATGCATTTTTGCTATTCTTTTAATGGGTATTTTTCTTGCATTGTAGGATAATAGTATTTTGTTTGGCAAGGAAAGTAGTGTTGACACTTCCAGTTCAAAAGCTGGAGAGACAGTATGGGTTGAGGGTCTAGTTCCTGGTATGGATTTCTGCAACCATGGTATACTAAAAAACCAGTATTTATATTGAACCTTTCTTATTTATCATCAAATTTGGATGAAACATGATAAAAGGAATTGTACATTTTTTTGGTTAAGCTGATATGTTATTTGTTTAAGCTGATCAATCATGTTGTTCAGGTCTTAAGCTGGCTAATTTGGTTCACGCTTGCATAATTGGCCTGCCAGAGCTTCTTATTATTGGAAAATTAGTTGATCAACTTACTGTATATTTCATTCCAAATCTAAAATGCTTAAATACATATTCAAGCAATTTGAAGTTAGAATTCATTAGTTTTAGGAAAAATCTGCGATGACAACCAAATTAGTTTTGAGTAATGTTGCTTTATTTCTTCTTACTCTTCGCATCCTATGATCTACTTGTATAATCTTTTTAATTTGGACTTTACATCCTTCAACCAGTCGGTAGTTTAGATTTGTATGAACATCCTGTCCTGAACATTCATGTGATTCTTTTGACCGATTACTTGTCTTTATATCAGCTTAGAATTTACTTTACTGGGAACCTAGCAAGATAACCTCTGATTACTTCCCCTCTTTCGATCAATTAGATGAATCTTAATAACACGCCACATCACAATTGCTGAAACCATAGGTCTCATGTTGTCATGACCTAGCCTGGCTAGCCCGAAATAATGGGGCGGGAACAGTCAGTCGTACGGAAAACATAAATAAACCATAAACAATTTCATTTACTCTTTTATAACATAACATGAACATCTTCATCACATAATAAGAAAGAGCCACTAAAAACATCAACTAAAAGTTTTTCCAATTTGTTTCTTCTCACCATAATAACTAAAAACAATAAATGTTAACATTTATATAAACTCCAACAGACTTCTCAGATACAAATCACTAACTCAAACTCATAATAGAAAACATAAAACCTTTCTTCCTGAGGTCCTTTATGACAGTAGGTGTAATGTCGTCTCGTTGTCATTATTTTTCAGATGGTTCTCCTGAAAAAGATCCCATAAGCTGGGGTGAGCTTACTCGCTCAACAGGTAATTCATATTTTTAATAAAAATTTCCATAAAATCATAATAAAACATATTTTCATAATAAAACTTGAAACGACAGTTAATAATGCATAAGTTCATAACATTACATATAAGAAACTTTTTCATAAATTTTCTTCAATCATAAACCTTTAATAAATCTTTTTCCTCAAACATCAACTTTCATATTGTGTATAAAATATACATAAAATATATTATGCATAATGTCTATTATATCATCCGTCTCGGATGTGCCCATAAATTTTTGTACTGATCAGGTACACATTTTATATCATTTGGTCTTCCTTTACCATTTGCTCTAACGAGACCCTTTATCATTTGACTCTTTCGAGTCCCTTTACCATTTGACCCTTTCGAGTTCATTTACCATTTGGGCACTCCACATCAGCATGTACAGTCTTATATCATAATTTATGATTTATATTCAGTCAATCGTATGATTTAAAGAGAAACACTTATGAATAAAAAATCATTTATTTAAAGCATGAAAACCTTGAATATAAACATAATATAAAAGCTCACTAACATAATGAAATAAAAGACTTGAACATATTATTTGCCCAAAATGAAATTCGTAAATCGTAGAACATGAAAATTCCAACTATTTGTATTGAATAAATGTACAAAATATAATTATTAAATTTTTACAATAAATATGAATACCTACCTTAACCCAAGCACGGTACTTCCTCAAAGTATCACTTTGACACACCTCAATCTCCTTAAAGTTCACAACCTAATAATTGCATAAAAAGACATGTCACAAAAAAAAAAAAATCTTCACAAAAAAGAATCTTCCTTAATTTTTTTTAAATTAAATTCTAAACTATTCTAAATTATCTAAACCCTTCACTTCTCAATATTCATTCCCTACGACACTTAATGAAATTTAAATAAATTAATCTTAATTTTCGGATTTAATAAAATTCTTAATTTTTGAAAACCCTAAATCCTCAATTTTATCAAATTAACGCTCCAAATTGTTCCTAAACATATTTTGATAATTATCTTATGTATTTTCGGATTTAATTAATTAGGAAATTAAGTTCCTAAAAATCAAATTTTTCATTATTAAAGCACTTCTTATATCATAAGGAACAAAATTTATAAAAAGGTTTGCTTAAAAATCATAAATTAGAAAAAACCCTAATCTTTCAAAACTCAAAATAATTTGAGAAAAATTCGTTTCCATCGGTAAATCACTTGCCTAAATTTTCCCTATTAATTTCGCAAAAAAATTTGGAAGAAAAATCGCATTTTTAAAAAAATCATAGATTTTTCCTCTCCAAAAATCTTGAGATTTAGAAGGATTCGCTTTATATAAATCATACCTTAGTATTCCCTTTGTCGTCCTCTTCAATTTGCACTAAATTTCTCGCCGGAAAATCGCCGCTGGAGCCTTGACCATCGCCCATCCGTCGCCCCTATTGTCCGCTCAGTTCGTCTGTACCTCTCGGTTTGGTCGAATGAAATGAGAGGGGGGGGGGGGTCGGTTTGCTATATTAGGGAGAAAGGGTTTGCTAAAAGACCTTTTTACCCTCACTTAAACAATTCCGACTTAAGAAATAAGTAATGGTAGTTTAGGTATTTCTAGACTTCTAAATTTTATTACTCCCAAAATACGCATAACTAACTATATGTTCTATATATCAAATTGATCAAAAATTTATGTAGAATTTTATAAAATTACTTTCGTCGAAATCTATTAACTTTGAATTTTCACCTAAGTTTCGTCACGATGCATCGAAATGCGTGCGATGACCTACGATCGTCGTTTTCGGGTTTTACACATGTTCCCGAAACCAGCTATTTTTTACCCTTACAAACTACGTTTAAATTCCTAATTTTAATTATTATGATAATCTTATTTAATTATTCTTTAATCTACTCGCAATTAAAAGTATAATATTGTCAGTTTTTGGTTTCCATAGATATGCAAAATTTTTTAAATGGCTTTGTATTATCAAAATAAGTGTCATTTCTGCTCTTATAGGGTGTTGAGATCATTTGAAGTTTAAAACTCTTACATTTAGAATTTATAACCATGATTAGATTAACTTTGAATAGAGTTAGTCACCTTCTTGGGTTATATGCACTTGGGTATGATCTGTCTGCGGATGCTTTCCTCCAGGTTTGAAGCCAGCAGCAACTTGGGATGTTGATCAGATGGGATCCTTGACCGGTATTCCTTCTTCAATGTATCTCTTGCTTGGTATATCTTCTTCAAACTTGAAATTTTCATTGCATTTTGTTTTAGGAGTCCCTTCTTTTTTCATTATGATGGGATGCATGTGAATTTGCAATGCTGCACTGGGATTTATTTTTTCTTTGTTTAATGCTATAAGTGATTTAAATATATGATATCAATTTAATAAAAATATCGGTGATACTCAATATCATTGCAGAAACAAGAAAAAAGAAATATTTTATGCCACACTGATGTGTCCGCTGGAAAAAGTGGGAAATAATTAGGTCAATTGAAGGTTTTTAATGCTGAATTTAGATATTAAGGTACAAATGGTTCCTTTCACTGGACTATTTTCTTTTTGAGAGCTAAGTGTTCATGCTGATAGTAAATCTTTTGATCTAGCGTGTTACTTGCCTGGTATATATTATATATCGGCACTAGGTTGGTTACAGTTGGTGATATACTCTTTACTGTTGTTAAGCGCACGTGCATCTCAGTGTAACTATGCTAGAATTTGGCTGTCGTACTGGGGAGTTGCTTGAAAGCCTTATTTTACTTCATTGCGCTTTCTAATGAAATATAATTTTTTTTTATCTTCATCTCTTTAATTGCATCTAGGTAATCAAATTTCAGGATTAGTTTGTGGCAAATCATACTCATTAAAAATTAAGGCCAATGATAGATATAGACACTTCAATGCAAAATCGTTTATTTTTGATGTGATTAATGCTTCAAATTTAATCTAAAATATGACCATTGGCTTTACTCTGTAAAAAAACACTATTTATATACTATTTTAACATCATAACATAAACACGGTTCACTTTTTCAGTATGCTTAATGGCTAACTAATTGACATAAATTTTTATCGAAATTGGCTTGTTGGTAGTTCTCGCTGTTTGATCAATATTAGTGGTCTTGATTTATAATCTCAATGTTGAAATTCAATGCGAAGAAGCAATATAAATTTCCCTTGTGGACTGAAGCCTAATTCTAATGTGGCAACCGACTTGTTGGGAATGCTATCTTTGGTTCATAGTGTATACACCATTATAATTTTGTTTGGTTATTGATGCGAGCAAAAATCTCCGGGGAGAGGGCCCCCAAGATTCTTGATCGCCTCAAAAGACAAGAGACACTTAGCTAAATAGTAAGAAGAACAAACTCTTACATTTCATATAAAAAGACACTTACAAACTTTTGACTCAAGCGACTCAAACAAGACACCTTGGAACTCTTACAAACGACACAAATAAAAACACATAAACTTGCATTCCAAGAGACGAAGGATACAGATGGAAGGGTACTTGCGGAGAGACGAAAGATGTTAGAAGTCGAGAAGAAGGGTGGAAACAACTCGCAAGTCTCCCCGAGAGATAGAAGAAGAAGAAGAAGCTTTCAAGCTTTTCCAAGAAAATTCGCATATTTCTTTTCAAAAATTCTCATATATCTTCTTTTAAAACATTCCAAAACATCTCATATTTATAGACATGAGAGGGGAATACAAACAACCCCAAAAACCTTACACATTCTATATTAAATGATGGAGATGAAAAGCCAACAGTCGACTCCAGGAAACAAAACATCAAAGCCACGGAAAAGCCCCCAAACAGCCACGGGAAATAGCCCAGCCATAGGAACCCGAAGACCGCGGAAACCAAGAGGCCCGCACGGAATCGAGGCACCAAAGCACGGGAAAGGCCACCCAGCAGCTAACCGAGGAAGACAATGAGCCAAGCACGGAAAACAACCACCATAGGAAATCCAAAAGCCATTTTGGAAACCCAAGGGACAAATTCAGAATTTTAAAAGATAAAACTATAAATAAAAAGCTACATAAATGAACTAAAACCTAGCTAATAATGAGCTAACCTTTAGTTCAATAAATGAACTAAAAACCGGCTCATAATGAGCTAAATTTCAGCTCAAATTTTATTGAGCTAGTAAGCTCAAGGGAAGTCAAAACCAATTTTTTTTTGTTTGATTTGACCCCCCCCCCCCCCCCCCCCCCTTGCCTACATCAGACTCACCTTCTTGAGGACTCATCTCCCGATGAGTCAGCTTTTATTTTCTTCCGAGGAGGTGAAGACAGAGCATCCAATTCTTTAATCTTTTCTTCATATTTCTTCAGGATCTCTTCTCGTTCTTTCAGAAATTGATCTTGTAAACGTTGCTTCTTCTTCATGTGCCTCTCTGTACACAAGTGCATCTATGATTGAAGTTTGTACAGCTCATACTACAGAGGATTTGATGATTTTGATGGAATCCATCTTTCCATTGAAAAAGGGTCTTCAATTTCATCTGGCTTGTTTTCTTCGTTCTTTTTGTCTTTTTTCATTTTTTTAAAAAGAAAGACTCAACAATAAACTTGACTCAAATAAAGACTCAACCTAAATAACTTAGACTCATAAGACTCACACAACTCACGAGACTCACACAACAAGACTTGACTTGACAAACCAACTTAAAACCTAGGACTTCCTAACTTGCTCTGATACCAAAAATGATGCGAGAGAAAAATCTCCGGGGAGAGGGACCCCCAAGATTCTTGATCACCTCAAAAAAAGAAGAGACACTAAGTAATAAAAAACAAACACACTTAGCTAAATAGTAAGAAGAACAAACTCTTACATTTCATATAAAAAGACACTTACAAACTTTTGACTCAAGCGACTCAAACAAGACACCTTGCAACTCTTACAAATGACACAAATAAAAACACCTAAACTTGCTTACCAAGAGACGAAGGATACAGATGGAAGGGTACTTGCAGAGAGACGAAAGAGGTTAGAAGCCGAGAAGAATGGTGGAAAGAACTCGCAAGTCTCCCTGAGAGATAGAAGAAGAAGCTCTCAAGCTCTTCCAAGAAAATCTGCAGATTTCTTTCCAAAAATTCTCATATATCTTTTTTTTAAAACATTCCAAAACATCTCATATTTATAGACATGAGAGGGGAATACAAACAGCCCCAAAAACCTTACGCATTCTATATTCAACTCCAAGAAACAAAGCATCAAAGCCACGGAAAAGCCCCCAAACAGCCACGGAAAACAGCCTAGCCAAGAACCCGAAGAGGCAGCTGCGGAAACCCAAGAGGCCCGCACAGAACCGAGGCACCAAAGCACGGGAAAGGCCACCCAGCAGCCAACCGAGGAAGCCAAGGAGTCAAACACGGAAAACAGCCAACATAGGAAATCTAAAAGTCATTTTGAAAACCCAAGGAACAAACTCAGAATTTTAAAAGATAAAACTATAAATAAAAAGCTATATAAATGAACTAAAACCTAGCTAATAATGAGCAATAAATGAACTAAAAACCGGCTCATAATGAGCTAAATTTCAGCTCAAAATTTATTGAGCTAGTAAGCTTAAGGGAAGTCAAAACCAATTTTTTATTTAGTTTGATTTGACCCCCCTTTGCCTACATCAGTTATCTACCTAACATTCATGAATTTGTATTTTTCCTCTCTGAATGCTGGAGTGGAATAAGTGTATAATCTTTTTGAAATAGCAACAAAATAAAAAATAATAAGCAATTTACAATATCATTAATTGTAAAATAACTTTTTTGGATACACTTTACAGGGATCATACGTAACTATAAGGGTCTCACTAAATGACCCAATACGACAATTCAATAAGTGCTCAACTAAAAAAATCTGGGTTTGTGTTAATGCAATTCAATTTTAGGTTATATTTGGGTTTGAACCGAAATCTCAAAATTAACCTGAGTACTATATGGGTTCAGATTGAACGGGTCGTGTTAATTAAAAAAAATCCTTATCAATATAATAAACATGTTAAACTGATCGAGTTCGGGTTCGGCTGGGTTGGATTAAGTCAAAAATTTTGATTCATATAATAAATAGTTTGATTTGGGTCAAGCATGTTCAAGTTATGTCAATTTCAGGTCATTCCCGAACCAGACCTGCTAACCATAATTGGCATCTCTACCCAACAACAAATGTTTGGAGCATGAAGCTAACAGTGAAAAGTTGATAATTTTACATTCGTTATGAGTCAGAAATTTCTTTGACAACAAACAACTGTGAAGCGTAGATATCAACATGATACAAGTACACAATGACACAACATAACTATAAAAAGTAGGACATGACATGCCATCACATAAATAACTTAAGAATCAACAAAGAAAAATAAAATTTGTTTAATTACACTTATATTTCAATATTTCACCATGTGTATTTGATTATTAACATCATACCAACATTAGCATTAATTATTTAATATGTTTTTTTGTAAATATCAACATCCTGAAAGTAGTTATTTGTTAGAAACACAAATCGTGTGTATTGATTTTAATTTTTTTGTCTGCCTTTTTTTTTCAGATTTGCAGTTTGAATTTAAATGTAACATATTTATGATATTGATGCATATGAGATCCAAATTTGTTCTCCACTATTTTGCTTACCTCATTAGGTTTTGATTTAGTGCTGGAAATTGTTCAATGTAACTCTTGGACTCCCAAATTCAACCGTATCCAATTCCCTATTTCAACATGAAACTAGTTCTCTATTTTTTTTTCCATCCACTAAGTTGGAAGTTTGCTATCGTTGTTGCTGATTAGGTAAGCTATTATTGTTTATGGAGCATGTTTGAGTCTTGCATGGCATAGACATGACTTTTTTGAAGTGTCTATGCTTCATAATAGAATAGAAAGCTAGATTTTGTGCAAAGATTTGGGATCAACATTTTCTACATGGATTTAAAAGTTGTTTGATTGAAACATTCTTTTAAGCTTTGAGCAAGGCATGTTCAATTTTGGGCATCTGTTTATTTCATGTTTGGGTGACTTTGTTATTGGGGTTTACTTATGCATGCTGGCCAAGACTTAAAGTTGTTACATGCAGTTAGTTTGTGGTATTGAATCTATTGATATGTTGAAGAGATTCAGTATAGGTATTTCGAACTTTAACTGGAAAGACATCATAACTAATAAAGGAAAAATTATGACACTTTACAAAAATTTATCTATTAACATGTCTTTCTGTTCTTCTTCACCATAAAATTATCAAAAGAAAAAACTTAATACTTGACTTTTTTTTAAAGTAATTTAAGTTGTTTATTATTATCATTATTATTATTTCCAATTTTCTCCTTTTTTTGTCTATCAACAGCTGATCCAGTTAGTATGGAAATTGATAAGGAGATCTGTATTAGTTACGGAAATAAAGGAAATGAGGTGCTTTCCATTCTTGTCTGCTTAGCAATGAACACTCGTTCTATATGTTGTTATTTATCTTAATTCCACGTATCAGTAGAAGATTAAATATTGTGTTTACCCCAGCTTTCTCCTTGAACTCTTTGGTTTAGCTTATTAGCTATTGGTCTCACCCTACTTAGTTCTAAATTAGTTCAGAATCAAGATCAGAAATTTCAGATTTTAATGAGAAGGACAAACTTTGATACTTTTATGTTTTCATCAAATAATAAATACAAGTTTCACACTCATGTTGTCATCCTGTTACATCTAGAGAAAATATTTAGAATATCCATTGTCTTTGATACCTTCCAGTAGGAAATACTCGCAAAGGATATAATTATGAATTAAATGAGGCTTTTCCTGTTGTGGCCCTTTTGGGTAATTTCTTGAAGGCCCAAAGGTTTAGGTCACCTTGCATTTTACGGTGCAAGTTTTAAATCCTAGTTTGTCAGTCTACTAACTTTAAAATTTATATTTAAGTATAGAGTAAAAGCTCTAAATAGTCCCCCGACTATTAATAAATGTTTAATTTAGTCCTAGAGTTTTACATTGCCTCATTTTAGCCCCTCGACTATTAGAAATAGAGTTAATTTAGTCCCAGAGCCTAAAATAAGAGTTAAAGTTAACTCCAAAGTTAAATATGAAGGGTATTTTAGATATTGCATGTGAATTAGTGAAATATGATATTAGATTGCTTATATTGTTCTATTTTATTATTTAATAAATTATAGTATATAGTTAATCTAGTACATAATAAGAATGAATAAATAATGAAGAAAAAAATATTTTTTTAAAAGCAAAATCTAATTTTTCTCTTATTTATCATATTTTAATAATTTTAAAGATTATGTAGCAAATTAAAAATTATTAAAATAATTTTTTTATATTAAAATATGGTAAAATAAGGTAGCATGCGATGGGGTTTACTGACAAAATTATGATGGTTTCCCCTTCCAATGGCTCAGTAATGGTCTTGGAAAATTGATTATGGATATATGTAAAATATTGTATGTAGTTAACCTCTAAGCTCTGTATTTGAAACTTGTGGACCATAATGGAAGGTGACCTCAAGCTTTGGGAACCTTTTTTCAGCAGTTCTGACTACTAGCTATTGTATCTCACGTCAGCAACTTCTTCTCAAGACTTGACTGATCTGATCTTCCTTCAATGACATGCTTTTTTTTGGTTTGTAGGAACTCTTATACCTCTATGGTTTTATCATTGACATTAATCCGAGTGATTATCTCATGGTAAGACGCCCTTATATTTCTTTTCTAAAATACAGGGTTCATATCTGCTTGCCTTTCAATTAGCTAGTGCATTTGCATTTCTTTATAGCATTGTGATTCGTTATTTATGCCATGCCATTCAAGATTTTTATGCTATATGTTTCTTGTAGGTTCACTATCCTTTAGAGCTCCTTCAGAATTCACCCTTTTCTGAGAGCAAGGAAAAGCTCCTAGAATTGCAGGTATCTTTTTGGACGAAATATTCTTTCGTTTGTACCTAATATGTAATGCTAGATATTTATTCGTTCCCAATATAATTTAGTAGGTGACAATGATTTAACCATCATATTATTGCTTTTAGTGGGAACTTGTACAATATTGATGTGTTATGTTACTTTTTTACTGGCAAAAATTGAGTAAAAATGCATGATAATGTGTGGTCGTGATCTATTGTGCATTCTAAATTCTTCTGCATGTGCTCTTCAGTTTTAATGAAAATACAAGGTGTGGGAATTGGGCTCTCAAATCAAAAATTATTTTTACTGTTCTGGCAAGTATGTACCATATGGTACGTGAATACACTTCATAGGTAGGTTGTAAAACCTCATATAGGTCATGCTTGATATTGATTTTTTTTTGGGGATTGGGGTTGGAAGAGAGAAGTGATTGTTATAGGAAGATTAAATGATATTTAAAGCTATTGCTCATGATTGTTGCCATAGTCCATTTAGGGTATGCATTAATGGTGTAAGACCTGGGGCCAAGAAATGGGAAGAGGGTTTGATGCAACAAAAGATGCACCAATACTATGGAAACTACTCTAACCTAGCTTATTGCAATGTTTGCCATTTTATTTTCATGTTTCATGTCATGTTTTCAAAGTTTTGTAAATGTGAACCCTAACTTCCTATAAATGAATATTGAGGCTTTATTTTTTGACCACCCTCCCCCTCCTCCCCACTCATTCACTCCGGAAGTTACTACGCTTCGCGCCTTCCTTGTGTTCAGGAAGACATTGATAAGAATCTTTCTTATACCCGGAATAAGAAAGACGCTAGGCCCATCCATCCTCATCCCCATCCCCATCCTCATCCTCATCCTTTCCCTTCACTCTTTTCCTCTATGTGAGTGGTGGTGAGGTTCAATAATGTGAGGAATTTTAACTACATATTTGAAAAATATTATTTCCATAATCAAGTATAACATGAAGAGTAATAAAGACTTTTACTATTTTTACAATAAACTCAAATGCAAAAATAAGCTTTGAAAAATTAAATTTTGATTACAGAGATCTTCCTCTGTCTGATATGATTGAATTAAATAGGATTTAATTAAATAAATTAATAAAGTGATATTATTCATATAGACATTTGTATATGCAAATGATTGAAATGAAAAGTTGAATTTAATAAAAATAGTTTTGATGATCTTCATTATGTGAGAAAATTGCGGTTGGAAGATTTTTTAATTGTACCTTTTTTGTATTTTTTTATATTGAAATTTTTCTTAGGCATGTCAATAGCTAAATCAAGGAAGGCATGTCGATAGCTAAATCAAGGAAGGCATGTCGATAGCTAAATCAAGAAAGGGAAAATTCGTCTCTCAATAGAAATAGGTCTGGACTTTCTAAAATAATCTAGAATGTTTCGATGCAAGCCTACAAACACATTATTGGATCCTTTAAATAAAATTGGTATTAAGACTCAACTCTTGTTGATGAAGGAAGATATCAATGGTTAGTAGGGAAGCTCATCTGTCCATCTCATGCTAGATGTGATATTTGTTTTTGTTTGTGTTACCAGTCAGCTATTAATAACTCCACAAAAGAGCACCTTGATGTTGTATATAGGATACTAAGATATCATAAAAAGACACATGGTTAGGTGTTATTCTTCAAAAGGGAACTAGGACAAGTTATAAATCTTTCGTCTTCGTTATAAATTTAGAATGACTAAGATTTAAATAGCCAAGATATAACTTTTAGATCTTTTTACATTTATGATCACTTTAACCTACTTTAAATTTTAGCTATTCAAAACTTGGTTGGTCAAAAATATGTTTGGACTAGCTATTTTATTCTTCTAACTGAGCATTAATCTCTCTTTCTCTCTCTCCTCTCTTTATGAATTTATGTGTTTGCATGTGTGCGTGTGAACATTTGTGCAGTCACATTTATTAGGTGTGCTAATGAGCCTAAATACTTTCTAATGAAGACCAATATGAATAGATTGTTAACTGCAACTTTGTCACCATCATGAATGCTTGGCCTTTTGATGGTTTGCAGAAAGCTGAATTGAGATGTCTCCTACCCAGAAGTCTTCTAGATAATGGCTTTTATACTGACTATCATAAGGATGAGGTCAGTGACCGTAGCAGTTTTAGCTGGAGTGGTCAACGCAAGGCTCCTTCATATCTGCATAAGTTGGTTTTCCCTCAAGAATTCATGGCAGCTTTACGAACCATAAAAATGCAAGATCATGAGATTAAAAAGGCCACTTCTCTGCTAGCTGAGGTGAGAATTGTATAGTGTTTAAGTTGTAGGCCTATTGATGCTAAACTCTGCTTCTTTAGCTGCTAATGACCATAATGATAGAAATTAAGAAAGCGATCAAAATGGTCCATTGACTCTTTATGAAAGATCAAAATAGTCTCAAACTATATTAAATGACTGTTTTGGTCCCTCAACTCCTTCACGAGACTATTTTGATTACTTTTTAAAAACCTGAGAAACTAAAATGATCCTTTATTATAATTAAGGACCATTTTGGTCCTTTTTCTTGATAGAAATTATTTTCCTTTCTAGAATCAAATGATAGCCCAGACATGTTTATGCTGTCTTCTATTTTTCTAGTTTCCATAACCATGCTTGCCTAACTCCTTAAGGCATGCTATGGAGAAGTCGAGAAAGACATTTGACTTTTGCCTTAATAATGAGGTCTTTATAGAACAGAATTTTTGTGTTGAACTTGAAACTGTTGGTTTATCTTGCAGCTTACATTATGGGTTTTCAATGTTATTCACTCGTTTTCTCTCTTTTAATCCATATTTTGTCCACCGTCTGTGCATCCTTTGGAAACGTGACATTTCTGCTTGTTTTCATCTAGATACAAAGTTTACACTAAAAATTGTGGTATGAATTTAAGATTTTTTTTTTTTTTTGTGACAAATGGGAAAGATTTGAAATGTTATTATCACTTGGTTGCTTTTTGTTACAATCATTTTCTTCTTTATATGTATAGCTTGTTGGATCAATAGAAGAGGGGCATCCATCTGAAGCAGATGTGCGAGCAGCTGTTTGGGAATCTTGTGGGGATTATGCAGCTCTGGAGCTACTTGTGGATCTTCTTCGTGCGAAGTAATAATTCATTTTCACATTAATAGATTTTTGTTCCTTACTTTCAGCTTTTAATGTAAGTTATATACTTAAATGTTTGTTAAAATGTTAGAGCAATGCTTTGGACGCAGTCACCTTTGCAGTTCTTAATTATTATCATTATCCTATCATCAATTTGTTCTCTTGCATTAATTGATTTCTGTTTCTTGCATCTGATTTTACTCTTCCTAATTTGCATCTTCTTAATCATTCAAACTTTTTTCATATTTAAATGTTATCTCTAAGAATGACTCAAATTTTGGCCATGCATAAAAAAATGCTCTCATTTAATAATTAATAAAACCTGCACTGCATCATCATACTTTTTTGTTCATGCGCACAAGTTTTTAAAAAGAAATCAAAATAGTCCCATGGTGGGATTATTTTGGTTCCTCTTTAAAGAGTCGAGGGATCAAAATGATCGTTTAATATAGTTGAGGACTATTTTAATTTTTCATAAAGAGTCAAGGGGCCATTTTGATCTTTTTTTTCTTTTAAAAACAATTAAAAATCTTGTGAAGTTGGAAACATAATGAGAAAAAAAATTCTTACCATTTCTTTTGTTAATAGAAATTTAAAATCTAAGGTAGTGAGTTTGTCACATTTTTTCTATGATGCTTGCAAAAATATAGAAAGAAAATAGCTAGAATGTTATAAAATTGAGGGAAAATAATTTACAACTATTTTAATATATTAATTATTTAAAATGATGTCCTGATCGTAAGGGGAATACACAAAAAGTTGTTTAGGATGTCCTGATCGTTTTTTTCCTCTTAGTAAATCTGAATCAATATGAAGGTCATCACTAATCCAATTGGTGCCTATCAACCCCTTCAAGTAAAGTCTTCAGTCTACATGTTAAACCCATTATCTGGGCTAGCAAATAGTATACCAATAGATAATGTACCACCAACGATCAATATCAAAATTTGGTAACTTCAACTTCATTAACAACTACTTATGAATCGTTTTTTGACCTACACCCGTTATCTCAAGTTTTGGATCGAACTAATCCGTTGACACAAATTGTTCATGAGCGAAAATGGAGTTATTTGGGTCCTGGAGGATTGACGGGGCAAACTGCTAGTTTTTGGATTCGAGATATCCACGTGAGTCACTATGGATGTATTTGTCTTATTGACACGTCTGAAGGAATCAATGTTGGACTTATCGGATCATTAGATATTCATGTGAAGCTTGGTTATTGGGGATCTATAAATGGTCCGTTTTATAAATTATCTGAGAGATCAAAAGAGGCACAGATGGTTTATTTATAATTTATTTTTTTTCTGCCAATGATGCAATAATAGTGATTTATTTTCTTTTTCTGCCAATGATCGTTACTTCTTGACCTAATTAATTTACCTCCTACTTTAGATGCATTTATCTCATCCAACTATTTCTTCTTTTTGCTTCTCATTTTCCCTTTGTTGTAATGCCTACCATCTAAACAATAAATGTGAATAGATTGTTTCTCTGTGATAGACTGGAAGATATAGTGCATTATGCATATGCTATGCAATCCACACAGGTAGGGCATTATGTCTGACCTAGCAATAGTAGCGGATGCCTGGTTGCAGCGGGGTTCAATAGCTGCAAATTTTGTGTTTTTTTATTGGTATTTATGCTAAGTAACTTTCCTTTTGCAAGGTTGATGGAACTTGAAAAGAGCTCAGGAACTGTAGAAAACGATTCGAAGCTTCTGGATGATTTCCACAATTTGGAACTTGAAGAACACATGAGGTATGCTGATTTATTTCACGACGAATTTTGTGATACAATTGGATGATAAACTTGCTTTTTTTTTAATATCTTTCTAATATTAGAGATCTTTTGGAGTATCTCTCGTCATGATCTTCAAATTTTAGATAGTCGCTTTTGCCATCTATTATAAGTGAGATATCATTTAAAATAAGTCACAAGGTAGAGCAATAGAGTAATTTTTATAATAGAGTAGCTGCTTAGAATTATTTTACGATCTATAAATTGTATTGGATGTGAAATTGATACTCATAAGTCAATGTACTTGGAAGATTAAATGATACTTGGGTGTTATAGACTTACGAATATCCAATTTATTACACTATTTATGATTTTTTTTTCATCCATAGCACTGAAATCATAAATATTTGGGATTTTTACATGCATAACACTTAAAACTATTAAAAATACATATTTAACACCTAAACTTCTATATTTACTAATATACCACAAAAAACCCCTCTTTTAATCAATTTTAATATTCCGTTTAAACCTTCAGTCAAAAATCACTATCAACGATTATCTTTCCCGTCAATGGCATCCTTCACAGTGAATACACGTATCTCATCGCTTCAATTGAGTAGTAGAATAGAAGTAAAGAGGGATTTTAGGTGGTATATTAGTAAATATAGAAGTTTATGTGTTAAATATGTAGTTTCAATAGTTTTAGATGTTATGTATGTAAAAATCCCTAAATATTAAAAAAAAAAAAACCCTCCTATCTTCATTTTTTAAATTCTCAATCAAATATCAAATTATTGATTTTATATATTTTATCAAATATGCAAGCACATGTTTAACATCTCAATGAAATCTGGACTTGCAGAGAGAACAGTTCCACAGAGAGGAAAGGCATGACTAGAAACATAATATCTTGCTTAGTATACAGAAGAGGACAGAAGCAGCTTACAAGCTTATTCTTAAAAGAAGCAGAGCAGGCCTTAGAATTGTGTGCGAACGAACAGGAATAAGCATTTAGCATCTAATCGCTTCGTTTGGGACAGCTTTCTTAATAATGCTTTCTAAAATAATTTTTTATTTAATTTTGTTTTAAAACTATAATTTTTTACTATAAAAATGTCTTAGAAAAAAATGAAAAAGTTTTTCTCAAATGAAGCTTAAGTTATAGGCCTTTTAACCATTCTTGCAGTGCTCAGCTGGCATTACCTGCAGCTCTATGTGAAGTTGTTTGGAGGCTGTAAATTTCAGGTTTTAGCCTTTCTCAAAGTGTTCTTTACACTCTGTATGTTAAGGTGTTTTTTTTTCTTTAGAAGTAAGAATTTCTTCTTTTAAGTATCAATAAATAGTCTTTGTTGTTGTTGTTTGTGTTTCACTTGTCACTCTATTTGGATCTGATGACTGTTAGGGCACAGTGGATTAGGAGAACTGTTGGTAATGATAGAAGTAAGGCTTCGATAGGGATAACTTTCTTGCTATTTCATAAAGCAGTTTTTAGTATAAAATTTTTCGATCCAAAAACAAAAGAAAAATTATGCTAAGAAGTAACTTTAGAAAGCAATAAGAAAGCTGTTTCATATGAAGCTTAATGTATTATTTGGGAAAGCTTTCTTCTTGTTTATTAAAGCGGTTTTTAGTTAAAAAATTAAAATTTGTATATTAGAAAATCGTTTTAAAAAGCAGTAAGAAAGCTGCCCTAAATGAAGCATAATTGTTGGTTTTTAACTTGCATAAGTCATCTCTGGGTGAATGTAGTAATTTTTTTCACAATGTAAAAATTTATAATTCAACATTTTATATTTGCTTTTGTGACAATACTTTCCATAATTAATTTTATAAATAGTTGCAAGCCTGTGATTGCAGTAGTCCCAACTTGACCTTCATTATCCTCAATTCATAATTTAAAATAAGTGAAATTTATTTGTTTTTTAATATGACTTATCCATTAACAATAAAATAAGCTTTGGTGATTTCCGAGTGAATCAATAAAGGCTTGTTCTGTTAGGCAGGCAGACTATTTTTTCTCACCAATTTCTCATTGAGTTTACTTCAGCTCGGCTTATAAATGACTTCGATTTAAGCTTAATGAGCCTAAGTATTTACAAATTATTGTTCTAAAATATATTTAAAATAGATTAAAATTTAAGTTTTTAATGGTAAAACAATAAAAAAATAGTAAAAAAAAATGTATCTTTTTAGTCTATCTCAATTGATTTATAATCCTAAATTGGAACTAAATTAATTAATCAGTTTCTTCTAGTCAGGATAGTGACTCCTAAAATACTCCAAAATGAACTTCATCAGTTGCTTTACTCTACATAAAAACAAACTAAAAACAGCAACAAAATCTCAAGCGGAGTACGGAGCGTGTTCGGAGACCAATAAAAATGTGTCATGTCACTCTATTGCTGGGTACTCAGCTCGGTATTTGCATTCAATACTGTTCGGTACCATTAGATATCCAATGTTTAACTGTTGGATACTCAGTGTTTAACCGCTCGGTACTCGCACTCAGTAATGCTGGATACCCACTCAGTATCGCTAGGTACCGCTGGATACCCAGTGTTTAACCCTAAACCGGAGGGTGTTCGGAGACCAATAAAAATGTGACATGCCACCGTATTGCTGGATACTCAGCTCGGTACTCGCACTCAGTACCACTGGATACCCAGTGTTTAACCGCACCCAGTATCGTTGAATATCCAGTGTTTAACCGCACCCAGTAACGCTGAATATTCAGTGTTTAACCGCAGGATGGTGATAATAAAAGCTCAAAAATCTCATCCACACAAATCCCATCCAATCTGCCACTCGCAAATGGAAAGATATCTCTATCCTTATCCAAAGCCCTAACCTCCTTCCTCTCTCAACAATATAAGCCAAACTAATAGTACTCTTACTGAGCACATTCGCACCTACCCCTTTCCTTCTCCTCTACATTCAAATTCAACCATGTCCTCCTCTGCAACAATAACTCTCCCTTCCATCTCCACCTCCATCTCCAAACCATCCATTCTCCCCAAAGCCCGAATGGCTCTTTCCATGTCTGCCAGCAAAGCCTTCAAACAAGTTGGAATAGGCTTGGCTTCTACAGCCGTGAGTGCCCTAATGACCACCAATGCTCTCGCCATTGATGTTCTCTTGGGCGCAAGCGATGGCTCCTTAGTCTTCGTTCCAAATGAGTTTTCGGTGAACGCTGGAGAACAGATTGTGTTCAGAAACAATGCCGGGTTTCCTCACAATGTG
Organism: Dendrobium huoshanense; assembly: GCA_016618105.1. Taxonomy (NCBI): domain Eukaryota; kingdom Viridiplantae; phylum Streptophyta; class Magnoliopsida; order Asparagales; family Orchidaceae; genus Dendrobium; species Dendrobium huoshanense. The sequence goes on along the minus strand of CM028360.1, from coordinate 992,038 downwards.
GTTTTTGACGAGGAAGAGGTTCCTCCAGGTGTTGTCGCTTCTACCATCTCTATGAATGAGGAGGATCTGCTCAACGCGCCTGGAGAGACTTATTCGGTCGCTCTGACTGCCAAAGGGACTTACACTTTTTATTGTTCTCCACATCAGGGAGCTGGGATGGTGGGAAAAGTTACCGTTAATTGATTTTGTTATGGTGATTCAGAGCTTTTTTGTTTTTAGGGTTTATATGTTTGAAGATCTATTTTGTTTCTTTGAAGGAGTAGTGGATTTAGATTGAATTGATTAAGAGAAAATTTTAATGTTGACTTAGTGTGAAGTCTGGTTCTCAAATCGGCTCTGAAAGAATTGTTGACTTCAGTTGATTGTATTGGTGATTTTGAAAGATGAAATCAATGTGATGAATTGCAGGCCAGAAGAGCTTCTTTGGGTTGTTTGGATGATTTCTGCTGATCTCAAATGTTAATTGTTTTAAAGCTTTTAAATTATCAAACAGGTAAGTTAAGACAATTGTCCAAACACAAGATAAATATAGTGAAGTGAAGAAGTATGTTACAGAGTGTGAGCAAATAGGAGTTTTAAGTAGAAGATTAAAAGTTTGATTTACATAATGCAATGGAGGAGCAATTATAACAATAACATTCATTGTTCAAGCAGAAATTAAGTACAAAAATTTCATATTTAAAAAAAATTTGGTACTAAGAAGCTATTTCATAAAGCAGTAAAGTTGGTAAGAAAGCTGTAAAAAATGATAACTAAGATTTCGTTTGTGATTGTTTTTTTATTGCTTTATAAAATAACTTTTATAGTAAAAAATTTTCTTGAATTAGAAATTTTGGTACTAAAAAATTGTTTTAGAAAGCAATGAGAAAGCTGTCTCAAACGTTTTGTTTGGGATGATTTTTTTATTGCTTCTTAAAGCAGCTTTTTAGTAAAAAATAATAATTTTTTTCGCTTTAAAAGAAGCATAAATCATAAATTCACAAGTGCATCTTCCAAAGCAGCTTCTTAATGCCAAAAGTATGAAGAAATTATGAAAATGTTCTTTCCAACCAACATTATTTTTTATTAATTGCTTTTCTTATCATAAAAGCAGTTGAAAAAACTCTTCCAAACAAAATCTACATATGTAATGAAATTTTAGTTTGAAATAACTAAATTGTATTGTAGCTATAATTCATATAATTCAAATCAAAATAAGAAAAAGGACAGAGAATTTACATTATCAAACTGATCAATGTCATTAAAACTGAATAAATCAACAACCCAAATTATATACCATGCCATATTAACTCCTCACAAATTCCTTTAAAATGAAAATTTTCATAATTCAAATTTTGAATTATATATATAAGGGAGTTAAATCAATACAATGTCAAAAGTAAAATAAAAAGTGTGATATCTATGAATCTTATGGGCCAATTTAAATTTCTTTTGAATTAAAATCAATTCAAACCCTCATAATCAGAAATTAATTGAATTAAACACACTAATTTAATATTCACATTAGTATATATATAATTATGAGCATATACGTGAAAAGGTTGGAGTAGCTCCACTAGAAGAATAGATTATAGAGAGCCGACTTAGATGGTTTGGTCATATAAAACAGCGGCCTTCCAATGACCCGGTAAAGAGAGTAGATGTATTAGATTTGACTAATGTTAAGAAAGGTAGAAGCAGAACTAAAAAAACTTGGTTAGAAAATATTATGAATCACCTTTATTTATTAGATTTAAACAAAAATTTGACCTTTAATAGGACACAATGGAGAAAAAGTAATCATGTAACCAACCCCACGTAGTGGGATAAAAGCATGATGTTGTTGTTGTTGTATTAGTATATATATAATTATAGAAGGTAAAATATAATTATGACTTGCATTTTTAAGCATAATCTTAATCAGGCTAGCTAATCTCATATGTTAAAATTTCTACAAATAGTGATGTGATGCCCCATTTCATTCATAACAAAAACAAAATCCTCCATCTCCCACAACTTATTATTCTTCCCCTCGCTTAAAATCTGCAACAAAACAAATTATAAACAGCTACAGATCTCATCCATTCCCATGCAGACAAATCCCATCCAACCTCCTACTCACAAATGGACAGAAAATCTCTATCCTTATCCTGAACACAACATCATAGTCATTCATTTCTCTCCACGTTATTCTCTTTTCTCTCTCTCTCTCTCTCTCTCTCTCTCTCTCTCTCTGTGAACTATATAACCACACAAAACATCATAGTCTTTCATTTCTAGATCTCCACGTTACTCTCCTCCCCTCTCCTCTCTCAACTATATAACCCAAACTACCAGTACTATTCAGATCACCTTCAAGCTTACCCTTCTCCTTCGCATTCAACATGTCCTCTGCAACAATGACTGTCCCTTCCATCTTCATCTCCAACTCCAAACCATCCATCCTCCCCAAAGCCCGAATGGCTCTTTCCATGTCTGCCAACAAAGCCTTAAAACAAGTAGGAATAGGCTTAGCTTCAACAGCCATGAGTGCCTTACTAACCACCAATGCTCTCGCCTTTGATGTCCTCGTAGGTGGAAAAGATGGCTCCTTGGCTTTTTTTCCAAGCGAGTTTTCAGTGAAGGCCGGAGAGCAGATTGATGTGGCCGATCCTAAGACCTAAGACCGCGGGCTATGTGCCCTGCGTATTGCTCTCTCCACTTTTAACTATAATTACTAGTTCTATTTCTAGTCCTACCAGCTGCCAGTTAGTGGCCAGCTCAGTTACCCATAGTAACTAACTTTTGTCTTATCTAGCATTAGTATATCTGTAGTGAAGCAAAGGAAAGAGGTAGAATACATGAATACAGAAATCTGAATACTTCTCCTACTACATTCCCTGTTCTCCTCCCTTCTTCCTCTCTGGTTCCTCTCCTTCTCCTATTCTTTTCTCCTGTTTTTCTTTGATCTTTGCAGGTAATTCCGGTTTCTACACCATCTGGTATCAGAGCTCGGTCTCGAGCGACATGGCGGAAAGTAGTAAACATCCCGTGGCCGAGGACGAACGGAGTTTGGAGGCTATGTGGACGACACAAACGAACATGGCGCGCCAACTGGAAACACTGACTGCAGAGTTTTTCCGATTCTCTGCGGAGATGAGGACTGAGATTCGCTCCATGAGGACGAATCACCCACCACCGGCGACGGGTAGACCAGTTGCGCCGGCAACCACACCGGGCCTGCGTCGACATCCTGGCCGTCGATTTCAAGCGCCGATTCCCCCGTTGTCAGACTCAGAGGACGAGGCGGATTGGCAACAGCCACTGGAAGCATCAGATTCGGCAGAGGAGGAGCGAGCGCATTTTTACGAACAACCTCGGCGATACCCAGCGCCACAGAGACAACAAGGGGAGTTTCGAATTAAACTTGATATTCCTTTCTTTGATGGCCGCTTACATATTGAAGACTACTTGGATTGGGAGCGAGCGGTCGAAGCCTTCTTCGACTATATGGAAATAGCACCTGAAAAGCAGGTCAAATACGTGGCCTGTCGTCTCAAGGGAGGTGCCGGAGCATGGTGGATGCAACTGTTACAGTCAAGGAGGCGCGAAGGGAAGGGAAATGTCAATAGCTGGTACCGTATGAAGCGACTGCTAAGAGGGCATTTCTTGCCTACTGATTTTGAGCAAATGCTCTACCTTCAATACCAGCATTGCTCTCAAGGGGCTCGGACCGTTAGCGAATATACAGAAGAATTTTATAGGCTCAGCGCCCGGAATAATCTGAACGAGTCCGACACACAACTGGTGGCACGGTATATCGGGGGTTTGAAGGAAGCCATACAGGATAAACTTGAGATGAATTCAGTCTGGACCCTCTCACAGGCTGTGAATTATGCCCTTAAGGCTGAAATTCAGCTTAATCGGCATCCAAAGAGTAGCAGCATTCGCCGTTTTCAGGTGGAGTCGAGCGGGGATGCACACAAAACACACACAGCCGGAGGAAGTAAATCAATCTCTCCACAGATCAGTGGCGCAGGAATTTTAGGCGCGGAGCCTAAACCCCCTTTTATCAACCGCACGAGGACCCCTGGGCGGGACAACAATCCATATGCTCGGCCAACAACAATCAAGTGTTACCGGTGTTTCCAACCTGGACATAAGTCCAACGATTGCCCCAATCGTCAACAGGTCCAAGTTATGGAAGGAGAACAAGATGATGATGATTTAGCCAATGCGGAGTTGGTGAATGAACAGGACTTTGAAGATCTGCAGGCAGATGACGGTGAACCCGTGGCCTGTGTTTTACAGAAACTGTTGATCGCTCCGCGACAGCCCGTTAAGTCCCAGAGGCATTCGCTCTTCCGCACTCGTTGCACAATCAATGGCAACGTGTGCGAAGTTCTGATCGACAGTGGTTGCACGGAGAACATCATATCCCGATCTATAGTTCAAAAACTACAACTTAAAACAACACGCAATCCGAATCCATACAAGATAAGTTGGGTGAAAAAAGGGGTTGATATTTCGGTAACAGACATGTGCAGGGTGACATTTTCAATTGGGAAATCCTACATCTGTGAAGTGTTGTGCGATATCCTGGACATGGATATTTGTCATCTGATTTTGGGTCGCCCCTGGCAATATGACGTGGGGGCTATACATGACGGTCGAGCGAACACATATTCGTTTGAATGGAAACAGCGTAAAATTCGCTTGCTACCGCGATCACACAGTGAAGCTGACCCTGGAACTCTGGAAAAATCAGCAATGCTTTTGGTATCGGGACAGACCCTCGTCCACTCTTGGAAAGAATCCAACCAGATGTTTGCTCTGGTCACGGCGGCTTGCACTCCGACCGGTCAGCACGTGAAACCACCCGAGTCTGTTGAAGACATTTTGAGGAAATACCAAGATATCTGGCCTGCAGAGTTGCCTAACGAGCTCCCACCGCTGCGAAATTTGCAGCACCAGATTGATCTTCAACCCGGCGCCAATTTACCGAATCTTCCTCACTATAAGATGAGTCCCCGAGAACACTCTATCTTGCAGAATATTGTTGATGAACTGTTACAAAAACAGCTGATCCAACCAAGTTTAAGCCCCTGCGCCGTCCCAGCATTGCTCGTGCCAAAGAAGGATGGAAGTTGGCGCATGTGCGTTGATAGCCGGGCTATCAACAAAATAACGGTTAAGTACCGTTTCCCCGTCCCTCGACTCGAAGATATGCTGGATAAACTTGCAGGTGCCACATTCTTTTCCAAGCTGGACCTCCGGAGCGGCTACCATCAAATTCGCATTCGTCCAGGCGACGAATGGAAAACTGCTTTCAAGACGCGGAATGGTCTTTTCGAATGGAGAGTTATGCCCTTCGGGCTATGCAATGCACCGGCCACGTTCATGAGACTCATGAACGAAATCCTTAAAGTCGCTCTCGGGAAGTATTGCGTCGTTTATTTCGATGATATTCTTGTGTATAGTCGATCACTGGATGAACACCGGGAGCACCTCTCCAATATCTTTGAAATTCTAAGAGAGCATCAACTCTATATCAATTATCCTAAATGTGAATTTGCTGCAGGACAGGTTCATTTTCTTGGATTTATAATCTCTTGTCAAGGAGTACACATGGATCCACAGAAGGTCCACGCCATTACGGGATGGCCAGCTCCACGCTCGGTGACTGATATTCGGAGCTTCATTGGGTTGGCCAACTTCTATCGCAGATTCATTAAAGGCTTCAGTATAATTGTAGCTCCGCTCACTGACTGCCTCAAAATGAAATCGTGGAAGTGGACATCAGAACAGGATACTAGCTTCAATACCATTAAATCGGCGTTAACATCAGCTCCCGTCCTAGCTATTCCGGATTTCAACAAGCCCTTCCACGTTGATACCGACGCCTCAGCTATTGGAGTGGGAGCCGTTTTATCACAGGAAGACCGACCTGTTGAGTTCTTCAGCGAGAAGCTTAGCCCTGCGCGCCAGAACTGGTCAGCTTACGAGCAGGAGTTATATGCCGTTGTCCGCGCGCTGAAGCAGTGGGAACATTACCTCCTCCACCAGGATTTTGTTCTCAGCAGCGACAATCACGCTGTTCAATTCATCAACAGCCAGAAAACTTTGAATCGAATGCACGCGAGATGGCTGACCTTCCTACAGCGATTCAGTTTTGTTCTGAAGCACAAGTCGGGTGTCCAAAACCGCGTCGCTGATGCCCTCAGCCGTCGCTCCGCCTTATTGGTCAAGCTCCAAGTTGATACACCTGGACTGGAATCGTTGCAGGAACTCTACGCATCAGACCCGGATTTTTCAGAAGCATGGAACAATTTAACTCTTGATCCACCTGTACCGTTCCATGATTACTCCATCCGGCATAACTTTTTATTTAAAGGAAATGCACTATGTATACCGGTCTCCTCTTGGAGGGAACATTTAGTAAAGGAACTCCACAGTGGCGGACTCGCAGCACACCTGGGCAAGGTAAAAACTTTAGATCAACTGCGAAGTAGATTTTACTGGCCGCATTTATGCAGGGATGTCACCCGCTTTGTCGAGAGGTGCCCAATTTGCCAACTGTATAAAGGTAATGCTCAAAACACCGGTCTCTATCTACCATTACCCGTGCCCAACTCTATATGGGAAGATCTAAGCATGGATTTCGTTCTTGGATTACCACGGACGAAACGCGGGGCGGACTCTATTATGGTCGTAGTCGACCGATTCTCCAAAATGGCGCACTTCTTGGCCTGCAAAAAGACATTTGATGCTCTCAACGTCGCCATTCTTTTCTTTAAGGAGATAGTCCGTTTACATGGCATTCCCCGCAGCATCACCTCTGATCGTGATGTAAAATTTATCAGCCACTTCTGGCGCGAATTGTGGAAGCGTCTGCACACAGAGATAAAATTGAGCACCGCCTATCACCCGCAAACGGATGGACAGACGGAAGTTGTGAACAGAACTCTCGGCAGCATGCTGCGTTGTATTGCACATGAGCACCCGAAACAATGGGATGATTATTTGGGGCAAGCTGAGTTTGCTTATAACTCCATGCCCAATAGATCAACTGGACAGTGCCCGTTCAGTGTAGTCTACACCAAATGCCCAAATCACACTGTAGACATTTCCATCATCCCGCACTGTAAAAGCAAGGCAGCGACTAAGGTCACCGAGGACTACACTAAGATGCTTCAGGAAGTGAAACACAAGCTCGCCAAAGCAAACGACGCGTATAAACAGCAGGCTGATACCCACCGTCGAGAAAAGATATTCAATCCTGGTGATCTTGTGATGGTTCGCCTTCGTAAAGAGCGTTTTCAACCGGGCACATACTCAAAACTTAGTCCAAGGAAGATTGGACCAGTACCGATTCTCCGTCGCATTAATGACAACGCCTATGTTGTGGACCTCCCGCCGACGTACTTAACGCCATCCACCTTCAACATATCCGACCTCTTCGAGTATAAACCTCCAGACACCGGTACAGTTCAATCCATTTCCTCAGGCGAGGAAATTCTCAGTGCCGGGGAGACCTGATGTGGCCGATCCTAAGACCTAAGACCGCGGGCTATGTGCCCTGCGTATTGCTCTCTCCACTTTTAACTATAATTACTAGTTCTATTTCTAGTCCTACCAGCTGCCAGTTAGTGGCCAGCTCAGTTACCCATAGTAACTAACTTTTGTCTTATCTAGCATTAGTATATCTGTAGTGAAGCAAAGGAAAGAGGTAGAATACATGAATACAGAAATCTGAATACTTCTCCTACTACATTCCCTGTTCTCCTCCCTTCTTCCTCTCTGGTTCCTCTCCTTCTCCTATTCTTTTCTCCTGTTTTTCTTTGATCTTTGCAGGTAATTCCGGTTTCTACACCACAGATCGTCTTCACAAACAATACTGAAGGTTTATCTCACACTGTAATGTTTGATGAGAAAAAGGTTCCTCCAGGCGTTGTTGCTTCTGCTATCTCTATGAAGGAGAAGGAACGGCTTCTTGCGCTTGGAGAGGCTTATTCTGTCTCTTTGACTGTTAAGGGGACTTACACTTTTTATTGTTCTGAACATCAGAAAGATGGGATGGTGGGGAAAGTTACCGTTAATTGATTTTGTTATGATGATTCAGTTCCTTTTTTTTTAATTTGTATTCTGAACATTTCAATGTATGTTTGAAGCTTTGTTTGCTTTGAAGGAGTAGAGCGATCGATATCTTTGGATCTTACCTTCTAGATAGCAAATGTTTGATAAGATCACACAAAGAAGAGGTGAAATGGTTATCCAATGGAGCACCTTAATTTTTTTTTTTAAAGTACAATTCAAACACTTATGATCAAAAACTAATTGAATCAGTCAATATAAATAATCAAACACACTAATTTAATGTGCACAAAAGTATTATATTATAGAAGATAAGATACACATAATGTGAATATACTAATTTTTGTCGTGTTTAAATGTTCATATATATTAGAAATGATTACTCTCAATGCTATTAATAGTCACACGAAGCAAGTTCAAAACATCTCGGGCTTCGTTTGTGATGACATTTTTACTGCTTATTAAAGTAGGTTTTAGTTTAATTTTTGTATTAGATAGTTGTTTTAAGAAGCAGTAAGAAAATCGTTTCAAATAAAATCTCTAATCTGAACGTAATGGATTAATAGAATAGATTACACATCAAAGAAGCACCAGCTTTGTTTGCACAACATGATCGAGCTACAACGAAAATGGCAGTACACAGATGCATCTTAAACGTAACACGAAGTCTCTCAAAATTATATGAAAAAATGTGACATTTAAAACATAAAATTTGCTTGACGAATGACGACGGTGGGTTGATTCATATTCATTTTCCTCTTTATTTTATTTAATCAAAATTTAATATAAAAATTAAAAAGGGATTAAATAATCTTATATTTAAATATATTATCTAAACGTTCCGGCCAAAGAACTCCGACACGTTAGTATTGGCTGCTTCTCCCCCTCCCTACACGTTGCACTCACCGCTTCTTCCCCTTATTACACGTTGCATTTTGCTTGCCACCTCTTCCCCGCACAGTAGATCCAAGAGCCCAGTTGCCTTCCTTGTTTCTCCGGTCATCTGCTATGAACTCTGCACCAAGGAAGAAGAGAAAGAAGATTCTTTGTTTGGTGCAAATTATTACGTCATGTTTGTCCGGACACCAATCCAGATGCGCCACGTCACCAAAATATATCGGGACCAGTATATTTGGGTGAAGTGGCACGTTTGGATTGGGTGTCCGGACGTCCAGTGACCGGACGTAATAATTCGCCCTTGGTTGGAATTTACAGTGGTTTTAGTTTACAAACTAATGTCCACTATTAGAAATTATATACAACCAAGTAGTTTCTTACGGCTTATAGGACTCTTTTAAGAGAGCGGATTAGTAAAGGCCGGAGGGCTTAAATTTCGAGAAAAGTTCAGCTCTTATAATATTGCAACAGGTGGGAAGAAGAAGGATACAAGTGAGACATTTTAGCCTTTTAATCTGAGTTGGGGAGGAGAATTCTGCTTTAGACTTTATAGGAAGGATCTGTTTACGAAAGCCATGATCAATCTGAAAGGTCAAAGTGCATGATCATCATCATTGGACCCTTGCCCGGTCACTGCCATCACACTTTCACTATCCCATTGTCACTGTTGAACCACCACAACATGATCATAATCATCAAGCAACTTTCATCACAAGACTGCCATTGTCAGACCCCTGCCACTACTTGACCGCCATTGTTAGATTAATATCATCACATGATCACAATCATTGAACCACTATTAGACTATACTGATTATCTCCATTGGATCACTATCGTTGTCGCATTGCCACCACCAAATCAGTATTACTAGGTTGCTACCGTCTGACCAACACTGTCAAACCACTGTCCCTTAGCTTTAACTATTCGATAGCCTTTCACACAATACTATGTAATTATTTTTACTAGGTCCTTATACTATATATAGTAATATTGTAGTCTTCAACTAAAGAAATAGGCAAACATTTATAATTAATGTTTACATAGTGTAATTACTTTATCTTGGTAAAGCCATGTGATTTTTTCATTTCTAGGTTTTTCATGTAAAAATTGTAGTGTTAAGCTATTTTCTTTTATATGTTTGTGCATTGTATCTTCATGAAAAGTTATGACTCAAAACTCTTTCACTTAATCGTCGTGAATTTTCTAGCTCTTAATTTTATGATAAAATACTTTTCTTATAAACCTAGAAATGAAAACATCGCATGGAAAGTTATGACTCAAAACATTTTCACTTAACCGTCATGAATCTTTTAGCTCTTAACTATTTGATAAAATACTTTTCTTATAAGCTCTCTCTCTCTCTCTCTCTCTCTCTCTCTCTCTCTCTCTCTCTCTCTCTCTCTCTCTCTCTCTCTCTCTCTCTCTCTCTCTCTCTCTCTCTCTCTCTCTCTCTCTCTCTCTCTCTCACTACAGGAAAATCACTTATTACCGGCGGAAATTTCCGGCGGCTTTCCGGCGGTCAAATTTCCGGCGGCTTTCCGGCGGCGTTCCGGCGGTTTTTGACGGCTTAAAATTTCCGGCGGCGTTCCGGCGGATTTCCGGCGGTTTTCCGGCGGCTAATTTCCCCGCGAAATTTTGCGACGGCTAATTTCCCGCAAAATTATCCCGCGGAATTTTCCGGCGGCTTTCCGACGGCTTTCCGACGGCGTACCGGCGGCTTTACATAACTAGTTTATTTTAATAATCAATTAAAATAAAAATTTAAATTAATAATGTTTAATTATAATATTCAGAATTTTTTAATATAAATAAAAAAATACTTAATTTTAACAGTTTTGCAGAAACGGCGCATTGGTCAGGGGGCGGGCAGCGGGAGAGGAGGTCCACGGTTCGAAACTCAGCGAAGACAGCGCGGGAGCGGGCTCGTTGGCGCACGCGGGCTCGCCTGGCTCACGCGAGCGCGGTCCGACGCGGTCTGGTCCGGCGCGACTCAAAGCCTGGCGCGACCGCCCGCCGGAGCTGGTTGCTGGCGTGCCGCCGGGGCCGCCGGGGAGCGGTTTCAGCGGGAGCGGCCGGTTCTGTTTTTTTTTTTTTTTTTTTTTTAATTTCCACCGGCGGTTTTTGACCGCCGGCAAACCGCCGGATTTTTTTGCCGCCGGAAAACGCCGTCGGAAAGTATTTTCCTACGCCGTTTTTTCCGGCGGTTCGAAAGCCGCCGGAAAACCGCCGGAAAATTAAAAAACCGCCGGAAATTGCTCAAATTCCGCCGGAAAAAGCCGCCGGAAGTGGGTAATTTTCCTGTAGTGTCTCAAATGCTTCTCCTAGATCCTCCAAACCTATCCATCTCTCATGGAAGAATATTCTTAGTCATCCTCAAAAGACCTTCCACTTTAATTTATTTGAACCCCATAAATTATTCCTTTCTCCAAAGAGAATCTTGCATCTGGCTCGTTTGAATGGAGTCTATATCTAGTAGGCTACTCTATCGTTAAGTGCCTATGCTATGAAGCTCTGTTGCGGTAATTCGTAAGACTTGAAAGCTAAAAGGTACACACCAGCTCCTCTTGCTAAGCAACCGCTTTTTCCTGCTTTGATTTTTCTCACCTAAGGATTATGACATGGCATCGTCTGGAGGAGCATGATTATTCCTTAGAAAACCATTCCTCCTCCAGAAATGGTACAACTCCTCGATTCAGACCTAAGCTAGAGAATTTTAAGTGCCCCTTTGGCCTCAAGTACACGATGTTCCGTTAGTTTATTAAAACTCGAAGGAATTTCAAAAATAGCAAGTAAAATTTCATCCATCTACACCATGCCCATCTGAACCCTCCACATCAGTTTTGATTGAAGCCCTACAACATTGTAGGAGTACAAGTCGAGCTTACCACACTCGGGCTTCCAGTTCTTACCCTTAAACTAACCTACCTAATTATGTCCCTAAACCCATTAGCGTCACTATTAATTCATAAAGCTCCACTCTAGCTGTCTCAACTAACCCATTTAGCAACCCCAACACATCTAATCCCAACCTACCCACAACAACTTCCTCCAATATTAACACACCCTCCTCCAACCCCTCTATCATTGTCCCCTCAATATCATCAGTATGTTTCATTGAGGTCTTTGTCAACCCCATTTTGCCTAACCTAAACTGCTAAAGAACCTCCTCAATCATTGCTTCTCCCAACCTAGCCTTTATAGCCCGGCCCCTTCTAACATTATGTCTCCCAATAAGTTTGATGTTCTTCAGTAAGACATTAATTACTGACCCCCATCTTACTTCCATTGTAGTTGCCACATCCATGGTTATTGAATCCATTAACATAGTCTCAAATTCAATTCTTCAAGTTAAAAATATAAGGGAAAAATAATCTAGAAAGGCCACCAACTCTCCTCACTCTAAATCTCAATAAATATCCTCACTATTGCTTCCTAAAATTTTAGGGGCTTCAATAACTCTGAAAAGGTCCTAAGTTGCAAGCAGTTTGTGCAAACAAACGATCTGAATCATATGTTATGTACTTTGTAGAAAAGAATTCTTGCTTCCTCTCTCTCGGATCCATGGTTTTTTTAGTCACACTCTATCTTTGAATGTAAAGAGAGCTGTCACAATTTTCAATTTTCAAAATCAGGTAGAATTTGGTTAAAATGGTGTTCTACTATAATGAAGTTCACTCCCAGTTTTGTCTCTTCCAAGATGATTAGTGACATGATTTATTTTAGTTCAAACACCCCTTCCCCACTCTCTGTTTTTTATGCTTCCAACTGTGTTAATGAAAGAAGGGATCTATGAGATTAAATCTGGAACATTATCCCTCCCTCTAATGTTATTTGGATTCTTATGGCATACTTCAATTATTATAATTTTTTATGTGAAAAGACTAGGGGTAATGTTATTCCTCATAATTGATCATGGGACTTCAATTCATTTATTTTTTATGCTCATTTGAAAGATCTGATCTATGTTGGAAACTTCTTTACATGGTTCAATCAAAATAAAAATTCTTATATTAGAATTATTGGGATAAAATGGATAGTTACCGGCATCAGATTATTTCTACTTTGCTGCCCATTCTTATGGTAATCTTCTTATTGCCTTATTTTCTAAAATTAGGCAGCTCAAAGGTGTAATACAATTTACAAAATTGGCCAATTCTTAGCTTACATTTAACTGATCTTCAAAATATACAAAAGGATTGTTTGATGAGTTTGGGTTTTGATCCAATAAATATTATTTTATATGCTAATCTTAAATAGCTTAATATGCAAATTGTTGATTTCACATCTTATTGGGCCTCCTAGATTATCCAAAGGGCAAAACTATTATAACAACTCAAACTCTTAACTATTGAGATATTATTCATTTTGGCTTAAGGGCATCATCTTAGGATTTCTCTGGGATGAGCACACTTAGTGGTGAATTTTCTTAATAAAATTTTAAACATTACCCCAAAAGGCTCTTCGATGTTTAAAAGCTTAGCTTATTTTACTTAACAGATTTTATAACATCTCTCCTTTAACTAATGTCAGCGTCAACATCTTTATCCCAGAATCATCCATCAAATATATATGTTTCTAGAGGTGGCCCCTATAAGTTCAAATGACAACTCTTAATATGTAGCACTTTATCTCATATAGGGTTCAAGAGATAACTCTCATAGCGTAACACTTTATTTTGTATGGTACTTAGTTCCTATCTTCTTACTGGTGTATTACTATGATACCATTTATAACAGTCCAAATTCTTAATTATCAAGATATTATTTGCTTTGGTCTAAGGGCCTCACAATTTTGTCATGTTAGTGTAACTTTTCAGGAGGGCACCCATCCTATGATGAGTATACTTAATTATAAAAATTTTTAATGAAATTTCAACCGTTATATCAAAATGCGCCTCAATGTTTAATAGTTTAACTTCTTTTTTACTTAAGGGATTTCACAACTAAATGTTTTTTCTTATGGGGGGATGATCTCAAATTCTTATATTCCAAATTTAGGAAGAAAAATTTTACAAAAAATAATTTATATCTTTAGCAATGGTCAACCCTTCAATCTCTTACACCCATCAGTCTGCTAGCTCTATTGTTCAACACTTCCAAAATCTTGAACCCCCCCCCCCCCCCCCCAATCCAGTTGTAAATTATTTCCCTCCTAATGCTGTCTTGTCCCCTTAACTTGCTACCTCTCTTACACTTCCAATTTTTTATGCTAAAACAAAACAAGTTGTATTCTCTGGATCTTCCTCATCTACCCCTAGACTTGATGGTTCAATTTTAATTGGTATGAGTCTGCAAGGCTATTAGCTCCTTCTTTGCTAAAGGTTACATACCTAGGAGTGTTAAAGCTGCTACTTTAGCCTTCATCCCCAAAACTAATCATGCTAGTTCTATTTACGATTTTAGGCCAATCTCCCTTTGTAGCACTATATACAAAATCATTTCTAAAACCCTAGCCTCAAGGCTAAAGCCTCTTATGGCTACTATTATTAGAGACAATCAATATGGTTTTATTAAACAACATATTTTAGCTGATTATGTTATTCTTGCCAGGGAGCTCCTTAGTTATTTCAGGAAATCTGGCCACCCCAAATTTATGTGTGCTAAATTCAACAACAGAACGAATTTTTATATTATTTTAAGAGATTTTTTGTTTACTAGATTATCTCAGAAAGGCATTCCCCCAACTTTTATTCAATGTATCAAAGCATGTACCACTTATATATGATTATCTCTTTATTTTGAGGGAATAGTACTATTGAAGGCTATTTTTCATCTTCTGCTGATCTCAGGCAATGATTCCTTTATAAGCCCCTACTTATTATATTTTGTGATGGATGTATTCTCCTATCTTATTGATTATGCTGCCTCTACTGATCCCTTTGATGCCTTGGATTTGGATGGATACATGTTTTCTCACTTGCTATATGTTGATGATTTCCACATTTTTAGAAAGCCTACTAAACATAATTGCACTAAATTGAACCAAGTTCTTTCCTACTTTATTGTAATCTATTACTAATAAGCTTTATGGTTAGCAAGCGAAATCTCTCTCTCTCTCTCTCTCTCTCTTTTGTAGGTGAACATCAATACTTAAGATGTACTATTTGAAATATATTGCTTATTGTATTATGGGCTCCATCCTTCTAAAGTCTACTATCAATCACATCTCCGAACTTAGTGCTAAAGCCTCTTATGACTTCTTTTTGGCTTTTTTTGAGATAGCTCCTTTTTTGTTAGAGTTTGTAGCTCCTTTCTCACATATAACTTTTTCTTTGTAAGTTTCTTTTAAATAGAACAATTAAAGGGTTTTGCCCACAACTTTTTAAAAAATTCATAATTTAGCTTATTTTAATCTCCTAACATAATTAATTGTCAAAATAATTTTAGCCAAGCATTTCACATTTCTATCACTCTATATGAATATTTATTATATATAAACTCAAAAAATAATATAAACAAAACCAAAAGGTTGTTCCCAAGTGACATGGGACATTACAACACACATTATATATTTTTAAACAAAATTTTAATTATTTTTTAGAATGGATAAAGTATTTATTTTTAATAAATATCATTTAATTTATTTATACATTATGAAGTTTTAATTAATTAATTAATTTATAATAAATAATAAATAATATAACCTTAATAATATATAGATGTAATCATATAAATTTATAATATGAATTTAATATATAATTTATCTTTATAAATTATATCTAAATGTACATATAAAATAAATTAATAATTATTTATATTAATTTTATAAATTTATATATAAACCAAATTTGTGTTAAATGTGAATTAAATTTAAAGATTGAAAATATTTGAATTTTAAATGACATAAAGTGTCATTAATATATGAATTTAGTTTTTTTTTTTAAATTATACTATTACATGATCGTTCTAATATTTAAATTTTATTTAATTTTAAAGAAAATATCTAAATAATTTTAATATTTATTTTATCAACCCGTTCAACTCAAATTTAACCCCAATCGAATTAACCCCCGATCGAATCGCTGGACTATGAAGCTCACATTTTTCTGATTTTATATTTGATCCGATTTTTAAAATCTTCATATTATTTATCTATCATATTAAACTATTTTTAAAAATATATTAAAAAAATTAGTTTAAGTAATTGAATTAAATTTAATTATTCTATTTTTTTTAAATCAATGTTACTTAAATTAGCACTCTTCCGTAATTAAGTGATATTTTTACGATGATAATTACTTTCGGTCGCTTTTCACCGCGCTCCAATGGCGGCAAGGGGTTTTATCCTTATACGGAGCTTCTAAACCCCGCCGAGAGTAGCTTTCCACTGTCCATTTCTTCTCCTTTCCTCATCCTTCACGGTGCCATCGAAGGGCCGGAAAAGTTTTAATGGCTGCTTCTTCTATGCCGGCGACCAACCCTCTCTTCTCATTTACATCCAAGGAGAGCGTTTCTGCTATCCCGGGCCATTTAATACTCAAGATTAAGCCCAGGTCCCTCGCTGGAAGCATAGCCGTTCGGAGATGGAGTTGGAAGTGCAACTTCGCAGCCCAGGAACGAGCTGCAAAGCAGCAGCAGCAGCGAAGGAAATCCGAGCCTGTCGTCGACCCAGTGGGCTTTCTTTCCAAGGTCGGAATCTCGGACCGTGCTTTTGCTCAGTTTCTCCGTGAACGGTAGCTCTCAACCGCCGTCCTTTCGCTTATTATGGTAAACGACGTTCTGTTTGATTTGTGTTGGCCACTCGTTGTCCAGGCACAAGGCATTGAAGGACCGCAGATTTGATCTTTGTTCCCGCTTTATAGATATTATGGAGGCTTCTTCGGGGTGCGGTTACCTTTTCATTTCTCCTCGCTTTACAATTAGATATTCGAGTTTTTGGAGTAGCTAACGTGGGGAAATATCCATTTTAGACAGGTATGAGATATTAGGAATGCATCGGCACCGTCAACATCGTGTGGATTTCATGGATTGGGCTCCAGGTAACAATTCATTTCATTTCCTCTTCTTTGAGCTAAAAATTTCGTGGGGTTCTCAATAAATGTACTATAATTTTCAATAGTCATTGGAGTTTTGTTTTCTAGTTTAAGTATTATATGCATTTGAAAACAAAATTTTAATAACCCAAGGAAAATTTATTGTGTCTTGATTGTTTCATGTGTTCTTTGGTTGTGTATTCTTGTATTGTTGCTCGCTCTTCTTTCTCTCCGCAGAAACAAGTCATACATTTATACCTAAGGTAGCATTTTATGTTACCTATGAGTGTTATTTATGATTGCTGAATAGCTATTTGAACTATTGGGTTGTGTTTTTTTGGTTCCTTGATTTTGTTGCCGGGCATTTCTTTTATCCTTTGTTAAATCAACAGAACTAAAGGAGATTCTACATTTAATTTATGGCGAGCTCTTTTTTGGGGGGTGAGCTTGGATCAATATATAGGGTTTTTCCATTGTGACATGGAGATCATGGGTATGAATTTTGAGTAAGACTGTATATCATCTCTTCCCTTGAGCTTTATATTGATGGGAAGTCTCTTGAAATGTTCAAAACAATTTTTTTTGTTATTTTCTAATCTTCCTTTTCCACATCTTAATGTACTACAGAAAGTTGCAACTTGCAAGCATCCATGCCTTTGTTCTTTTTATCATTTTTGAAATAACTGATACATTTTTCCCTCCACATTTAGTTTGAAATTTGAACAGCGTTTCTCAATATTTCAAAGATTTTTAGCATAGATAAAAACATTTTCTTATCTGGTTCTTTAAAAACGCATTAATTAAATTCTCCGAGGTATGTGGCTTAAGCTTGAGAATAGAGTACATGCTGAATGCCATCTTGATGATGACGCACTTAACCCCTATTTGCTACCTGCTTCCTATCGCATTGGAATAGTTCTCTTTCTTATTGTCATGAAATTTCTCTGTTTTCAAACTGTAATTACTATTTCACCCGAGTCTTTTCTTCTCTAGGTGCACGTAGGCTAGTAAATAGTTCACTGCATAATTATGCGGGATTTTAAAGTTTAAAGCATAAATTTAACAAGTATCAGTTATTCATTCCAGAAATTGTACAATACAGGTTCTCGGTATTGTTCTATTGTTGGAGATTTCAATGGGTGGTCACCAACTGAAGACAGTGCTAGGGAAGGATATTATGGCCATGATGACTTTGGCTACTGGTTCATCATCCTTGAAGACAAGCTCAGGGACGGTGAAGAACCAGATGAGTATTATTTTCAAGAATATAACTATGTTGATGACTACGATACAGGTGACAATTTAAATGTTGAAGAGCTGCTTGAGAAAATAGATAATGAATACTGGGAACCAGAAGAAAAATGGTATCGCAATTCACGGTTGGAGTTTGTTGCCAAATTATATGAAGAAGTATTTGGACCTAATGGCCCCCAGACGGATGAGGAACTCGGTGAGATAGTTGATGCTGAAACACGATACAAGCAATGGAAAGAAAAGCAAAAACCTGACTCCAATACAAGGTTACCTTGTTATGAAGTTCTTGACCATGGAAAAGTTTATGATATTGAGAATGTGATTCTTGATCCAGTGTCAAAAGAGAAGTTCCGAGCGAAGAAAGCTCCTCTTGCATACTGGAAAGAAATGCGTAAAGGCCGAAAAGCATGGCTGAATAAGTACTTGCCTACAATTTCTCATGGAAGTGGGTACAGGGTATATTTTAACACTCCTAATGGGCCTCTAGAAAGAGTTCCTGCTTGGGCAACATATGTGCTTCCAGGTATGCTTTCTATATATGGTGCCGGCATTGATACATCAAGTATTGAGTCAATTTTAATAATTCATAATCAATTCGCCAATGAGATCTCAGCTTCTTTTGCTGGTTAAGTTTAATAAATCATCATCAAATCATCAATGATATCTCAACTCTTTGGGATGATGTTTGACCATTTTTCACCCTTTTTGTTTTCCTAAATAATTGTTATGATTATTAGTTGGCTACACTATATATTTCCATGAAACAATTACATCTGTATCTGATATGCCTTCATTTTTTGCTTTTGTTTTTCTTAAACTGAATTGCTGTGCATACAAATTTTGAAATATATGACGAGTTTCTTTCCTAAGCCTTCCAGGTTCAATTGGAAATTCTGTTAATTACATATGGCTGATCTTTTTGTTACCTTCTGGTACGATTGCTATCTAATAGATGCAGATGGAGAAAAGTTTTGTGCGGTACACTGGGAACCTCCTCCCGAAGCTGTTCATAAATGGAAAAATGCACGCCCAAAATTACCAAAATCACTCCGTGTGTATGAATGCCATGTTGGAATTAGTGGAGCAGAGCCAAAAGTGTCATCATTCAATGAATTTGTTTTGAAGGTAGTGGAGGCCTAATTCGTTGTTTGATTATCCTATCAAAATAATGAAAATATATATTCTTTTGTTGTTAGATATTTATGTTTTTTATTTACAGGTTTTACCTCATATTAAAGAAGCAGGATATAATGCCATTCAATTAATAGGGGTGGTTGAGCATAGAGATTACTCTTCTGTTGGTTATAAAGTAAGTGATAAGCTGATTATTTAAGCTGTGTCCGTTGATATGAACCATAATCATTATTCATTATACAAATTTTTTCCAGTACAGACTGATAGCTTCTCTCTAACTCTATATGTTACACAGATAGTTAATTTCATGGTGAACTTGATTTGAAGCATAAAGAAATAATGATCTCGGATTTATACTTTAGAAATTTGAGACGAGAAGGAAACATTTGTTTAGCATGTAAGCCATGTAATTAAGGCATATTCTTATGCTATTAATGTTTATGAATTTTGTCTAATTTTGTGGTACTATATCAAGTATGAAGCAACTAAATCTATACATTGTTATTGAATCATCAGACATCTTGTTTTAACGAAATTTCTTTTTTGGTATCATGGAATGTTAGATGTTGAAGTCTTGAGGTAGATTGAATTGAAATATGAAAAAGGCTTTATCTTCAACTTCAACAAAGTTATATTCCTTGTAGAGTGAAGAATAGAAGTAGATATGTCATGATCCGTCCCGGATACTCGAATTAACGAGACAGGAAAAAATACTTTTTTTTTTAATTCTCTTTTTTTGTGCTTTTTACTCTTTAAAAAAATATTTAAGTGTTTTAATAAGATTTTAGCAATAAAACACCCTCTGCATTTGTGCAGCTACATTTTTTTCTTTGAACTTGACATAAAAATTTCTATTTACAGTTATACGGTAATTCCTTTATTGATTGCAGGTGACAAATTTATTTGCTGTTAGCAGTAGATATGGGACACCTGATGACTTCAAGCGCTTGGTGGATGATGCTCATGGTCTTCTCCGTTCTTTAACTTTTTATGTTGTCATATTTGTTTTAGTACAGCGTAGTGTGGGTTTTTTTTTTAATGTTATAAAATGCTACTGATTTTGTTTGAAAATTTATCCTTGGCCTTTTTTATTTTATTTTATAAAATGCTACCGATTTTGTTTGAAAATCCCATAATGCTTTAGTTTTGAATCCTGTGCTCTTTAGGAGGAACAATTATTAGGTCCTCTGACCGGATGTTGCTATAGGTTCGGCCACCAATGTTTTAACGCCACGTTGCAGCCCGAAGACCCGACCAAACCCGTGGTAATGTTTGAGCTTTCAAGTGTTTTTTCACTAATTCGGCTAAAACGGGCGGGAAAAGTTTAAAACACGCGGTTACTTTATGTGTTGGATAAACTTTTGGCCGATTAGCTCCTGTAGATGAGAAAGTTTTCGCGAAGGGTTCAAGGCGATGGATGAGAAGATTCCTGCTACTTGTTTGGAAGAGTTAAATGATTTTGACGAAACATTTGGTGGCACTTATACTTTGGATGACAATTTTTCTTATTTTTTACAAGTAATTTCTTATCCACCTATGTATAATCAATTCATTTTTGCTTGTACCGAACCTTTTGATAACTCGGTACTGCTCGGTATTTCTATGTAATACTCGGTATGTTTCTTTGTATCGAGATTATAATTATGATAATTTTGTACCGAGCATTTTTATAACTCGGTACTACTCGATACCCTAATGCTTTAACCTTAGAATATTATCTACACAACGTAGTGAGTCCACCAATTTTGTTTGCCATAATATTTCAATGGCTACAAATTCTCTTACCGAATGTTTCATTGGATTAGAGAAACTTATAAACACTTGGCGTAAGAATGAACGAGATGAAATTTTTAGGTGTTGTCAAACCGAAATACAACCTTACATGAAAAGTAGTCTGATATTAAATCAAGCAGCTAACTTTCAACATATTACAATATATTATATATAAAATACTCATATATTTACTGTAAATACCGAGTATTAGTTCTCAAAAAAAAGTTGTTCCGAATTATACCGAGTTGTACCGACTGTACCTAGTTATACCGAGGAGTACCAATCAACATATAACATTATATTATATATAAAATAATCAAATATTTAGTGTAAATACCGAGATTTACTCCTAAAGAAAGGGTTGTATCGAGGTATACCGGTTTGTACCGAGTTGTACCGAGATGCACTGATCATCACAGAACATTACCAACCAATACCGAGCAGCAAAGAACATTATATTATAATGAAATACTCAGATATTGTTTTTAAATATCGAGCATTTTCTCTGATAAATACCTTGTACTGACGTGTACCGAGCAGTACCGAGGAACATCGATCAGCACCGAATACCGAATACCAATTAGTACCGAGTATTACGACAAACTCCAAAAATACCGAGATTTCAAAACGTCCTGACAGTGTGCATTCAGTTTTTTATACTAGAACAGAACGATACTAACTTAACCCTAACCCTAAACATACGTTTTTTATTTTTTATTTTTTATTTTTAAACGAGATGAACTATATAACAAGAAGGAAAGTTCTTCGGCAATAATTTCTAACCTCAGGCATTATATCTGTGGAGGTTATCGACTGGAACTTTGCTTCAAAATCACGGGATTTGCTTGCGAACTACAAAGGAAATGAATAGTTACAGGAAGTCGATTTGCCTTTGATTCTAGTATATCCAAATGAAAATCTACAGTGTTGATAAATATTTGAAATATATATCCAAAAGGTAATTCGGATGCTGTTCGGCTTGTCAAGGATTTAAAAAAACGCACGTGCGAGAACCCAAAAAACAGCAGGTCGGGTCGACGACTTTTCTTCATGCTACGTGGCGCTAAAACATTGGTGGCCGAACGTAGAGGAGCGTACGTTCACTGGACCGAATAAAAGGCGCTTTAGGAGACATCAGTTTCCGAATTTCTTATGTAGAGCCCAATTTTCTGTCCACAAACTGTTTGTTGTTGCACCAATCTTGAAATTTTTATTTAGATGACTGAACTATATACTCTTCATGAGAAGAGTCAATATTCCTGTTACCAAGTTTATATGCATCAATTTTACAGGAATTTGGGAATTTTTTTTTTTAAACTTGGTTTAGAAATTTCATGTTATCAGATAAATTTAATTCAAATGGAAATTGAGGTCAGTGTTGTGATGGTCACTAATTTTCATGTAAAGCTTGGCTTGCTTATGGAGAACTATGGATTGCAAGTAACTAAAGGAATCAGTGGCCAACAAATAAATGTGAAATTAGTCAATATGTTTGTTCAATGTACCTTCTTCAGATGGAATTAACCATTACTTAAAAAGATTCTGTCTTAGGTAATGTAAATTCACGAAAGTTGATGACTTTTGATTGTTTTATAATGAAATTGGAATGTAACATATAGTATTTTTAAGACCGGTGAAGCGAAAGATCTTGTTTCCAACCAAATGACTTCTTTTAGTTAGTTGCTTTGTTTTTATGTTGTGAACTAATCTTTTATGGTTGGTCGATTAAGCTATTAGCAAATCTTTGTTACCATTTAACCTCTAATTTGGTAACTTAGTTTTTTAAGAACTGGGCATGGCCGGTTCAACTAGACTGGCCAGTTACTGTAGCAGGAGATGGAACCGCGAGCAGAGTTGCGCTTGGGCGGACCGCACACGGACACGGGGGCTTCAGATGGGTTCGAATCGCGCAATTGAGTGGATAATCACGTGAGGAAGTGAAAAAGAGCGATTCCTCATGCAAATAATTTCGTATCACTCACTGCAGTAAGAGTAAAATGCGTGAGAAAGTTTAGACGAGAGAAACCAACAACGAGGAAGAAGGAGAAGTTATGTTTTTCTTCATTTTCGTTGAATTGTGCAAGTTTCCTCCGAAATCTAAACTTAAGAAAGGAGTAAATGCTTCATTTGAGTGCAATGGAAGAAACTTTAAAGAGAAAGAGGAAGAAATTTGAGTGAAGAAAGGGAAGGAAATTTGAAGAACTTCATTTGAGATATTCTGATGAATTTATATTCATTTAAGATTAATTAATTCTCCATAATTTAGGAATTTAATTGTCGATTGATATAAATTCTTGTGTAAGATGGGTTTGTTTATTTAATTGGAGAAGTTGAATGCAGTCTTTTGGCAGAAGATGACTACTTTGATAGAAGGTAAGTTATTTTAATTTTGGTTTATTTTATTTTTATATAAATGAAAGAATTAAATGCTGTTATTGAATAGAAATTTTGGAGATTTATATTGACGATGAAACTTTAATTCGATAAAAATAGGGAGATCAATTTTAATGATGAATTAATTGAAGAGCTGAGCTAAAGTATTGGTTTCCAACAAGAGTTCTAGGAAACTAATAGGTAAGTGATGTTTATTCAAAAATTTAATGGAGAGATAATTTCAAGGCGATTGTATGCATTTATGTAATTATGTATGTGATAATGTGATTTTAGGTTGTAATAATGGAGAATATTTTAAGGGTCAAGAATTTGAAAGGAATTGAGGCACGAAGTAATCAAAGTGAATAATTATAATATCAACAATTTCAATTTCCTTTTATGTTATTAAAATTTCTTTTAATTTATTTCAATTATTGCATGTTATAGCATTATGATCATAGTGTAGTGTAAAGGAAATGAAAATGTGAATTTTCATTTTATGACTATTATAAAACAATTTAACATGCTAAAGTATTTGATATAGTTAAATGTTAAATATACAATTGAGAATGACTGGATTATTGAGATTGTATTGTAGTGTAATATATCTATACAAGTGAAGAAAAATGACAAACTAAATGATGACTTATAAGAAAATGAAAGTATTAAAATAAGAAAAAAGTTTAGGCATGAAATTACAGGAGTTCACTCTCTTATGATACTGGTAGAGGGTGCAATGCACCCTTGTACGTTAAATGAAAATGGAAATAGTTGTATTTTTATTGGTACATTTAGATGGTGCTTTTGTATTAAATCAAGAGGGAAGAATAATAAATGGAAAATGAAAATAAACAAATGTTATTGGAAAAAGAATATGTTATTTGAAGAAAATATAAAAATGATTTATGTTATATGAAAAGGAAATTATGTATATATATATATATATATATATATATATATATATATATATATATATATATATATATATATATATATATTGCAAAAAAAAGTCAAATGAATATGATTATTTTTATGTAAAAAAAAATTCAATGCTACAAGTGTGATTATCCATTGTGTTTACTTGTACCTCAAACCGTTCAACTATTTTTTCAAGCAAGTCTCCTAATAAGTAGACAAGACTGAAAGAGAGGAATACATCTATAGAAGACGTCAATCAAACGAGAGCTGGTAAAATATGGTTCATATAAATGTTCAAATGTGAAAATTGTGTTAGTGGCTCTTTAGTTTTTATATGGAATGTAGATGATAAATTTGTTTGAATTTGAAAGAAATGTTTTAATTGTCCAACTGTTTGTTCCCGACTCGTTAGTTCGAGTCTTCGGGCCGGGTCGTGACATGTATACTTTTCTCTTACTATAGGCGTTGTTTTCCTAGTTATGCTTATAATGAGATGCTCATGAACTAAATGATTTCTTTTCTTTTTTTATTTTAATTATTTAGAAAAGAGATGAGCATCTAATCACTTATAAGAATAGATATAGTAAAATTCTAATAGATTATTTTCTTATAAGGAAAATAGATTGTTTGGATTGCAATTGTAAAGCTATGATGCACATACACGAACACGGCGACACGGATATGACACAGACACGGGACACGTCAGAAAATATAGGACACGGATACGGGTTGGACACGTTATTATAGTTTTTATATTTTAAAAATAGTGTATAAAAATAAATAAGTATAATTAAAAAAAATTGAAAATAATAAGTCATTTAACTAGAATTTGTGCTTAAAATGATTAATATTAGGATGTCGAGAGTCAGGCGTCGATGCCATTTATCTATCACCGAGAGAAGAAATGAAAATACCTTCACTGCCAAAAAGAAATGAAAATGAGAATATTCGATGATTGGGTATTAAGTGCGGACGTTGATTTGATGTTGTGAATAGGAAATAAGAAATTTAGTTTAAATCCCGCCAAATACAATAAATTATATTTAAAAAAATTCATAAAATAATTAAGATACTCGTGTCTGACATGCGTGTCCAATTTGTATTTAATATTTTTTAATCGGACACGTTTTGGCTGTCCGACACGTGTCGGAGGAGTGTCAGACGAGTGTTGTGTCGGATACGGTGTCGGATACTGCGCACTGCGCGCCTCTTTGAGGAGAAGTGTCGGTGCATCATAGTTGTAAAGTTATTTCGAGTGAAACTTTATATATCAAACGTCACTTATTAGTTTTGGACATTAAGATGAAGGGGTAGAACATATAAAATAAAATAAAATATTGTTCTAGAATTAGATGGGGGCATTTAAAAAATATTAATAAAAAATATTTTTGAGAGTAAGATTCTAGCTTTTAAGATTTTGTTTGTGCATGAGGAAGCTAATATTATGTGGGAAATGTAGTGAGTGATATTAAGAATATTGCAAAAGATGGGTGGTGGAATCTAAATGTACAAGAAAATATAAAAAATAAGAAGATTTGTTATATAAATTGGTTTGTGTAAAAATATTGATAATTGGAAAAGATATAAAGAGGTCAGTAAGGAGTCTAATAAAACAATATACGATGCAAAAATTTTAGCTTTTAATGATTTATATAATAGATTAAATACTAAGGAGGGCGAAAGATATATGTATAAGTTAGCCAAACAAAGAGATATGAGTATTAAATACTTAATTCAAGTGGAGTGCATTAAGAATGAAAATAAATTTGTGTTTTTTAGAAGAGGATATTCAACAAAGGCGGATGAGATATTTGCTAAACTTTTCAATAAAGATTGTGAGAATACGATTGAATTTATTGACCTGAGCATCTTAAATGAAATAAAGATTTTTGTTATTATCGGTGTATTAGTAAAACTGAAGTTGGAGAGGTTTAAAAAAAGTGTGGAAAAACTGTTGGACCTGATGATATTCCAATAAAGGTGTGGAAACACTTAAAAGATAAAGGAATTTCTTGACTTAATAAACTTTTTAATATTATTTTGAAGAATAAAAAATGCTAGATGAGTGGATAATTAGCGTGTTGATTCCTATTTTTAAGAATAAAGGTGATGCACAAGATTGTGCAAATTATAGAGGAATTAAGTTCATGTGTCATACTTTAAAACTATGGAAGAGATTTATGGAGCATAGGTTACGGCTTGATACTAATGTTTCTCAAAATCAATTTGGATTCATGCCGGGTATATCTACTAAGGAAGCTAAACATTTATTGAGAGGTTTGATAGAGAATTATAGAGATAATAAGGAGGATCTTTATATGATATTTTTTGATTTAGAGAAAACATATGATAAAGCTCGAAAAGAAGTGCTATGGAGAGTTCTAGAAAAAAAGGGGTTAATATTGTTTATATTCAAGTCATTAAGGATATGTATATAGGAGCTGTTACTTGTGTTAAAACATTAGGTGGTTTGACCAAGTATTTTCCTATTTCTGTTGGATTACATCAAGGATCAACCTTAAGCCCATATATTTTTGCTTTAGTCATGGATGTTCTCACTAGACAATTGCAAAAGGTTGTACCTCGGTGTATGCTTTTTGCCAATGATATTTTTCTTGTTGATAAGACTAGAGAGGGAGTTGAAGGTAAACTTGAATTATGAAGGTCTACCTTAGAGTCTAAAGGTTTTTGTTTGAGTAGATCTAAAACTGAATATATGGAATGCAATTTTTCTAGTAATAGATCTAGTGGGGGGATTGTAACTTTGGTCGATCAAGTCATTAATAAGATTACACGTTTTAGATATCTTGGGTCTATTATTTGTAGAATTCAAGTTGGACGATTGGAGCGCATCAGGTTTGTTGTGTGATAGAAAAATCCCCCTCAAACTTAAGGGAAAATTCTATAAGATGGTGGATAGGCCTGCAATGCTTTATGGTGCAAAATATTTAAAAAAGAAGCATAATATTAAGTTAAGTGTCACGGAGATGAGGATGCTCAGGTGGATGAGTGGAATTACTTTAGAGATAGGATATGAAATGAGCATATACATGAAAAAGTTGGAGTAACTCTAGTGGAAGAAAAGATTAGAGGGAGTCTCCTTATATGTTTGATCACATAAAACAACGGCCTTCTGATGACCCGATTAGGAAAGTAGATGTATTGATTTGGCTTATGTTAAGAAAGGTAGAGATAGACCTAAGAAGACTTGGTTAGAGAATATTAGAAATGACCTTTATTTATATGATTTAAATGAGAATTTGACTCTTAATAGTACATAATGGAGAAAAAGGATTTATGTAGCAAACCCCCACGTAGTAGGATTAAGGCTTGATGTTGTTGTTGTAATTGTTGTAGAGAAAGTACAGTTGGCACCTAAAAAATGGGTAGACTAAATTGTACATTGTTATTTATATTGGTTCCTTTGCTAATTATCTCATTGCAGCCATTCAGAAGACAACATTTCCCCTACATGATTGCTTCATTTGTTCATTTCCATCGTGGAAATTATTGTATGGTTTGGGTTATAGTAGATTCTGGTAATCGGTTTATCATTGTCATTCCTGATCACAACAACGATAGTGCACTCATTGTTGATGCTTGGAGAATTTAAAAGATAACTTGACAAAATTAAAACTTATTTTGGATAAATATACATTACAATTTAGGGCAATCTGGTTTTTTCCACAAGATTTATGATACTATAGAAAATGACGCAAGAGAACCTAGTTCTTGCAGAACTTTAGGTGCCTATCTGTTGCTCTTCATGATTTTAGGGGCAGCTAATGTGATTATTGAACTTAAGGGATGTTATTGTGATTGCTCCGCAACTTTCTCAAACTTTTATGTCTGATTACCACTTTCATTTACTTTACTAACTGTAGCAATTATTATTATTTTTTGATTTGATACATGGTAAAAAAAGTTCTAAATAAGATATTTTTAGGCAATGCTCCTAAATATTGAAAATTTTCCAAGTCAGAATCCTTTAGATTTTCATACTTGGATTTTTGATTTAGCATCTGTATTCATCCACGCACTCTAGAAATTGTGTAATTGTCTATTTATTTTTTATTTAGTCCTGATTTAATCATTCTAATTGTTTACTATGTCTAGGCCTTGGTCTTCTTGTGTTCCTGGATATTGTCCATTCTTATGCAGCTGCAGATGAACTGGTTGGATTATCTCTATATGATGGGTCAAATGACTGTTATTTTCATTCTGGTATCAATGTTATTCTCAGTTTTATTGACTCATATTTTCATGTTTAGAATGTGTTATTCTCATACTGCATCAATTTTTGTTTTTTTTTCTTTGAATTTATGCTCTCCCCCTGTAAATAGTGATATGTGTCCTTATTCGTAATGGTAGTTCACCCACTTTGACCAGCTCTTAGATTTGAAGCTTACTTCTATCCTTGCAATTTGTAATCTTTTTGTCACATTTAACAAATTTTTGACGTGCATGAGAATATTCAAATTGAATTTCCTTCTCTACACTGGCGATATGCCTGAATGAGGCCCATATATGGCGAAATGAATGTGATCAAAACATTTTTGGCACACTAAAAACCCTAAAGTTATTTTTGAATCAATATTCCCATCCTTATTCTCACTGAAGAGAAGATCTTAAAGCTTTTTAGATCTCTCTTTCCTCTTATTGTTGGCAAATTCTCATTGGCTTGCCCCAACATGGAGATTATATGCAAATTTTAATCTTATTTAAATTTAGCTGGTGACCATTCCGTTATGTTTATTGACCATTGTCATGTTATTACTAAACTTTCTTCAAAAGCAGACTACACTAAAATTTTCTTTTAGATTTTTTCCTATATTAGTGGTTTGCGTGATAGAATGTGATAGGAAATTGTTGACCTTAATCTTATGACCAAAGGAACACAAAAAAAAGAGAAGAAATACCTGGTATCCCCGTAGGATCCATGAAATCATCCGCAAAATCTGGCTCAACTCCCGCTGGAATCCTGTAGCTCGGCGCCGAATCCATCGCTTCTCCGCGATTTATGCCCAAACCCTGCTCGAGGAGGTCTGTTTCCGCTGTTAAATACCCGAGCAAACGAAGTAGAGGCTGCTTCCTTCGGCAGACCTCTCCCACGACTTCTTTCCCCATTCGCTACTCTCTCCTCTGTCCGACACCACTCGCTCCACTGCCCTCTCCCGACCTCAAGCCGACGTCGAAGCCCCGCTCTCCTCCCGTCTGCCTCCTCCGATCAAATCCTGTCTGAGTCGCTCAATCCCGAGAGAGAGAGAGAGAGAGAGAGAGAGAGAGAGAGAGAGAGAGAGAGAGAGAGAGAGAGAGAGAGAGAGAGAGAGAAGAAGAAGAAGAAGAAGAAGAAGAAGAAGAAGAAGAAGCACGTGTCAACCACGACAACCCTGCGGATGTATGAATTCTTCTAAACTACGGCGAGGCGGGGTCGCTCATAAGTACACCCGGGCGGGGGTAAATCAAAATTGCTTATCAAAAATGCTTTTTATAAAACCCCATGCACGCCTTTATTGCGCGTGGTGGGAGAAAACAAAAAATACAGCCGCCGCAGTGTCTCACCAACACCAACCATGCACGTCTTTATTGACGTGGCGGGTAGGCGGCCTCTTGGTTTTTCCCCTAAACGGGGGAGACGCCGTGAGGCTGCCGAAATTTTGTCTGAAATACAGACAAGGACTTGAAGCAGAATGAGATTTGTGGACTTGACTTAATCTACTTAATCAAACTTGAATCCAAATAAAAAGAAATGTGCAAATGAGATTGAACTTAGAACTTACAAGGACTCAGGGGACTTGAACAAGCTGCAAAGGACATGGACTTTGATTCAAACTTGAGCCAAACTTGCATATGACTTGAACTCATACCTTGAATCAGCCTTGGACTATAAAGAACTCAAATCAAAACTAGAACTTGAGATGAACCGAGACATAACTTGGACTTTTAAACTCAAACAAAGATTTGAGTTGGACTACAAAGACTTGAACTCATATTGAACTTGAATTCAAATCTAGATATTACAACAAATGCAAACTCAATTTGAATTTGAGTATAATCAAGGTGAACAAGTTATAAGGAATTTGAATTCAAGATGAGCTTGATTTGAGGAGCAAACTCACCATACAAGATTTGAGTCATCCTTTTATGACAATGAAAGACTTACAACAGTCAACATGACCTAATTATGTGCAAACGATCAAATGAGCATTGATAAAGAAATTCTTGCATACTACTTGATTACAATCACACAACGACATATATTGGACAATGAGAATTCTTTCATCCACTAGCAACAATCCAAACAAGAATACAATTCTACTACGAATAGTGGCATGAGTTCTCCAGTGTACTCATGAACAATATTCATCTCCGTTATATTTGCAAAGTAGCAATAATTTCAAGGAAGGGGATATTCATGAATAACATAAGAAAAGACATGTAACAAATGCAGCAGTTGTCCAATTTACATCATAGTAAGTTAATGATGATCTTTACGACAGTCATGCAGGAAGATGTAGTGACCCCTACTACATCTACTTGTAAGCATTAACAAAGGTTTGTACCAAACACACTAGTCCATGGTTTAAAATTGCGCAATATGAGGCTCGTCTTGAGGCCCGCCTTTGCGCAATTCCAGTAAAAAACGCCTCGATGCTTACGCCTCGAGCTTTTTTTATGAGGCTTGCGTCTCAACTTGGTTGAGGCCCGCCTCGCCTCACTGGCATAAGGCTTACGCCTCACGCTATATATATTAAAACTTACATAAATCTTGAAGTAAATGCCTGACATTCAACTCTATAGGAGAGGAGGAAGGGGAGAGAGCAGTTCACCATAATGATGATTCAAATGAAGAACCCCTTAGTGATGACAGTGCTGATGACTTATGAGTTATTATGTGATATGTCATTGCTATTTATTTTTGAAATTTGGAATTAGATGTTAATGAAAAGAATACTGGGATTTGGGAAAGATAGAATTTTGAGTTGAACTATATTTCATGATGTCTTATTATTGAGATAATTTGATTTCATATCATATCTTATGCTTTTTTTATGTTTTATATTATTCACTCATTAGTATATAAAAAATTTGATCATTTTATGTTTACGCAATTTTTTGATTTTGAGGCTTACGCCTCAAAACGCCTTGAGGCTTATGCCTCGCCTCACGAATGAAAAACGCCTCAATACCCGAATACGCAATTTTAAACATTGCACTAGTCTACTTGTACATAACGATGGTGGATGAGATGCAAAAGCAATAATCTCCTTGCAACCAACATCAAGTGTCTTCCGACTACAAGCAGTGACAAATGACATGTAATGATTTGCAAATCAAAACACATGAAGAGATCGTCAATGAATGTGGTTCAACCAACAACTAATATCAAGTTACAAATAAGAATATTGGTTTGCATAATAGGCAGTAATGAATGATATGCTGCATGAATGAGGAATCCTCTATAAGCATGAACATGTAACATGTCATTTTCATATGGAGGCTGAGGGTCATAAGAAATGCTGGAAGACAATAATGATGACGAGTTCTTACGAGCTACCGTAGGAGACCTATTACACACACAGTCAACAAGTGAATACAAAAGGACTATAACAGATATCAACATCTGAAAGCACAAGGCAGGAGATTAGTTAGTTCACTATGATCCGCCTATAAAAATCAACAAGTAGTGTATGACAGTCTACCTGTACGAAGCAGCGAACAACTCCATTCAGAAGTTGCTATGCCACGCCACCGGATCTGCAACATTCGTACAAGCAGACAGAAGGCGTCTACAATTATTTCAAAGTATCCCTGCACGTGCACTATAAATTGTATACACATAGGTACACTAAAGGGGGTAAAAATAATTATAAAACCCGCGTGGGCCCTGGCGAGCGTGTTATTGGTACACACGTGACGTCTAGGGATGCTGCGTGGGTTGACAAGTGAATTCAGGTTCGAAACCGATCCTTCTATACGGGTCAATAGAAGTCGACAGGGTTCGAACCATTAAGCAAATATAAAGTTGTGGCGACCGGTATATTTGCTTTAAAACATTCATATTAGGCCATCATGGCCTACAACAATATGAATTCACTAATAAAGGCACGAAGCCTACAAAACCCGATCCTCTGTCGTCAGCCCGACAGAGTTGACAAGGTTCAATCCATAAAAAGAAATGATCCCCAAACACCCCGATGATGGCCGTGTTGAATGCAGATCTTAACCGGAGGGGTTCCCCAAATATTTTCAAATATCTCCCAAATATCCAAAGTTTTATTTCAAATATTCCAAAGCTCCACCCAAAATTCCAAAAAATCCCAAATATTCCAAAGCTCCATCCAAATATCCACAAAAATCCAAAAATCCCCAAAATCCAAAGCTTCACAAAAAGCCCAAATTCCATATATTTAAAAATGAAATCAATCCATCAACACACTTAAAGCAAAATCCATCCACCCTCCGCAACAGTCTGTCGGGGTGGACAAATTCAAATAAACTCTAGCTCACAAAGAGCCAAATGCCTAGTCAAAAATATCACTATGATCCATTCTCAAACAATCTCTTGCCAGTAAGGACGTGGTACGTGTCCTCTAACTGGCAGTTTCGCCGCCAAATGGCACTGCAGGTAAACGGTTATGACCCGGGGCCCTCTGAATCCAGTGGTTTCGCCGCCAAATGGCACCACAGATAGACGTTATGGCCAGAGCCAATACGCTCCTTAATGGCATTAAATCCTTGAGATATGAATCAATAGGATATGATCGATAGGGTACAAAGCACTTTGTTAGCTAAGGTGGATTCAAATTTGTCCCCTTATACAAATATCCACCCCCGGTCTACAAGGTCCCCCCTTGGACGAAGCAACCATGGCTGCCAACAAGGATCCTTCTGTCAGGTTGGGTCGACTACCTCCTCTGACTAAGTAGACCAGGGACCACGATGGCCCGGGACGACGGAACCATGGGATCTTGATCGGGTCTATCATCTATTCCCCCACCATCCGCTTTAAGTACGAGATGGTGAAAATTTCTATTTTAAATATAAAAAACCTTCAAATTCCCATATATCAATCCTCCAAATTCCCAAATTCTCCAACTATTTTCAAACCCAATTCTCAAATTTCCAAATCCAAACTCATTGCTGCTACTATATGTCAGATAACACGTATTCTATACGTATCTGATTGACGACTAGCCTTAATCGAAAGTTCTCTCTCGTGATCGGGAGGGATAATTAACTATAGGGGCTTGCGCCTATAGGAAACCAGAACTCAGATCATAAAGTCCTCACAAAATGAGGGCGAAATCTCTGGGTAGTGTCTTATCTACAAACCCATCTGCCTTCCAAAATTTACCCCGGAACTTAGTCCGTTAAAACTCCCTCGCCGAATAAGAAAAGAGGCGGGGAGGCAGGGGCCGAATTTTCGGAGCCCACAGAAATAACTGTAGAAATTAATTCTCCCTTGGCTAAAATTGAATATCAACACCCCAAACCCAATATCGAAGACAAATTTAAGAGAAATAATAGAAGAAAACTCTTTACAATTGATGAAATAAAGAAGAAAATCACAAGATACAATGGATCTTCAATTGGAGAGTAGGATCTGGCTCCCCAATTCTCTAGCTTGTAGCTAGAGCCCAAAACTACCTAAGAACACTCCAAATTTCAGCAAATACCCTTATAAAACCTAACCCTAGGTTAAACAATGTATTTAAAGCATACTAAATATAGTTAATGCCAAAATAACCCTCCTAATTTGAATTTTTCTCCTAATCCCTTCTTTAATTTCCTCTTAATTGGTGGCCTTAATTGCTGATGGACTACTGGGCCCGACCTCAATTAAACATGTGGAAGCCTATTCCGCCTCACAGGGGAAAGCCTGTCTAACAGAATGTTTATCCTATTTTGCCTCTTTTGATGAACCACTGGTCACTCTTGTTTGAATTGCATTTCCTTCACTTCTTTTATACTATTTTGACCAATCCACTTTATATTCTCACTACTTTATAATTGACAAACATTTGCAAGTAGATAGTGCTTTATCTTTCAAAGCCTTATATGGAAAGAATCTTGATTGAACTTGGTATTACTTATGAATTAGAGGAGGATGCATCGGCTTCTTGACTTGTTGATATTGACAGGTGTTAAATTTGAAGGAATCCCAAAACACTGTTCTTACAAAATTCTTTGATATAATTTTGTTGATTGTTTGAAGGCACATTCAGGGTTGTGTAAATCTAATTATCGGGCTAAGAGGTATAGTCAAATAATCAGATCAGTCCCTCCAGTTTTTAGATAGCGACTACTCTAATAGATCATGTTTTACTAGAATTTTGAACAAATTTTAGATTTTTCCTAAGGATTAAAGACTAACACTATTGCTGTAATGTCGCACCTCATTCCAACTGGTGAAGAAAACGATGATTAGGATGCTCTCTAGTCTTATGATTTAGTTGAGAGCACTTAAAGCATTGACTCTCTAGTGGATAAGAAGTCCATCATCAATTCCTGGTTTTCACCAAGCTTTTAACAATTAGATTTAAATGAGTTATTTTGGAGTTTTTTTTTTTTTTTAATGTTTTTAGTGACTTAGTATCATAGGCTTTTATGATATAGGTATATTTTTTATGCGATTTTTTTTCTTTGGCAAATCTACATAGGCTTTCATGCTATATAGATATTTTGTTGTGTACTTTTCATGCTATATGTATGTTTTGTTGTGTACTTTTCTTTTTTCTTTGACAATTTTTACTTATTGCATTTAATAAACTAATTTCATTTTCTTATTGTAATATTTTGCTTTATAAAAAAATAAAGGGTGAATTTGATGAGGGCCTTTGATCGTAGGATGAATTTTGTCCATATATGTGACATCAAATGAGTCCAAGGTCACATGGAGTGATTGACTTGGTTTTTTGCAATGGATTTAGTTATTGAACTAATAATTACTTGTAACTAATCGATAACATGAACCACGATTCACTCAACTTCAAAGTACTGTCAAAATGACAATCACTTTTCATGTCGATGATGATAAACCATGATTTAAAAAAATTGAAATCGGGAATCAAGATATTTTGCCTTTGTGAGGTGAGACATAAACCTCAAGGCAGATTGGCATAAACCTTAAAATAAAAAAAATAAAATAATCATAAAATTATAAATAATTCATAAAAATGACAAATGAAATAAGCCATTAACATACTTTCTTGATTCATCATCTTAAGGTCATAAATTATTAATCTCAAAATTAAATGTTATTATAAAATGAAAGTTTGAAATGTGATTTATGGTAAAAACTAACTTAATGTTTAAATACGCCATAAGGATCAAGATATACGATGATCTCATCCTCACTTGCATTTTCTTAACAAATGTCTTCATATGTAATAATTCCGTCATCCTCATATTCTATCTCATCATAATCTTCATAATATTCTTCAATTATTACATTTTTTCTCTTACTCTTTGTATCTAATAACATTTGATTCAATATAATCTAAAGTAAAATAATAACTTATTGACACAATAATGTATTTCATTATACTTATTATTTTTTTAATTCTTGAAGCTCTTGCTCTACTTTGCTTCTTTTTTTTAAACTATAATGCATAGATACAAACACAGTGACATGGATACGACATCACACGGACACAAAACAAATCAATTATTGAAAATGTAGGACACAAACACGAGTTAGACAAAATATTATAATTTTAATTTATTAAATATGGTGTATAAAATTTAATAAGCAAAATATTTAAAATAATTGAGAAATAAAAAAATAATTTAAGAAGGATTTGTGCTTAAAATAATTAATATTAGGATGTCGAGAGTCAAGTGTCGATGCCGTGTTAGACTTCGAGAAGGGCGACGACTATGGTCTTGATTGTTTGGCATCATTGTTGTGTAATAGACATTGAGCATTGAGATCAGATGATGTCGGTCGTCGATGTTAAGATGACATTCGATAAAGTTGGGATGTCCAGATGACGCGTGGGCATGATTCCGGGTTTAGAAACTGCTAGCACCTAGCGTCAATGTCAACACATATTAAGACTTTGATTTTAAGATGGTTTTAAAATATTGATGTTATGACAACATTGAATGTCAATATTGAAATGACTTTAATCGTTATTATGAAGTATTAGCTGCAAACTACTAGATAGATATGAAAATTAGAATGTTCAGGGAATGAGGTGTTGAGTGCGGGCAATTGATTTGGGGCTATGGAGATGAAATAAAAAAATTTCATGAAGTATTTTAGTTGTGCATGAACAATTTATTTTTAATATTTTTTTAATTGAAGACATCTTCAACGTGTTCGACATATGAAAGAGACGTGCCGGATGCATGTCGTGTTTCATACGTGTCATACATTGCATACCTCTTTGAGAAGTGGCGGCGCATCATAGCTTTTAAATGGTTGTGAAGTAGAAATTGCTTCTAATTTAGTTGCCATTTCAATGTTAGCATTGAGATCTTATTTCTCCTTATTCTAGAGGGCTATTTCTTCTTTTTCAATTTTATATCTTTCACGATTTTTTGCGTCATTAATTCATTATCAGATAGCGTATTATCAACAATTAAAAGTTTTATTTCATTATCATCATTTATTTATCTATGTAATTTGAGGTGTTTATTTTCCAAGTTTCATTTGTTGAAGCCAATTTGTTTATTCGTTATGTAACCAATTCGTTTCTTTTCTTTGTATGAATTTGGTGGAATGTGTGCTCACATGCAGAATTTGAACAAGTAAGATTAAGAACTTTCATTGCAAGTGCCTTAAGCTCAAGCACATCATCGCTAAATTGTGCCCACTAATGTTTTAAAATAGAATGAAAAGGAAATTGTTTATATAATTAAGGTTGAACACTTAGGCATAAACTTTTAGATTTAAAATTATAAATGAATGCAATTTTATTAAGAGTGTATGTCTGGTTTGTTTGTTTGAGTTGCTCTAAATCTAAATATTCCATTTTTTAAATGGAAGTCATCATACAGTTGATCATTTGCTTTAAGATAGTCAGCCTCATGGACAAGTTTATCCATGCATGCGTATAAACTACTCTTAACCTTCATATCTACATGAAAAATCTTTATCATAACGAAATTGGGAATCCAAATAATATGCAGTTGTCATGCAAATATTATTATAGTTCTATGAGATAGCCAGTTTTCTATCTCCTTGCACTCGATTATGTTCCCACTCGCTCATCAATTTCCTTCTTGCCAATTTGTTGTGATTATTTTCTTTTCAACGACTTGCCAACTTGCATCACTCATCTTACCATTACTGATTTAATTAAGATTTTTTTTGAGATTGTGTTTCTTTGTGATGCAAGCAAAAATTTGGGAAGGGCCCCAAATTTTTGCAAGCAAAAGAGACTTCCTATAAATTAGAAGATTACATGAAGTACCAAAATTACAACATAAAATGACACTTAAATTGTAAACAACTTCACTTTAATAATATAAAAGACTTACAAACTTAGACACTTACAAATGACACAATAAAGACACCTAAACTTGCATTTCCTTGTTTGAGAAGAAGGATACAGGTGGGGTGGTCACTTGCGGATAGAAGAAATATATTAGAAGCCGAGACGAAGAGCGGAGAAGCTCGCAAGCTTTCCTAGACAAGGAGCGGAAGAAGTGACATAGCTTGCAAGCTATCCAAGAAAAACCCTCA
Source organism: Dendrobium huoshanense (assembly GCA_016618105.1). Taxonomy (NCBI): domain Eukaryota; kingdom Viridiplantae; phylum Streptophyta; class Magnoliopsida; order Asparagales; family Orchidaceae; genus Dendrobium; species Dendrobium huoshanense. The sequence continues at coordinate 953,969 of CM028360.1, read as the reverse complement.
GGTTTCTTTTCAAAAATCAGCACATAACCATCCATCGTTGTATCTTGTACAATTTATTTTGAATTGGGTCTGTTGAATCTCCATCTGTCCGAACCCATCTGTCCATTATAAGAGGGATTTCAAGATCTTCTGGATTGCATTCTTCTATGACTGAATCAATCTTTTTGTGATTTTTCATTTTTCTAAAAAAGACTCAACAAAACTTAAATCACTTGATAACAAGACTCACACAACAAATCGGGATTTGCTAATCCACTATGATACCAAATTTTTAAGCTCAACACCAAGCAGCCAAAGCCCAATCTGAGAGCAGCAAACAACCACAATCTGAGAACAACAAGCAGCCCAAGGACAAGAGGATCAAGATGAATTGAGCCCCCCCCTTTGCCTACATTAATTTTCCTCCGGTTGAAAATGCTCAGCTCTTGATGAGGAAGCTTTCGATTTTTTCCGAGGAGACAAAGTAGGTGCTTCAAGATCTTGAATTTTTGCTTCGTACTTCTTCAGGATCTTCTCTTGCTCCAGCTTGAATTGGGCTTGCAGAAATTTCTTCCTTTTCTCTAATTTGTCATCACATAAGTACATCCATCGTTGTATCTTGTAAAGTTCATTTTGAATTGGGTCTGTTGAATCTCCATCTGTCGGAACCCATCTGTCCATCGGAAGAGGGACTTCAAGATCTTCTGGCTTGCATTCTTTCATTGGATCACTATTTTTATCTATTTCCATTTTTTTTTCTAAAAGAAGACTCAACAAAATTTAAATCACTTGATAACAAGACTCACACAACACACACGACAAATGGTATGACTCACCAAGACTCACTCGACAAACTGGGATTTGCTAACCCGCTTTGATACCAAATTGATGCAAGCAAAAAATTGGGAAGGGCCCCAAATTTTTGCAAGCAAAAGAGATTCTTCCTATAAATTAGAAGATTACATGAAGTATCAAAATTACAATATAAAATGACACTTAAATTGAAAACAACTTCACTTTAATAATATAAAAGACTTACAAATTTAGACACTTACAAATGACACAATAAAGACACCTAAACTTGCATTTCCTTATTTGAGAAGAAGGATATAGGTGGGGTGGTCACTTGCGGGTAGAAGAAATAGATTAGAAGCCGAGACGAAGAGCGGAGAAGCTCGTAAGCTTTTCTAGACAAGGAGAGGAAGAAGTGGCATAGCTCGCAAGCTTATCCAAGAAAAACCCTCAGGTTTCTTTCCAAAAATCAGCACATAACCATCCATCGTTGTATCTTGTAAAGTTCATTTTGAATTGGGTCTGTTGAATCTCCATCTGTCAGAACCCATCTATCCATTGGAAGAGGGACTTCAAGATCTTTTGGATTGCTTTCTTCTATGACTGAATCAATCTTTTTGTGATTTTTCATTTTTCTAAAAAAGACTCAACAAAACTTAAATCACTTGATAACAAGACTCACACAACAAACCGAGATTTGCTAACCCGCTATGATACCAATTTTTTAACCCAATTCGAGAGCAGTAAACAACCACAATCTGAGAACAGCAAGCATCCCAAGGACAAGAGGATCAAGATGAATTGACCCCCCCTTGCCTACACTTTGCCAAACAGAGATTAACCTTCAACTTTTATCTTGGATTTTAAAATGACAATTTTGTGTTTATCATCTAACATAAACATAAATTTAATTCCCAACTTAAAGATAATTAACATATTTTACAGAATTTCATAGGGATTGCTACAGTGTCCTGAAGATATGCACGATATAATGTTATTAAAAAAAGGGTATATAACTTACATATCCATAATTAAAGTTACTGCTCTTTTAAACCTTTCTGAATTATTTTCAATATTAATAACATTTGAATAGGGACAGGTTTTCCTTCTTTAGCTGGGGATTGTTTGTGGATTACTTCAATTATACAAAATATTTATTTCTTTAGGGGATTATATAAAACTGTCAAGCCTTTGTTTTACTTGAACAGGTAAACGTGGTCATCATAAACATTGGGGCACAAGAATATACAAATATGGTGATGTTGATGTTTTACACTTTCTTTTATCAAATTTGAAGTGGTATTCTCTTCATCCCCCTTTTTTTTTCTGAATGGTGTCGAATTATCACTTATCCCTCCAACCCCAAGCATAATTTACCTACTGTCCTTCTTCACGGTTTATTATTTTTAGTGACTCAAGAAATTTTTGGATGGAATTTTTATAGGTGGGTCACCGAATACCTGATTGATGGCTTCAATTTCCACTCCCTACCATCAATGATGTACACACATAATGGGTTTGCAACTTTTTCTGGTCAAATGGAGGAGTAAGTGCTTTATCTGCCTTTTGATACAATGAAAATTAATTGTAATAATCTCTACTGATATTCACCAAATTGAATATTCTCTTTTATATCTGAACATGTCAGAAGAAGGCCCACTCTATATATGTTACCCAAGAAATGTGTGCAGCTGACTTGCTATGTACTTTTCAAAGTTATGCGTAATCCATTTTACCTTTGCATGTTAGGTTGTAACTAGAAAGAGGAATTGAAAGATCTTTCCCTAAATCATTTTATTACGCCTTATTATTTTTTTTTAAATAGCAAACTGTTTGCACAACTGTGGATCATCTACGTTGCCTTAATGGGGTTTTCTTGTTGAGATTTGGAGCAAACGAAAGAGGATGAAAGATTCTGATCTTGTCTTGTCTGTCTAATTCAGATCATCACAAAAATGACTGTTTGATGTGGACAATGCATCCCATAAAAAAAGAATGTTTTAGATGGATGTTCCTTCTAGTCGAGACAAACTTATAAGGATAACCGTATTTCTATGCTGTTCTAAGGAAATTTGCATATTATACAAATATGTCAATTAATCTAAAATACTTCCAGTCTGTGCATTTCATAAGATTATGGAAAAAAATACGGACTTCGTAAATCTTTAATGCATGTACACGATTTACTTATTATCCTTCTATATATATATATATATATATAAAACTTCTTTCGAAGTTGCAACTTGAGGTATTGGAACCAGAAGGAATTATCAAGGACAGGGGATTAGGTTTTCTGAGCAGGAATTGAGAATGATGGAATCTTCTCTTGAGAGAGAGCATTGCTAGCCTACTTTGGAAATCATGCATTAGGATTTTTAACAGTTTGTCTGCCCCTTAAAATTCATGCCAAAGGAAAAGGGAGAGCTTAATGGGGCATCTTAAACCAAACCGTAAGAGACAAAACATGGTGGCATTTAATTTATGTAGATATCAACTTAAGTGTTATATCATAAGGCTTCTTATTTATTAAAAAGCAGGAGTCAATCTATATCTATCCATGATTCTAACAAAATGTAACAATTCAGAAAATTTTATCCTATATATTTTTCTTCCATTTAAATTATGCATTGCCTTAACCTTTTGAAGCTCTTTTGTAGGATGTAATCTTGTCTAATTGTTTAAAATAAGAAAATGAAGATAGCCATAACTTAAGTCAAGGGAAGATTCTATTGGATTTCTCCTAGTGTGGCCAATCATTAAGGATAAGGAGAAAATGGAGTGAATTTTGTATAGATTCCTTGATTAAATCCAATTGAGCTTCTTTCCTCTCTCTTCTTGGCCAACCCTCCTCTTTAATTTTTAAATGCAAATTTGCAAGTTAGACGAACCTTCATTTATATTTGTAAATTTATTCTTGTAAAGTCGATATTCGAATTTTTTTTGAGATCATCTTTGGTAACAACTCCGCATTTTATCATTTTTTTTCGTGCAAATAAGAGCTTATTTTCTTCCATTTTTGGAACCTATTCTTTCATTTCTTCCTCCCAATAGCCAATCTAACGCCTTTTTAGCAGGCTACTATAATTTGTTTTTCATCTTTTGATGCTTGTTGATCAACAACTAGGATTAAGTTTTTATTTTCATCAGGAAAAGGGCTCTAGAATTATTTTTGGAATCCTCTAGTTTGGTGTTCTCATTTAAAAATGGAAAAGTGGATTGACAAACTCTATGTTCTCTCTCTCTCTCTCTCTCTCTCTCTCTCTCCCCCTGTGTGTGCAAGATAATTTTTATTGTTTTCTAAGGAAGATATCATTTCGATCCCATAAATAGGGACTACATAATATTATATGAGATATATCCACTAAGTAGAGCTGTAAGGGGGGGGGGGGGGAGGTATTTTAAATTTAATTATTTTTTAAAAGTTTTGTTTGTAGCATTAATAGAAATTTGATAATTTATTAATTTAAATTTAATATTGATTTATTTGTTTATTCATTCCTCATCTTGACTGCACGGTCTTGCCAACGTGTACTCAGCAGCTGCACGATCTTGGCTGCACAACAACTGCTTAGTCTTGATCTGACTTGGCTAAGGCATCACACACTGCATGCCACCTTGGCTTCCTCGAAAAGCCACACAACAGCCGCCTGCCTTGTCTTTATTGCATGAGAAGCCACACACCTTGTCTTCCTCTCATAGAAGCCACGCACCTTGCTATAATAATAATAAGAAGAAGAATAATCTTAATAATAATAATAATAATACTGATAATGATAGCGATAATAAGGGCTAAAATGTCACGTGGTTTGGTTTTCAGGCACATTTCATGGTGGAAAACTTTTTTATTTAACAAAAACGTCTTCCAGAATTTTTTTCTATGGAAATGCTTTTATATTTTTTAACTGTTTGTGATTATCAGTATAATTTGTTTTACTTTAATCACCTATTAGTGCTTCTACATAAGTTCGTCATCTGCTTTGGCTTTTTTACTTTTTTTAATGTATATTTTTCTGGTGTCTCCTGTTATATAGTATCACTTATGTAATGCTTTCATGCATCTGTAACATTGAGTGGCCTTTTTCTTAATAGGTATTGCAACCAATATGTTGATAAGGATGCTTTAATCTATCTAATTTTGGCAAATGAGATGCTCCATGAAGTTCATCCAAACATTATAACTATAGCAGAGGATGTAAGCTATCTTTTCTTTCTTGGCTCTTTTGTTTTGCTTATATCTTGTGTTTGAGCTTACATTAATCTTATGCTGGAATGTTTGTATTAGTCATAAAAACTGCCAGTATCTCTGCCAATCAGAAGGCCAACTGATGCGAGCAAAAAATTAGGATAACCTCCTAATTTTTTGCAAGCAATATAAAACTTTCCTAGGTAATAGAAAATACAGAAAATACTCAAAAAGTCACTTTTATAATTTAATAAAAGACTTACAAATGACACATAAACAACTACAAACTTTGACATAACATGAAACACCTAAAGTTGCATTCCATCTATTGCTTTGAGAAGAAGGATACATGTGGGGTGGTCACTTGCGGAGAGACGAACAAGATAAGAGATCGAGATGAAGGAGGAGATGCTCGCAAGCTTTCCTAGACAAGGAGAGGAAGAAGTGGCATAGCTCGCAAGCTATCCAAGAAAAATCCTCAGGTTTCTTTCCAAAAATCATCACATAACCATCCTTTTTAAGCCTCAAAACAGCCCCTATATATAGGAAGAAAGGGGAGGCAAAACCACCAAAACACATTAAATATCTCAATTAAAAAGAGGGAAATGAAAGGCCAAAAGACACATAACAGCCAACAAAAATTCTGCACAGAAAACAGGGAAGCAAACCATGGAAAACCCCACCAGTAGCCACGAGAAACCAGCCAGCAAGGGACCCGAAGAGCCAGCACAGGAGACAAGGAAGCATTTCACGGGAAAAATAGCCAGGAGGGGAAAACCGAGAGGGAGGACCACGGGAACAGCAACAAACAGTAGAAACCAAAAACATCAAGCAACCCAATGCCTTAATTCCTTTGAAGAAATCAAAGAGACTTAAGAAGGGGAAGAGACATGAGTAGGGAAACCAAAGAGTCTTTAGAGAGGGGAATAAAGGAGGGGGAATGAATCTATTTGGCAATAAATACACAAATTATGAGGTGAATAATAAGAAGAGGCTCATTAATGAGCTGACTCTAGTAGAACTTAAAAAAATTTCATCTCAACTTGTTTTGACACTCCCCCTCGCCTACATCACCAACCTGATATTTCCACACTGTTTATGATAAATTACGTTATCTGGCCTTTCTTGTATAATTTAATAGATACTTGTGCATTTTTATGGGGATTTGGAGCTTATTATCCTAAAATAGGAAGGACATAGCACATGCCTTTAATGACATTGATAACATATGATTGAATTTTTAATTTGAAACATGTTCATCAAGTCAAAATGCTTAACTAATTTGTTTTAAATTGAAAATATTGTTGTGCTGGCACCAATGGGCTGGTTGGCTTACACAAGGGGTGTGTCTTTATAGCGTTCACTGTGTGTATGCATGCATGGGTCTTTTTGTATGTGTGTTTCTCTCTCTCTCTCTCTCTTATATATATTATTTATAAGATACATATATTTATGAGAATGATCTTAATGCTAGTATATTGGAATTCAAAGATGACATTGAACCAAACTTATGAGATTTTGTAGATAGCACAGATATATGGTAATATTGACATTTAAACAACTCTAAACCAAAAAAACTAGAGTTTGTGTTCTTTTATGCATTCCTAGTGTAGATCCTTCTGCTTGTACCTATAAATTTCAACTGATTGAAATAGTGGTCATAGAAAATTACAGAAAATAATTTACCTACTGCTAGTTGTGGACAAACGCTTAATTTTTTTTTTTTATAGGCAATATTAACTTATAATCCAAACATCATTGTGTTCATCAAACCTAACTTGGTGTTTTGGTAATAGTGTGTAAGCGAATTTTCCTCTGTGAGCAGTAGCGGCATAGTTTGTAAGAATTGATCCTTAAAGTTGATCATGTTACTAGATGTAAATCTTAGTAAATAATTAAAGCACCTTGATTATTTTTTCCTTGATTTATTGATGCCTTTTTTATTTTATGAAATTTTTATTTCAATTTAAAAAATTTGCATCTTTTTGTTAGATAAAATTTGTGGTTGTTTATTTTGTCAAAACCTTTGATGTACTGGATTATTTATCAGTCATGATTTTCTATTTCTGCTGGTTCTTAAACCATTTGGTGTTGGGTCTGACAACTTTGCTGGATTCTTGTATCTACAATAATTGTTTTTCAATCCCACTTACCTGCATCGTGAACTAAATATATAACTTGTATCTATGCATAGCTTTCTTTGAATTGGCTTTAGTTTTCCTTCGTACAGGCAACGTTTTATCCTGGATTATGTGAACCAACTAGTCAAGGCGGATTGGGATTTGACTATTGGGTAAATGTTTCTGCCTCCGAGATGTGGTTATGGCTTCTAGTGCATGTTCCTCAGCATGAGTGGAGCATGAATAAGGTATCCCTTGAGAACTTTTATTTACACTGATGTTTAAAAGAGGAAAATCGGCACAATTCAAAAAAAGAAAAAGGAAAAAAAGAAGAGCAATTACAATAGTTTATTTTTACGCTGTCTAGTAATGAAGTAAACATGTATCTCTAAGGAGCCTTTTTTCCATTCTATGTTAGATTTATATGCGTTATAGGAATATTTGAGCACAATAAACTAAGTTTGAGCATATCCTAGTTTTGTAAAGAGATTTGTGAGCTCTTGACTTTTGATGTAAGAGTCAATATTAAGGTTCTAACTTCCTGTTTTTTTTTTTTTTTTTTCAGCAGAATGTTGTTTCCACCCAATCTAAACATCAGTTGTTTTGCTCAAATCATATTAGTGTGATTTTTCTTGTTTGTAGTTGTATTAACAAAATCTATTTGTTGATGGATCATGAGATCCCCAAGTTAACCAATTAAGATAGAGATTTTTGAGCATGCGGAATAATTCTAACACTTGGATTAATCCTTTTATGATCCTTAGATTTCAATCCATATGCCTACTTTTTTTTTTATAGCCGCTAGCCCCTGTTGGGATTTTTTTTTCTTTTTTTGTAAATAGCTTTAATTTATTTTATTGCGAGCCTTTTTGAGAAGTCTATAAATACCTTCATACTTCGTACAAAATCAAGCAATAAACTTTAAAAGTAGTTTTTTTTTTTCTACATTTTAATATTTCTAGATAGTATCAGAGTGAGGGTAGTGTTTTTGTCTTTCCACATTTTTTTCCATTTTTCCTTTTTTGTCAAGATTCTTCCTTCTATTTGTTAGTGTTGGTTTCTTTGACTCCTTATCTATGGAGTCAACAATCATAACTAGTAAAAATTAGACTACAGGAGAGCTCCAGAAGCTATAAGCCTTATATTGCTTAAATGAAAAAAATGTATCTAAAGTGGTCCCAATTTGTGAAGACAATTCCAAAAGTAAAGAGAAAGATCCATCATATTATGGATCCATCCTTTGCAGTTAGAAGACTCAAAATTTATACTTCGAGATAAGCGAATTTCATGGTCATGACGTAACTTTGGAATAACAAGATGCTTGAAATCAGTGGGCTATATATGTTCCTCTCTATGATAAAAAGATTGGGGCGCTATCAAATAAATGTATTTAAAAGTGAAGGATGATTTCCTCATCTACGAGATCAAAAGTAAAATTTCAACAATCAAACAAGGTAATCTTTTTGTTATTGAGTACTTTAATGCAATGAAGGTTTATGGACTCAAATTGGATTATTACCATGATATCAAGATGACATGTTATGATGATGTATGATTCTCAGGCAATTTGTAAAAAAGAGAAAGGGTTTATGTGTTCTTTGTATGAGTTAATAATGATTTCAACTAAGTTCTTATCCAAATCTCAAGTAGAGAAAACCCACCTTCATTAAATAAGATTTTTTCTCTCCTACGAGCTGAAGAAGGATGATATTACTTGATGTTTTGGTTTTTGAAACATTTGTGACGAAACTACTGAACTCTAAAGGTAAGGAATTTATTGCTGTAGACTCTTTTCTTAAAGTAGTGCAAAAGCCTTCTTCCAAAAATAATCGAGGGTACAATTACTGCAAGAAGAAATGATATGTTAAAGAAAAATATTGGAAACTTCATTAAAAGCCACCAAACTATGGTGGAAATAAAGGTCACAAAAAAGGGGTAGGCCTCCAGACTTCTAATTATTTTATTTTTCAGCACTCCAAATAATTCTTCTTACACTTGGACTCTAGATTTAGAAGCTACTGATTATATGACCAAGCTTGCCAACCTTTTTCAAATCTACATTCCCTTTCTCGATAATAGAAAAATGAAGTGCTTAATGATATTCTAACTGCTTTTGCAGGTAAAAAAAATGTTTCAATTTCCTCCACATTTACTCTAAATAATGAACTGCATGTTTCCCAAATTATAATAAATATTCTATTAATTTATAAAATAACTAAAGACCATAATTTCAAGATAATCTTTTTGTTACTTAATGTGTATTTTAGGACCTCGCTACTGAGGAGATGACTGAGCAAGCTAGATAAAGGATGAGTTATATCTTGTTGACGATGAAAATCACTTGATATGTTCCTTCATTTCCACCCTTAGCATAGAAGCCATGTTGAATATCTTATAATTTTAGGACAACTTTTTTTCTAAACTCTACAATTTATATTTTCTTCTCTTTTTTTTTTTCTTAATATAAACTTGAAATGTCATTATGCTTAAGGGAAAAGGAGTCAATAATGCTTATATTCAAATCATTAAAGATATGTATGCAGGAGCTATTACTTGTGTTCAAACACAAGGTGGTTTAACCAAGTATTTCCCTATTTCGGTTGGGTTACATCAAGGATCATCCTTAAGCCCATATCTTTTTGCTTTAGTCATGGATGTCTCACTGGACATTTGCAAGAGGATGTACCTTGGTGTATGCTTTTTGCTGATGATATTCTTCTTGTTGATAAGACTAGAGAGGCAGTTGAAGGTCAACTTGAATTATGGAGGTTAACCTTAGAGTCTAAAGGTTTTCGCTTGAGTAGATCTAAAACGGAATATATGGAGTGTAATTTTAGTAGTAATAGACCTAGTGAGGGGATTGTGACTTTGGGCGATCAAGTCATTAATAAGAGTACACGTTTTAGATATCTTGGATCTATTGTACAGAGTGATGGTGAAATAGATGGGGATGTTATATATCAGCAGAATTCAAGTTGGATGGTTGAAGTGGAGGAATGCATCGGGCTTGTTATGTGATAGAAATATACCCCTCAAACTTAAGGGAAAATTCTATAAGATGGTAGTGAGGCCTGCAATGCTTTATGGTGCCGAATGTTGGCCATTAAAAGAGAAGCATAATACTAAGTTAAGTGTGGCAGAGATGAGGATGCTCAGGTGGATGAGTGGCTTTACCCTTAGAGATAGGATACGAAATGAGCATATACGTGAAAAGGTTGGAGTAGCTCCACTAGAAGATAAGATTAGAGAGAGTCGCCTTAGATGGTTTGGTCACATAAAAAGGCGGCCTTCCGATGACCCTGTTAGGAGAGTAGAGGTATTAGATTTGACTTGTGTTAAGAAAGGTAGGGGTAGAGCTAAAAAGACTTGGTTAGAAAATATTAGGAATGACCTTTCTTTATTAGATTTAAACGAGAATTTGACTTTTAATAGGACACAATGGAGAAAAAAGATTCATGTAGCCGACCCCACGTAGTGGGATAAAGGCTTGATGTTGTTGTTGTTGTATAAACTTGAAATATTTTTATTGTGAGACTTATGAAATTGCCAAATATCTTTGCATTATTTTTTCTTGACAACGATTCTAGATTATTTACTCCTTTTCTAATTATCTACTTTAATATTTTGGGATCTAAAATCTCCAATATTTTTGAAGCTATAGCAGTTGTCACCTTCATTGATGATTGCACTCTGATGACTTATGTAATATCTTATTAAATAAAAATTTGATATTAGCATTATTCTCTTCATTTTTATTGGCATGACACAAAAATAATTTAATACTAACATTAAGGTATTTTAGATTGATAATGCTCTTGATTACTTTAATCACATATTATCATTTTTCTTTCAAAAAGAATGTTTCATACTTTAATCCTCCTATCCTGACACTTAATAAAATAGATTGATAGAAAATCAAAATTATTATCTTATGAAAATAACCAAGATATTTCTCTTTTAGAATCAAGTGCAAAAATGGTACTATGGAGCAGTCTTAATTTCCATGTACACAATTAATAAATTACTCTCAAAAGTAATTGGCTTTAAAATTCTTTTAAATTGTCTTGCTTAATTTTTCCCCACAAATAAATTCCTCTAAAAAATTCCTCCAAAAATTTGCATGCATTACACATGTCTACATCCACAAATAAAATATGGGTAAAATTGATCCTAGAGCTTTGAAATATGTCTTTATTGGACATTCCTTCACTCAAAGGGGTATAATTATTATCATCATAACACAAAAAATTTCATTTCAATCGTGAATGATCCATGCAACAATGTTTTCCTATATTGCGGATGCTAAAGAAGAAGTCTATGTGGATCAACCACTTGGTGTTGATTGTTCTTTCACAAAAAACAAAGTGTTTAAATTAAAAAAAATATTTTTTGGCCTTGAACAATCTTCAAGAGCATGGTTTGGTATAATATTCACATAAATCATGAACGAAGCTGGATACAAACAAATCCAAGGAGATGATGCCCTCTTCATAAAGTACTAAAAATGGTTATATCTCAATTCTCATCATATATATGATAATGTAATTATTATAGGTGATGACAATAGGGAAAAGGAGTCTTTGGGAAAAATTGATGAAGAATTTGAGAACAACGAGTTGGGCAAACCTAAATATTTCTTAGGAATAGAAGTTGCTAAAAAAAGGAAAAAATATGCTTCTCTCAATAAGAATATGTTATGAATTTATTAAAATAAATAAAAATAGTTGATTGCAAACTTTGTGAAGCTCAAGCTGAACAAGGTACAAAATTGGATACCAATGAAGTTGAAAAAGAAGTACACATGCACCGACAATATTAAAGATTACTTAGAAAAAATGATATATTTTTATCGCGTTAGTCCAAACATTGTATTTGTAGGGAATATCATCAGTTAATTCATGCACAAACTCAAAGAGTCCTACCTTCAAGCTACTTATATAATCCACATATACCTTAAATCAAGTCATGTTAAAGGAATCCTCAAAACAAAGCAAGATACTTTACAAATGTAAGGCTATATTGATGCATATTAGGCAAGATGACAAATGGATATAAGATACACAATTGGATACTGAAAATAAATGGGTGGACATCTCATATTATGGAGGAGCAAAAAGCAAATGCTTTTTTTAAAATTTAGTTTTCAATTTGAATTTAGAGCCATCACTCAAGGAATCTGTGAACTTCGGTGGATCAAAATCATTTTGGAATATTTTAAAAATAAACTAGAAAGTTTCAATGTAAATATATTGTGGTAATAAATATGCTATCAATTCTGCTTACGATCAAGTACAATATGATCATATTAAGCACATAGAGGTGGATTGACATCTGATGAATGAGAAACTAGTAAGTGGGTTGATTTGTACTCTATATATGCTAACATGACATCAACTTATAGATATTCTCATCAATGGACCCTATAAACCACTTCTAAAAATATTATTAGCAAATTTGAAATAGTAGATTTACATCATTCAGTTTGATGGGGGGTTTTGAAGGATTGTGGGACCCAAAAGTCAAACAATCTTGATATGGATCATTGAACAATCAAATTAAGGGTTTTAACCAATGTTGCAAATAGTGTAATTAGGTATTGATGCATCTTTTGTCAGTGAGGCGTGGAATAAGCCTCAAAATTCATAAATTGCGTAAAGTGAAATGAAGGCTAGAAGTGATTTTTTGCATAATAACTAGATAATATACTAAAGAATGACATATAATAGGAAGAGGAAGGAGGTGGCTATGAAGGTTGACTTGTATGCAAACACTTGCGATAGAAGCGGTGATGATAGCTGCGTGCCTTGGCCTTGGGCTCGTAGGGTGTGTGAACGTGTTGGTGTTTAGAATAGGTTTAAAGTCTTTAATTTAAAGCAAATATCATGAGATATATGCTTCAAGTCGGTGTGGCGAGGCACGCCTCAGCCCAACCAAGGCATACACCTCAAAACAAATGCTTAAGGCGCATTGAAGCATCTTATCTATCCCAAAGTTGCACTGAGGCGCACCTTGTATTGCACAATTTAAATTGTTGGATCAATCCTCTTATGGCTCTTAGATTGTAATCTGTTTAACTCTTCTTATTCTTGCCATTGGCCCTTTTTGGGGATTTTTTTAATAAATAATTTTGATTTATATTCATGGTAAGTTTTTTGTAGAAGCTTATAAATGCTTTCACATTTTGTATAGAATTAAAGAATAAATTCAAAGCAGCTTTTTATTTTTGTACTATTATACTTTTTTGCACTATCTTTAATTAAAAAATCATTTGCTTCTCAACTAGTTTGAAGTTTCTACAAAAAAATTTTTCCTCCTTAATATAATTTATTTGATATGGAAAGAGTAAGAGGAGGCTTTACTACTTTACTTATATCATCATAGATATGACAGAATTTAGGGGACATGACATAGGCGTTGATGAAGATGCTCCTGGTTCATTGTTGGTATGCCCAGGCTCTCTCTTTTGTAGTACCAGAGTTTTAGACAAGCCACCTGAAGGACTAGTTTTGCCTCTTCTTTTACATTGCTTTCCAATATAAAAATTACCTATCGTATTATTTGGGTACTTGTATTAGGTTGCATTAGATAAAATTTTTTTAGAATTATTTGTCGGAGGTTTAATACCTTCGGCAACTCTTAACATAAATGAATGAAAAGTATGGATTTAGAAAGCTGACCCCAAATAGTTAAGAGGAAGGTTTGAAAAGAAAAACTTTCGTTGTTTTGTATTTCCCTTGACATAAAGGAGTTAATACAGGGAAGACTCAATTACCACCTAATGACATTAGATAATGCTTTACATAAATACATCTAAGTCATTTTTCACAATTCATGTATTCCCCCATGTTGGAGTACGAGATCATGTCCCAAGCTTGTTATAATTGTAGTTTATTTGAGGGCTTCTTAAATACTAATTGAATATATCTGCTAGCTGGCCATTTGAGTTGAAAAAAAAAAGAAAAAGAAAAAACACTAGCAATTCTCCTTACAAGAATATTTTCTCTCGTAAAATGATGTTCAATTTGTATGTGTATCATCTTAAGAAAGCATATTATTCTCTATTTTTCTCTCGACATTCATATTATCCGAATGATCTACAAGTACATTTGCTAAAGTGGTTGGTTTACATACATTTATACTGTGGAGGAGCCCCCTATTACCTTTATTTGCTTGTTCATCTATTAGTCTACCACATTTGCTAAAGTGGTTGGTTTACATACATTTATACTGTTGAGGAGCCTCCTATTACCTCTATTTGCTTGTTTAACATCATCTATTAGTCTACTACTTCTAGCAGTCAACGTATACTATTTGGTTATAGTTTTAGCAAACTAATAAAAGTTGATGCTGCTACTGCCATGCCAGTGACCATTTGTGGTCCATTTCTGCTTATTTGGATTGAGAGGTATGGATTTACACTTCCTTAGGGGTTTATTGGCAAAAATGAAATTTAAAAGTTTTATCTCTTATCGTAAGTCCTGCTAAATTTTCAGACATGTCTGTATTGATGCTTCAGGGCATATTTAGAATTAATGAAATCTTCTCTAGGATTCTTACTCGTGGGGTTGTCTCTTTTGATAATATTGTGGACAAACAAGATTTTTGTGCTGCAAATACTCTTATTCAATTGGAGTACAATATTCTCTTTTACTTGATCCCTTTGGGGATATGCCTTGATATTAATCTATAATCTTCTTTTGAAATGGTACTTTTACTTTTTGATTGTTTGTTTGTTGATATTGTCCCCCATCACCTCTAATTTCATTTTCTTTGGATGTTGGAACTACCGGTTCCTCTAGGTTCGTGTCTAGGCTAGACACATGTTAGCCTGTTGTGGGTTTATAGTTACTCATGCTATTTCTTATTCTTGTGAAATTATACATATGTTCTCCAATGCTACGTTTGATTGTTTTGAAGTAGAGGTTGTTGATGATTCATGCTCAATCTAGTCTTAAGGCTCTATTTTAAGTTTTTCTTGTTTCATGAAAGAGTTTTGCTTGTGTTTTCTCATTGAGGCACTGATCGGAGAGTGGGAAAACTCTCCATTTGTCTAGATTCAGTTGGTTCTAAGCTAGGCATAATGATAAGCTTCTTAATCTACATCAAAAAGGGGAAGGCACATTTTCAGCAGGAGTAGAATCCTTAAGGGAAAAGAAGAATAAGAGAGATTAGAAAAAGGTGAAAACATAAAACTTTTTTCTTGAATTCAATTACAACATTTAGGGTTTATTTATAGAGGTTTACATAAATCAGTTTTGGCTTTAATAGAGATTTAGGCCAGCTAGTTTAATACAAGTAAAATAAAATAATTAAAAAATGGGTTTGAGATCGGTTTAATACTGAAATAAATTGCACCATCAGTTTTTGTAGTCGGCTAGTTGCTGTAGTGCTCCCAATCTTTGAAAGATTTTGATGCAATAAAATAATAGCGCAAAGGCACAACCTTCCTTTCTTAAAATATAGACAAACATAAAAAATATAACAATAATATTAAAACAAAGGCACACTACAACTTATAAAAACTTAAGAAGAAAGATACAATGGAAGGGTAACTTGTGGAGAGAAGAACTAGGTAGAAGGCTTAGAAGAAGTAGGGAAGAAGAAGCTCTCAAGCTTTGGAAGAAAATCCTCAGGTTTTTGGAGACAAAATAAGGTTCAACAATCTCCTCCAACGGCAGCCAACAACCCCCTATAAATAGGGAAAGGGAACCAACAATCACTTAAAGCAGTCGCCCAAATCAACCAACCAAAACAGAGGGAAATACCCAGGAAAAAGGCACGGCCAGCCCATGAACCGAACGGACAAACAACCCAACAACCAGCCATAATCGGAACAACCAAAAAACCCAACATAAACCAAGGAAAAAAAGCACGTCAGGCTCAGAAACCAAACAGCCAGGTGCCCAACAGCTAGCCAAACACCAAATAGCAAAAAGGAATTGGGCAAAGCTCATTAAGCTAATTTTATCCCAACATTAAATGCCCAAGGAGATGTTTTTTTGCTTACATCATATTTTCTTCCTTCTTTTTCTATGATTGATTTTAAATTTTTATTATCTTGATAATGGTTTTCTGAATGTTCATCAATTCTTGACATTATTGTTACACTATCTTTGTATCCAAATGAATTTATTGTTGCTTTACGCATAATAATCCTCATTATTTTGATATTTTAATGTTAGCAGGTGTCTGAATGTTGACTTGCTTCCCTCCACTTGGATGGATAGAATTCGCAACATTTTATGTTTTTTTAATCCATTGTAGTTTTTTTTTATTTAGGATAACTGATTTATGTAATTGCTTATTCATGTCATATTTTCAATGACTAGTTATAAAATTTCTTTTTTTAATATATATATATATATATATTGATAAGGACCTCAGAAGATCAACAGCTACGATTTGGAGTTTATTTTATTTTTTATGTCTTATGTACTAGTTTATTTTTATTTTTTTATGATTCCCATTTTACCCCTAGGGGTGGTCATATGGTGTTGTAGCCTGAAGGGCATTTTAGTCTTTGTTTCTTTTCTTTTCATGAGGTCTATTTATAGGCTAGCTCACTTGTAATTTGGGATAATGATTTATATGAAAATTTCAGCTTTTGCTGTTGGATTTCTTTGTGAGTTTTAGAGAGAGTGGTGATGCCTAAGAGAGGCTCAAACGAAGTACCCAACATCCACCATCGGTGAGCTCTTGGTTTTTCCTATCTTTCCCTCTTGTCCCCTTTGTCCTCCCCTTCCACCGCTGGCAACACCCATCCCCATTTCCTCTTCTACCTCACGGTCAACCCTTTTGATGCGGACATCCGACGATGGACGATATTCTCAGGAAGAATTGAAGATCGACGGCCGAGATCACTCCGTTTTATTTTAGTTATTTAATTTTGCAATTTTCCCTTTTTACCCTTTTATTTAAGAGTCTTGTCTTATGTATGCCCAAGAAGCAAATGTGTCTTTTAGTTTCTTTTGAGGCCTATATATAAAGGCCCCTTCTCTTGTATTAGGGATGATGGAATTATAATAAAATTTTGTATTTGCACTAGTGTTCTTTGGGAAAAACCTTGGGTGATATTCCTATGGGAGGAATTCATAGCTTCCACCAGCCACAGGATGTGTTTGGGCTCGTGGCCTGAAGTCCCTTGGTGAAGGGCAACATAATACCCGTCAGTCTTTGGAAGAGTCCGAGACTCGCGGTTTTCTTTGTTTTTATTTATCCTTTTTTTTTTCTAATCGTCATATGCATCCTCTCTCCAATCCCGCCGGCTTCATCCCCTCCTCCACCTCAAACTCACTGGCTTCTTCCTACAACCCTCTCTTCTTCCCCACCGAAATTTCCCATCCCCCTTGTAAGCCTAACCGGCCATCTTCCTTCCCTCCCCCCCCCCCCTCCAAATTCCCTCCATGAATTTTGAATTTCAAAATTCAAATCTCCCTTAATTATCTTTCTAAAGTAGCTCATATCAATTTGGAAAGTGTCTTTATTTGAAATCAATTCTCCTTTTGAATTTCAAATACTTTTCTCTTTGATAATCCTTAATTAGGAAGCCTCCCACAATTTTATCTTATATTCAAAGCATTCCTATTTTATACATCTTAATTTGGTAACAAATTTGAATTCAAAATTCAAATTAATTTGAATTTGAATTTGTTTCCTAAATTTAGATTTGATTTAAATTAATTAAATTAGGTCCAATTAAATTTTTGATTGGATTTGATTTCAATTAATCTTCCTCAATTTCGGTTTCCAATCAAGGCCCACTTTAATTCTATTTCCCTAAGCCCTCTTCTCTTTCTACCCACCACCCCCTCTCTCCCATATTCTCTCTCTCTACTTGATTAATGCTTATTCATTGAGGCCCCCAATTTCTCTCCTATTTTAATTAATTCCTTCCTAAAAAAATGGAACTCCATTTAAGGAATTAACTAAGTACCTCTTCCCTCCCTTTTCCATTTAGTTTGAAATTCAAATTTCAAATGACCCTCTTCCCCCATATCTGTTCTACATCAGTTTGGTATCAGAGCATGGTTGCACGGGATGCGAACTCGACGGAGTCGAGCTCTTTTCCACCCGGGAGAATGATGCGGACATCCGACGATGGACGATATTCACTGGAAGAGTTGAAGATCGATGACCGAGATCACTCCGTTTTATTTTAGTTATTTAATTTTGCAATTTTTCCTTTTTACAATTTTATTTAAGAGTCTTGTCTTATGTAAGCCCAAGGGGCAAATGTATCTTTTAGTTTCTTTTGAGGCCAATATATAGATGCCCCTTCTCTTGTATTAGGGATGATGGAATTATAATAAAATTTTGTGTTTGCACTTGTGTTCTTTGGGAAGAACCTTAGGTGAGATTCCTATGGGAGGAATCCATAGCTTCCACCAGCCGCAGGATGTGTCCGGGCTCGTGGCCTGAAGTCCCTTGATGAAGGGCAACGCAATACCCGTCAGTCTTTGTAAGAGTCCGAGACTCGTTGTTTTATTTATTTTTATTTATCCTTTTTTTTCTAATCGTCATCTCTATCCGCTCTCGAATCCCGCTTCATCCCCTCCTCCACCCAAACTCGTCGGCTTCTTCCCACAACCCACTCTTCTTCCACCGAAATTTCCTATCCCCTCCTAAGCCTAACCGGCCATCTTCCTCCCCTCCCCCCCTCCAAATTCCCTCCATGAATTTTGAATTTCAAAATTCAAACCTCCCTTAATTACCTTCCTAAAATAGCTCATATCAATTTGGAAAGTGTCTTTATTTGAAATCAATTCTCCTTTTGAATTTCAAATACTTCTCTTTGATAATCCTTAATTAGGAAGCCTCCCACAATTTCATCTTGTATTCAAAACCTTCCTATTTTATACATCTTAATTTGGTAACAAGTTTGAATTCAAAACTCAAATTAATTTGAATTTGAATTTGTTTCCTAAATTTAGATTTGATTTAAATTAATTAAATTAGGTCCAAATAAATTTTTGATTAGATTTGTTTTCAATTAATCTTCCTCAATTTCGGTTTCCAATCAAGGCCCACTTTAATTCTCTTTCCCTAAACCCTCTTCTCTCTCTACCTGCCACCCCCTCTCTCCTATATCCTCTCTCTACTTGATTAATGCTTCTCCATTAAGGCCCCCAATTTCTCTCCTATTTTAATTAATTCCTTCCCAAAAAAATGGAAGTCCATTTAAGGAATTAATTAAGTACCTCTTCCATCCCTTTTTCATTTAGTTTGAAATTCAAATTTCAAATGACCCTCTACCCCCCATATCTGTTCTACATCACCTTCCCCCTTGTCCCTACAATCCCACAGACCTCCCTCCCCCATGACACCACCTAGATGCCGGTCAAGGCCACCCGCCACCGCTTTCTCTGCTCGGTTCACCCCACCACCTTAAGCCACCGGTCATCCTGAACCCCATACCCAGCCGCCGGTATCCCCATCACCCCTTGGATCCCACATTAAATTTCTCAATTAATACCTTCCATATTTGATCTCTTGTAATTTAGGAAAGAATTTGAATTCAAAATTCAAGGATTTGAAATTTGAATTTCAAAAGCTTTCTAATTAAGCCTAACCCCTTTAGGAAAGAATCCCCAATCACCTTAAATATGAAATAAATCTCAGATTTAATTCCCAATTGCAATTAATGCCTTGGTAATGAATGTGGACACAATTTTACCCTCCCTCTCTAGGCCGACCCACTCCATCCCTCTATCTCTTTTAATTTTGCCTTTAATGCTCTCCAATTAAATCTCTAAATTAAGTCCAATCAAATTCAAATTGGGATTGATTGAATCTACTCATTCCTAATTGAAATTAGTGAATAGGCAAGCATTCAAACCCTTCTCTCTACCCGCCTACCTCTCTCCCTAGCTCCCAGAATTAATTCCCGAGGAGAAAATCGTGGGGAAGTCCTTGAGCCCATACACCATTACTTTCCCTTCAAACGGATCTACCAAAGTCTGATTTTCTGGAGAAAAGTCGCTGTCCAGAATTCTGTGAGCTGAGAACTTGCTGTCAAGAGTTCTCCACAACTCCAGACTGCTGTCCCAATTACTATGGTTGCTGTCAAGATGAGCCCGCACCGTTCACTTGTTGTCCCGCTAATTGGAGAGCCTCCCAAAGGCTGTTTAAGGTAGCTAGGAATTTCAGATTGTTGTCTACTTCTCCTCCAACACTCCAATGATCACACTGGAGCTTCACATCTCATCTTCTATGGGTGAACTCTTCCCCAACTCTCATATCTTTCTAGTCTATTACTCTATTGTGGTTGTACTTTGATTCACTATGAGCATGATAGTTCTCCTTTGCTAAAATTTAATACTACTAGAGAGTTGAGTGAGGGAATTCTTGCATCGCGCCTAATCTTATTGTTATCATTGGGATTTATTGTTGAAAATCATTCATGTATACAATGTTAGATTAAATTGGCTATTTTATGATCTTAACTCATATGCATGTAATTTAGCCTAAGCTTGTTTTATCAACTTATTGTTTTATCTTAGCGTTTAAATCGACATAAGTTTTATTTAATATTGTGTCACGACCCGACCCGGTTAGCCCGAATTAACGGGGTGGGGGCAGACAGTCGTACGGAAAACACCGTAACATGAAACATAACCATTTCATTTGAACTTTTATAACAGAACATGAACATCTTCAACATATAAATAAGAAAGAGCAACTAAAAACATCAACACCAAAGTTGTCCAATTTGTTTCTTCTAAACCACAATAATTAAAACATAAACATCAATACTTACATAAACTCCAACAGACTTAGACTTCTCAGATACAAGCCACTAACTCAAACTCAATAATAGAAAACATAGAACCTTTCTTCCTGAGGTCCTCTACGACAGTAGGTGTACTGTCGTCTCGTTTCCTTTACTTTCCAGATGATTTTCCTGAAAAAGATTCCCACAAGCAGGGGTGAGCTTACTCGCTCAGCAGGTAATTCATATTTTTCATAAAAATTTGCATAAAATCATAATAAACATGAAATGACGGTCAATAATGCATAAGTTCATAACATTAAATGTAAGAATTTTTTTTCATAAATTTTCGTCAATCATAAACCTCTTATTTATCTTTTTACTCAAACATCAACTTTCATATTTTGTAGAAAACACATAGAAATCATATTATGCATAATGTCTTTATATATATCACCCATCTCGGAGGTGCTCATAAATTCTTTACTGATCAGGTACACATTATCATTTGGCCATTCCTTTATCATTAGCCCTAACGAGCCTCCTTTACCTTTTAGCTATTTCGAGCCCCTTTACCATTTGACCCTTTCGAGTCCCTTTATTATTTGGGCACTCCGCATCAGCATGCACAGTCTTATCTAATAATTTATGATTTATATTCTGTCAATCGTATGTTTTAAAGAGAAACACTTGTGAATCAAAATCATCTGTTTAAAACATGAAAATCTTGAATCTAAGCATAGTATGAAAGCTCACTAACATCACGAAATAAAAGACTTAAACATATTATTTGCCACAAAATAAAACTTGGAAACCATTTAACTTGAAAGTATCAACTATTTGCATTGCATAAAAGAACAAAACATAACTATGAAATTTTTACAAATAATATGAGTACCTACCTTCACCCAAGCACAATATTTCCTCAAAGTGTAGCTTTGATACACATTGTTCACCTTAACGATCACAACCTAAAATAATCACATAAAAAGACGTGTCACAAATCAATATTCCTTAAGGTTTAATCTAATTCCTAATTGTCTAAACCCTTCGTTTGCCTTTAATTGTTCCCTACGACACTTAATGAAATGTAAATAAATTAATCTTAATTTTCGTATTTAATAAAATCCTTAATTTTCGAAAAATCCTAAATCTTCAATTTCATCAAATTAAGATGCCAAAATTATCCCTAAACATATTTTAATAATTACCTTAATTATTTTCGGATTAAATTAATTAAGAAAAATAAAATTTCTTATAAAAACTTAAAATTTTTCTTTAGAAACATTCCTAAGATTCATATGAATCGTTTTTTGTAAAAACTTCTTAAGGAAATTCGATTTTTAGGTAAAAGCCTTAAATTTTGTTTTCCAAAAATTTCTCCTAAAAAACTTCATTTCTATTGCTAAAAATACTTCCCTAATCATTCCTTAAAGATTTCGTAAAGAAGTTTTGAAAGAAAACAAAATTTTTGTATAACCCTAAAAATTTCGTCTCCGAATAACTTGAGATTGAGAGAGATTCACTTTAAATAAATCATACCTTAGTATTCCCTTTGTTGTCCTCTTCGATTTGCACTAAATTTCTCGCCAGAAAAATGCCGTTGGAACCTTGCCCGTCGCCCGCCCGTCGCTCCTTGAGTTATTCGGCCGAAACATGCGAAATAATGGGGAAGGGGCTCGGTTTGCTCATATTAGGGAGAATAACAATTGCCAAAAGATATATTTTCCATAACTTAAACAAATTCGGCTTAAGAACTAATAAGGGGTAGAATTTGTATTTCTAAGCTTCTAAATTTTATAATTCCCTAAATACACAAAATTAAATATAGGTTCTATATATCAAATCGATCCGAATTTTACGTAGAATTTTATAAAATTACTTTCGTCGAAATCCGTTAACTTTAATTTTTTTCACTTTAAGTCTCGTCGTGACGCATCGAAATGTTAAGCGTGTGAATTTCCGTAAGCAACTCATCTTCACCTGAACGTTTCACGTCATATATATATATATATATAGGGTGGTGCTATTATATTCAGACCTATTTTTTCATGGAAAGTAGGTTATTATCATGATTTGAACTTATGGTTAATTATATTAAAGGCAACTTGACCATTGCTTGAAATATCTGCTCTGTTTGTATATGCATAAACAAACATAAATGCATGCATATGGTGGTTGCCAACCGATTTAGCTGATAAAGTTCTTTGGAAGTTGTTGAAACGTGCATGCATTTAACTATGAACTTAGATATTAGGTTGGTGCTTTAGATCTTTAATACTGGAATCAAGAATCTCACTTAATTTTTCATGAAACATGCTTCCAACAATTGCAATTTGACTCTGTAAACATTGAAGTTTTGTGTTTACTTGAGAGATTCTGTCCAAAGTTTCAATAAAATTTAGCGTCTATAGAAAGGTTCTGGCGACTTTTTCAGTTTATTTCTTTGGTACTTCGTGCTGGACACTCTTGATAATAAATCTCCACTTACCGTGTGGTCATGATGACAATCTTTAATGCTTTTATTGCAACTTATTGCCATTATTGTTTTGGTGGTTGCATCTTAAGGTGTCTCTTATTTAAATTTGGCATTTAATGCTAAATGTCAAGATTGCATGTGCAGGAAATCATAAACTCACTTATTGGTATCATTTAGGCTGAGATTTGTTTTAAAAATATTTCTATTATTTAACGTATTGCTGTGCATGTGATTGAGAAGGAATTTGGGAACAGATGTATAATGGACCATCTGCTGTAATCTTTACTTGAGCTTTATCATGAATGAGAATCAGCCGTCATGGATGAATATGTTTGAATACAGTTTACGTTTTAGTTTACAAAAGTGATTTGTTGTCTCACCTTTAATTGAATTATTCTTGTTCAGATTGTGGATGTACTTGTTAGAAACAATCAAAGAAGTGATAAGATGCTTCTCTATGTTGAAAATCATAATCAGGTACTTTATTTTAGAGTAATCTATTGGCTTTTTAGCATTCAAGTTTTGACTAGCGTGTAATGTAGCTTAACGTTTTGAACAAGTTGACAATCTTTATGTAATTAAGATGTTTAATTAGCTTTTTTTCATCTCAGTTCGTTATTTCTTGTGCTAATGCAAGTTATTAAGCGATTGCTGCAATTTCCTGTGCTGCAATTTTAGTTTTTTTTTTTTCTTGACAATTGTTATGTTTGGAAGTTTTGCATCAATGTATTGGTTCTTATACAACTATTAATAGTTTCATGTATTTATGTATTTCTTAGCTTTACATTTATAATCATATGGCAGTCCATATCGGGTGGAAGATCCTTTGCAGATATCTTACTGAGCAAACAGGCAGATAAGGAAGATTTGCTTTTAAGAGGTTCTCAGTTACTCCAAGTATGCCATTATTTTACTTTTAGTGTTTTGATGTTTTATTTATTTGGTATGGACCAAATAACGAAAAAGTTTGACATGCTTTGATTGGTATGTACTGCGCATCTTATGTAAATTTCATATTTCTGTTTATATATCCATATATGTAAGTAACTAAGCTTATACTATGCAGTTTTATTTGGTTTAATTAGTTTAAGTATTTTGAATGTCACGACCCGGCCCGGATGCTCGATCTACGAGGCGGGTACGGAAAGTCGGACGATAAAATTCATTGAACATAATACTACAACATCCATGATAAAGAGCCACTAAAACACAAAAAATCTATATTACCTGTTGTCATTTGCACATCGTCTTCTGTAAACATGCTCTTCTCTTTCAGCCATTATTTCTTTAGGAACTTACCTGAAACATTTAAACTTGTGGTTTGAGTTTACTAAGTAAACTCAGTGGGTAACTATATAATTTATATAAAAATATAATTTAACATATATTATTTCCTTTCTTAATCTTGTTTATTTCAATTCATTAACTTAATACTTCTTTGAATATTTTCATTTAAAATAATTTGAAGCATTTGTTATCTTTAATATTTCATTTGTATTTCCTTTTCCCATATGATTTGCACAGGAGCACCGTCTCAAAGTACCGAAAGGTACTACCTTTTTCATATGATTTCCTTTTCCCATTTCCATAAAAATTTCCTTTTCCTTTTTTTTTTCGTGCACGAGTACGGCGTCCCCAGCCAGTACTATAAGGGGGTGACTCCTGTTATTTTCAATACCCTTTTCCTTTATTCTTTTCTTTTCTCATTTTTCATCATTATTGATACAATTGCATACAACATATCTTACTTGTATCTCTATAAATATTACTTATCATTTGCATATACGAATCATGTACATGTGTATGTTTTCTTTCTAAACTTTACTTTCTATTTCTTTGATATACTCATAACATATCCTTTTTCTTTTCTATAATTGTACACATACATGTCGTTGCTTATTTTAGTTAATCATTTCTCCAAAAGTAGGATAAATCGTAAATCTAATCAATTTCGCATATACTTCTTTCTAAACGAAAATAGAATTGAAATAAAGAAATTTAAGCTTTTATAAATACCCACTTTGAACTTTTCAGGTCGTCGATGCTTGATCTATTCTTGAATCAATTTCTCTTCTTGCTAAATCCTCGCGGGATCAACACTTATGACTTGATCTTTCACTTTCAAAAACCCTAATTTCAAACAATAACTTCTATCAATATAATATTTTGATTTAAATTCTAAATATCATTAAAATTGAAATTGAAAGGAATTCACTTACACTTTTGAATGGAGACTTCTCAAAACTCTCAAAATCCTTCTTCTCGAAATTTCCTCTCTCCCAATTTCCTTTTTCTTCGCTACAATCTCTTCCCTAACCTTCAAGAAATAAATTGTTCACTTTAAATGAAGTAGAAGAAGAAATTTATAGGAAAAATCCGAAAGAAATTCAACAAACCTTCTTCTCTTAATCCTTCTCGTTCGTTTCTCTTGTTCTTCAATTACTCCCAAAATAACACTCTGATAACGATAAGAATGAAAATGAATCGTTATTTCTTATCCTAGAAGGAAATCATTTGCTAAAATTGGAAGAAAACGAATCCTACCTTGCTCTCGCGTGAAGTCCCGACCGTCCGCCCTTCTTTGTTCGCGCAAACAGTTCTGTTCCGCGAACTGTCTGTTCCGCGGTATTAAAAGGGTGAGCCGGCCGGTTCGGTTGAACCGGCCGGAAGAACCGGTTGTCACATTGAATCTTTTATATAGAAGATTATGGATATACTTGAGGATATAATTTACAGTGTTAATGCTCGATTTTTAAAATGAAGAAATGCCTAAGGAGTTGGGCAATGTGAGAATATCATTGAGACATAAATAAAATTTAATAAAATTACAATTTGTAGATCTATGATGTATGGTTTTGAAAGTTGCGGTGATATGTTATCTATAACAACGTTGGGCATGGGTAGAACTGAGATTGTGAAGATGGATTTATAACAAAAATAAAAATTAAAAATTATGACATTGTTATATTGCATAATTGGTATGATAAATTGGTTAAAAAAAAAAGAGTTTGGGTTTATTTGGTTTGGGATTAGCTGGTGGTTAAGCCCTTTAAACCCACCAAATATGTTTTAATTCTTTTACTTAACTAGGCAAAATGTAAGTCATAATTTTTGAAATGCTCAGCTAGGCTTAGAGCCAGCAAATTGATATTTGTTACTTAGAAAAATTTTAAGCTTGCCTTTTCCAAATATTTAATTAAGCTTAATCATTGCTAAGGTCCAATGATCATGTGAACAGTAATCGATGACCTTTGAACTTGTTTGGTACCATTAGGATCGTGAAACAAATAATGGGAGGTATTAGAAGTTTAAGGCGATGTTAGATCCTTCTGGTGATGATTATCTGCAACTTCATCAATTGGGTTGGCGAGAAAAGTTTGTTAATGAACATGTTTCTTCATTTAGATTTGACAGAAATAGACTCCATTGTTTCTAAAGAAATTCATGAACTCTTTCTAGTTATATATGGATAATTTCAAATCCAAGGACTGGTGATGAGGTTGTTACGACCCGACCCGAATGCTCGATCTAACGAGGTGGGAACGAAAAGTCGGACAGTAATACAATTTCATTCCATTCTAAAAAAAAAAAACACTTTAACATAAACTTTTCATCAATTGAAGAGCCACTAATCCCAAAGAAAACTATAATCAATCTAGGGCCGAACTAAGCATTCTCATCAATCATTTGATCTGTCGTCATTTACACGTCGTCTTCTATAGACGAAATCTTGCATTTAAGTTATTTCTTCTTCTTTGGAGACTTACCTGAATTAGTTAATTAGTGGAATGAGTTTACGAAGTAAACCCAGTGGGTAACTGTTAAAACAATTAATATGAAAATAAAATATACATTACATATAACCTTTAATATATTTTTTATTCAATTCCCTTATCTTCATTTCCATTCGTTTCAGTCAATTATGCATATCATATTACAGTTCTTGATAACCTTTATAGAGCTTTAATATTTATTTCTTTTCCTCTCTCATTTGTACAGGAGCACCGTCTAAATGTATCGAAGGTACAACCATTCCCATTTTCCTTTTTCTTTTCCATAACCTTTTCCTTTTTACGTGCACGGGTAAGGAGTCCCCAACCAGTACCATAAGGGGATGAACTTTTGCAATTTGCATACATATCCTTTTTCCTTTCATTTTTATTTAGACATTTATTTGCCATATAGGTCATTTTATTCTTTCACCATTCCTTGCTTATTTTCTTATGCTGAATGTATCATACATCTATTTTCTTTACATATATATTTATATCTTTCATTTGAATCTTTTCACATAATAACATCAAAAGATAAGTAAACTTCACTTTTAAAATTTAAAACATTTAACAATAACATATAAAAATGTCTATAGACAATATTAATCACCTGTCATTGTCATAAATATTCCTTTCAAAAGAATATGAAAACATAATAATAAAATTTATATACAATCATAATTACCCACTTTTATTCTCTTCTTCCAATATTTGTCTTGTATGAAACCCTTTTAACTGTTCACAATAACATAAGGATTTAGTTAACATTAATCTTAATTTGAATGACTCAAAAAATATCTGATTTCCATATGAAGTTACCTTACAAAATTTTCTTTTCTTTCTTTCACTTCCAAAATTTCTTCTCCTTGTTTTCAATCTCTTCCTTTCTAAAATCCCTAAATCCATTTAGTATAACTTGCATGAAATGTAATTAAATAACAAAATTTAAATAATGTTAAACAATAAAGAATTTACTTACAAATGATAATTTCCTCAAAATCCCTAAATCCTTCTTCCTCTCCCAAAATATCATTCGCTTTTAAATGAAGAAATCGACGAAATTTATAAGAAAAAGGAAGGAAGAATTCAACAAACCTTCCGTTTTCTTCTCGATCGTTCTTCTCGTCCATAGAAATTTCTTCCAAAATTATCACTCCTTTAACGGTAGGAAGGAAAACGAATCATTAATTCTTATCATTAAAAACATTCGTTTGCTAAATTTGAAAAAACGAAACTCACCTTGCTGTCTCGCACGAAGCTGTCCGTCGTCCGCTCTCTCAGTTTCGCGAACAACACCGACCCCTGTTGGGGTTGCGAATTCTATTAGAAGGGTTGGCTGGTTCGGTTGAACTGGCCACCCAAATCGGTTTATTATAGAGGTAGCGGTAGCATCTACAATCTAAAGAAATATTTGGAGGTTTTTGATGCAGACAAACTAGAAAGAAAGATCCAAAAGAGGAGAACACTAGGACTAGTAGAACAAAACTAAATTCAAACAAGAATGCTGACATCCAAACAAACACCAAAACAAACGAAAGCCGAACAAACGAAACAAAATTAAAAATAAAAAACACTATCCTCAGAACAACCGACAAGAGGTTTCCTCACATGCAACGAAAGGTAGGTAAAATAAGATAAGTGCTTAAAGGCTTGCAAACCATGGGTTCACTACAGCTACAAGGTCCAACGACCAACAAAACTCCTCCTGCAAATGTCACCAAATCAGCCAACAAACACCTTCCAATAGCTAAAGAAGAAAGATACAAGTGGAGTGGAACTTGCGGAGAGAAGAAGAGGTTAGAAGCCCAAGACGAAATAGTTGAGAGGAAGAGATAAATGGAATAAGCTCTCAAGCTTTTCCAAAGAGAGAAACCCTCAGGTTTTTGTAGAGACTTTGCTCAAATATTCAACAACCTTTTATGTCTCAAAACATCTCCAATTTATAAGAGAAAAGGGGGCAGCCAAACAACCATTCAACCTCCAACCGAACCAATTAGGTAAGGGGAACTAAAAGGCCATAAATCTTTCCAGAACAGCACCCGAAAAAACCACACAGAAAGTTGGGTAAAGCAGCCACGGGACAGGCAGCTGTTGACGAATATTTCGAATCAACCCGACCCCGATCGAGCCCGACTAGTCTCGATCATGCTCGATCGACGTCGAGACAATATCGACTCAAGTTAAACTCAAATTTAATTAAATTAAATCAATTTAATTAAATTAAAATTAAATCAATCAATTAAAACCCAATCGAACCTCGTCGAGCGTCGTCGAACCCAAATCGACGCTATTCGGCATCGATCGGAGTTCAATTTTGCAAAATTGACTCAATCGAACAAAATTGGACCCAAATCGACTCAAATCGATTCGGGTCGAGCCCAATTCAGAGCCAATTTCAGCCCCAATTGATTGATTTGGGCTCAATCAACTCCCCAAATCAGAATTTTGAACCTAGGGCTGAGATTTTCTCTCAAATCTCACCCAAATTTGGGTTCAATGTACTCAAGTACATTCTCCTCGTTTCAAGTAACGAGAGAGCCTCATAGGCTCATTTGGGCGGTCCCTTGGGCTGTCCGTCCGAAGCCAGAGCGAAACAAGAGCGGGAGAGGGAGTGGGGAGCGGCATTCGGCTTCCCCTGTGGCTTTTCTTTCTTCCGTCCCGACACACACAGAGAGAACGAGTGAGAGAGAGCGGGAGATAGAGGCGGAAATCCCTCTTCTTGCGTGCGGAACCCTCCATTCGCGCTCCCTTGCGTGCGGATCTGCCCTCCGACCCCGCTCAAGGCTTCGGCTAAGCTTCCCAGGCGTCGGTCTCCTCTCAACCGCCGGACCTCTTGAAGCTGCCGCCTCCAAGTTCGCCCCAGAGCCTTCGATTTTGCCCGGATTTGGCTTTTGGTGAGACATTCTTGCGGAAGAACGCTTCTACTTTCTTCCTTCTTCGTCTCCGGCGACCTCGAGGCGGGTTGGAAGCCATTTGAAGCTTCCAAACAGCAAAGGAAGGCTTCTAGCTCCTTCCTCTTCCAACTCCGGCGACCTCTTGACGACGAAATCAGCTTCGGGAGACTGTCGAACAGCAAAACCTGCTGTTTGGAGCGTGTAGACAGCAGCCAACAACTTCCGGGAGCCTTCAAACAGCGATTTGGGGCCTTGGACAGCAATTCGAGCTTGGAGCGGAGCTTGGACAAAGCTTGGAACTTGGATATGAGCGCTTGGACAACCCGGGGAAGGTATACCATTAAAACTTAGGCGAAACCTTAAGGCTCCCAAGACCAATTGTTATGTGGTTGACGCCTCCAAGCCCTAGGTCCTTAGAAACTTCAATTTTTGCTCTCCTAAAATCCTATATCCGCTGTCCACTTGTTTAAATCATGAAAATTAAGTAAATTTCCATGATTTGTCCTCATGTGAGGGCTAAAAAGATAGCGGCGTGGCGATGGGGCGTTGAACTTGTGTTCAACGTCCCTATTTTTGCATGAAAATAGTATCCATGTCATGCTTAGTACTCCTACCTTTGACCAAACCTTAGGTTTAGTAGCTCGCCCAATGTCTAACGAAATGTAGAAGTGCGAGGTCTCTTGTTTAAGTGTGGCACGCGTTAACATACCCTAAAACTTGTATGTTTCAACTAGATTAGCACATGCATGTGTTAGTTTTACACCGCCATGACATCCACTATCTCATCTAAATTTGTTAGACGTTCAAGCATGTGTTTCAATCATTTTTTTTATGAGGTTAGGGTTTGTTCATGAGCACTTTTAATTCATGTTACAAACTCTACAATTAATGAATTGATTGGAAAATATTATTGAACTCCAAATTTAGGAAGGCAAAGCAAAAAAGAAAAAGTTTTTTTTTACATGCTCTCATTTCTTATGAGTTATTGCATATTTGAATATTCGCTATATGTCTATGGCTATGATCCTTGTACCTACAATTTGCAAAACCCTGAATATGCCCACCAAACTTATGGATGCTTGTAAAGCAAAGATGGGGTGATCTATGGTTTCAAGGAGCTTATAGATTGCACACCCCATCATATATTGGAAGTTTGTTGGACATGTTTAGTATAGTTTGTAAATTGATGGGTTAAGGATTTTTAACACAAAACTTAGGCACTTGGTGAAGCTTTCGGAAAGACAATCGAAAGCCTTCACCCTTAGGCTCCCCTTTAGACTCTAGAAAACTAATTCTTAGAGCCTATCCATAGGAATTTTAATGACTTTCCATCCTATACCTCTAGGTCCCTTAGATGACACCATATGTCGTCTTTCTAGAAGAGTCGTAGGAGCATGTCCACCTTATCGGACCTCTCAAATCATGCCAAAAATTGATTTGGAGATCGTTTCATGAATCGGGAATTCTCCAATCAAGTTTTCCCTTCCCATGCATAATGGTTTGGAGCACCTCAAGGCTCCAAACACTCCGATGCATGAAACCTTTTGACTTAGGACCAAAATCCTAGGTTTGTGACACTTTGTTTATTAATACAAGATCAATAAGCATTTGTCCATTACCCTTCATCTTGGATATCTTGGAGCCCTCCCAATGCCCCAAAATAATCCATCAACTTTAATCATCATGACTTTATGAACAAGTCCTAAGTCATCTCCCTTTTGTTGAGACAAAAATCAACAAATACATGCACTTCCGTAAGTGATATTTTGGAGCTTCTCTAAGCTCCAAATGTCCATCGTGTGTATCACTTGAACTTGAGACCAAACTCTCAAGTTCTCTTACTTAGTTTGTTGAACCATCTAATCAACAAACACTTTACTCATGTGTTGTATTTAGAGACTGTCTAATACTCCAAATGCTCCTCCTGCACATGAATCTTTATAGTTTGGAGTCAAACTCTAGGCTATCAACCCTTGTGTTGGAACATAAAACCAACCCATCTTTTCCTTCCCTTCGTTTGTTAAGACATACAATTGACAAATGAATGTTCCACTCCCCCATGTATGATAATTTGAAGTCTCCAAAGGCTCCGATCAATTATCATTACATGATAGTCAAACTTTAGAAATAAATTCTAAGTAATCATCCGTTTGAATGTTGAAACAAAATCAACAATCCTTCTCTCTCATACATGATTATTTGGGATATCTTAAGTCTCCAAATGTATCATTGTATGAATCATCTAGACTTTAGGACCAAATCCTAAGGCGTTTCTTCATTTTTTGAGTCATAAAATTAACAAATGAGCATCTATCCCTATTCACTTGGCTCCAACCAAGTGAATGACCTTCCCCTTGAGTATCAAGTACTCAAAGAGCATTCATGAGATTTTGTAACTTCAAAGTCACATCTCTCTCCTTTAACCCCAAAGTTACAAGGAGCCTAGCAAATCACTCATGTATTGGAACATAAAACCAACGAACCTTTTTTTTCTTCAACCTCAAAGTTGTAGGAAGCTTCTCATATAATTTATTTGTTGGAACATAAACCAATGAATAATCCTTTAGACATAGGATTCAGATCCTAGTCTCCCTCATTTGCTTAGCCACTAATTTAGCAAATGAATGCTCCTCCTTGGACACCAAATGTCCAAGGAATCCCTTTCAACATGCAATCCAAATGTGCTTGTTGCTTCTTTCTTCTACAACTTAAGAGTTGTAGAAAGTCCTCTCATTTTCCTAAACCCAAATATAGGAGAATGGTCGTTTCCCCTTTGAACACCAAAAGTTCAAGGGCACTCATGAATGTGGAACCTCCAAGTTGCACATTATTTCCTCTTTCTACCAAAACAAAAGTGTAGAAATTCTCTTCATTCACTTAGCCTAAATTAAGTGAATGTGTGTCATTTTCTTTGAACACCGTATGCTCAAAGAAACTCCTCCAATTTGCAATTCATAGATTGCACCTTGGACCACCCCTTTCCCTACAAGCCTAAATTGTAGGAAACCTTTAAATCCCCATTTGCCTAGCTCCAAATTAGGTAAATGAATTCGCCTCTTTGAACACCAAATGTTCAAAGAATATTCATGGATTTGCAACCTCTAAGTTGCATGTTCCTTCCCTCATTCTTACAACCCAAAAGTTGTAAGAAATCCCTCATTCTCCTAAGCCCAAGCTAGGAGAGTGCATTTCCTTCTTTGGACAACAAACGTTCAAAGAACATCCATTGATTTGCAACCTCTAAGGTTGCATTTTTCCTCTTTCCTACAAGTCAAGATTGTAGGAGAGTACCCAAATCCGTCTTCATGCCTTCAAATCCTAATTGGGAGGATGAAATCCCCTTTGAACACCAAATGTTCAAGGACATTCATGAGTTGCAACCTCTAAGTTGCACATTCCTTTCTTCTACCAAACAAAATGTGTAAGAAATCTCTTCATTCACTTAGCCTAAATTAAGTGAATGTGAGTCCCCTTCTTTGAACGTCAAATGTTCAAGGAAGGTCTTCCACTTTGCAACCTCTAAGTTGCATTTCTCCATTTCTTCTCTACAAATCAAATTTGTAGAGAAATTCCCTTTTTTCCTACAACTCAAGAGTTGTAAGGAAATCTCATTCACTCAACCCATATTGAGTGAATTAGACACATGAAGGTCTCTTATTTGTTGGATCAAAACCAACAAGTAATTCAATCCAAAATCATATATTTGTTGAACCAAATCCAACAAATAATTCCATATCAAACTAAGGAGAATTCTCCCAACACTTAGCCCAAAAGCTATGTGTTGGATTCTCTTTCTTTCCTTTCTTTAGCCTCAAAGCTAAAAGAATTCATTCTTCTCCTAGCTCCAAAAGTTAGGAAAAGAATTCCTCCAACATCAAGCTCAAAAAGCCATATGTTGGATGCTCCTTCCTTGGACCCAAACTCTAGAAGGACTTTTAGTGTGACATACCACACAAGCCTCACACACTTAGGTGCACAGCCCCTTAGGCATGCTAGGATTAGGATTTTTCTTTGTGTGCGCATGTGATTGATGTTGTGGATTGATTGCCCTTGGATTGTCTGCGTGTGGGCACTTGCCCTTAAGTGGTTAGTATAGAAATATAAATGCTTTTCTGTGCAGGTGGCCATATCTAAAAGGGGGGCGCTCATAAATGATAATAAATTGCTTGCATGACAGGTACTGCTTAAAACCCCCTAAAGATGTGGCCAATAGGGTAGAAGCAGGGGGCCTAGCACTTAGCACTCTAAGTGCTAGGCCAATTTTGGGATGTTCATATTTTTGCTATATAAATTGCCTCCTAACTCTGTTTTGCAGATTTGGGTCTTTTTTTTTAATCATGTATTTGGTAGAAATAGGATGTAAAACTTGTGGGGTTTAGATCAGAAAGCAAGGAAGATCAAGGGAGAAAATATCATTTTGGAGATGAAGCCCAATGACCTCCCTGAAGGTTAAAGCTTGAAGACCCCCACAAGTAGAGTCTGTAAATATAACTAGGTTGTATAATGGCAGGCAACTCAGCTGCCA
Organism: Dendrobium huoshanense; assembly: GCA_016618105.1. Taxonomy (NCBI): domain Eukaryota; kingdom Viridiplantae; phylum Streptophyta; class Magnoliopsida; order Asparagales; family Orchidaceae; genus Dendrobium; species Dendrobium huoshanense. The sequence continues at coordinate 919,516 of CM028360.1, read as the reverse complement.
AACATGATTGTAATAACTGGGACTTTATCTACATTTCCTGCATTTTATTTATAAATAAAAGCATGTGTTGAAGTGTTTACTGGGTGTGCATTAGAAAAACATGTTTTTCCTAGGCTTCTTCTTTTGTTTCTGTGGGTGTGGCCTGGACTTGACTACGTTAGGCTCTTAGGATAAAAAAAATTAAGTTTTCTACCCCTTAACATGTAAGCAATCTAAAAATAAAATCAAATTAGGCTCCATGTCTTTCAAGTAAGAAAAATTGCATGACTCCCTTCAAGGAGCAAGTTTTCATAACGAAAATAAACATGCATAGCCAAAAATGTGTCACATGTAGAATGCCTCCACTTAAGGACTAGATAACAAAAAAATCTCTCTCTTTGTGAGTCAGCATTTGCATACCCACATATTTAGGCATCTTGGCCTCAAAGCCAAGCTATAAGCCCTACCTTCTAAATAAAAACAACCCTACCACTCTACATTTGCATTGAGACCGAATAACATGGTTTTAAAAGCGATTAGGGGGAGTTTAGCTGGTAGTCCCTTCCAGGCGGGACAATAAATCCAGAGGTCAGGCGGGCTATGCCTCTTGTGAGGTGTAGTTTGTAAGCCCCTTTGCACTCGTTAGATCTAGGTTCGAGGCACTACCTATCGGTAGTCCTCACCTTAGTCTTAGGGTCCGAGGCAAGGGTTGATTTTAAATCACCCTATAAACCCTCATCTTTCGGGCAATTCCTTCAACAAGTGTGTGATAACCGGTTCTTCCGGCCGGGTCATCCGAACCGGCCGGCCCAACCTTTATAATCCCGCCAACAGAAGGATCGCGGAACAGAACAGTTCGCGCAAACAGGGAACGGGCGGACGACCAAGGGTTTCGTGGGAGAGCGAGGTAAGTTTCGTTTTCCAATTTTAGTGAATAATCTTCTTCGATGATAAGAATCTATCATTCCTTTTCTTTCTCACAGTTAAAGAAGTGTTATTTTGGGAGAGATTGGAAGAACGAGAGAAACAGACGATAAGGATTAAGGGAAAGGTTTGTTGATTTTTCTTTCAGATTTCTCGTATAAATTTCCTCCCTTTACCTCATCCAAAGTGAATGATATGTTTCTTGAAAGATAAGGAAGGGATTGAAGCGAAGAAAAAGAAAATTTCTAGAAGAAGGATTTTGAGAATTTGAGAAGTCTTCATTCAAAAGTGTAAGTGAATTCCTTCCAATTTCAGTTTTAATGATATTTAGAATTTAAATCAAAATATTATTTTGATAGAAGTTATTGTTTGAAATTAGGGTTTTTGAAAGTGAAAGATCAAGTCATAAGTGTTGATCCCGCGAGGATTTAGCAAGAAGAGAAATTGATTCAAGAATATATCAAGTATCAACGACCTGAAAAGAATAAAGGAAAGGGGTATTGAAAACGACAGGAGTCACCCCCTTATGGTACTGGCTGGGGACGCCGTACTCGTGCACGAAAAAGGAAAAGGAAATTTCTACGGAAAAGGGGAAAAGGAAATCAAATGGAAAAGGTTGTACCTTTAGGTACTTTGAGACGGTGCTCCTGTGCAAATTAAATGGGAAAAGGAAATATAAATGAAATATTAAAGATAACAAATGCTTCAAATTATTATAAATGAAAATATTCAAAGAAGAAGTATTAAGTTAATGAATTGAAATAAACAAGTTTAAGAAAAGAAAGAATATATGTTAATTTATATTTTTATATAAATTTATATAGTTACCCACTGAGTTTACTTAGTAAACTCAAACCACAAGTTTAAATGTTTCAGGTAAGTTCTTAAAGAAATAATGGCTGAAAGAGAAGAGCATGTTTACAGAAGACGAGGTGCAAATGACAACAGGTAAAATAGATTTTTGTGTTTAGTGGCTCTTCAGTTTATTGTAAAAGTTTTGATGATGAGTTATTTTATACTTTTGGAAATGTACTATCGTCCGACTTTTCGTACCCGCCTCGTTAGATCGAGCATCCGGGACGGGTCGTGACAAAGTGTTGTTGGGATGTAAGCCCCAATCTTCTAATAAAATATCAACTTAAACCAAAATTATGTTGCTAAAATGTAAAGCCCAACATAGGATAGTTTGGGCACCTCTGAGTTTCATCTCAGAATCAAGTGCCCCTACTTCAATTCTTTTGACTTTCATTCCCAAAATCTAATCTTTAGTTGATCAACCTCTTCCTTGAAATTCTTAAAGGTCAAAACCTTTTGCTAAGACTTTCATGGATTTTAAAAACAACAAAAATCAAACTTTAGCCAATATTTAAATGACTTCCAAAGAAAGAAAACCACTAGTTTAATCAAAAGTTTTCCCAAATCAAATTTGGGATGTAATTAACCATAGGGGCTTGCCCCTATGGGATGTCTGTACCCCAGAAATAAATAAACCCCACTCAACCAAACATTGAGTGGGGGAATCTCTGTTAAATAATTGTAAATTTTGTTATTGAGTCCATAAGGAAATGATATTTTTATCCTTCGGGGTAATATATCATGTTCTTATGCCGTACTCGATGATAAAATATGCAATCCGTTTGAGGATATAAAAATTCTCCAACAGCAGCCAGGGGAGAAACCTAAGGGGCAGCACAGGGAATCAGAACTAGCAGCCAGGGGAGCCAGAACCAGCCAAGGGAATTGGAACAGGCAACTAGGCAGGGAAAATCGAAGAGACACGGAGAATAGAAAAAGGCAAGAATCCACTCCACATAATGAGCTAACAAGTGGAATAACTTTTCATAATAATGAGCTAAACATCAGCTCAAGCATTTATAAGCTAGAACCAAGCAGCTCCCAAAAAACACAGCTCAAAACTAAGCAGCCAAGCCCAATCCGAGAGGCAACTAGCAGCTCAAAGACCAAATAATCCAAGTAGCTAGCACACCCAAGGTTTGCCATACCCAAGCACTACCTACTCATGATCATTGGATATTTTCCATCATAGGATACAACAACAACAACAACATCAAGCCTTTATCCCACTACGTGGGGTCGGCTACATGAATCCTTTTTCTCCATTGTGTCCTATTAAAAGTCAAATTCTCGTATAAATCTAATAAAGAAAGGTCATTCCTAATATTTTCTAACCAAGTCTTTTTAGCTCTACACCTACCTTTCTTAACACAAGTCAAATCTAATACCTCTACTCTCCTAATCGGGTCATCGGAAGGCCGCCTTTTTATGTGACCAAACCATCTAAGGAACGAACGAACGAAAACAAAATAAAAATATAAAAACACTATCCTCAGTATAACCGTCTAGTAGTCTCCTCACATGCAACGAAAGTAGAAAATTTAAGAAAATTATGCTTAGGCTTGCAAACCAATGGTCCACCACTGCAAAAGAGTCCAACGTCCTTTCCAAACTCCTCCGGCAAATGTGTCCAAATTTCAGCCAACATACACTTCCAAAGCTCAAGAAGAATGATACAGATGGAGTGGAACTTGCGTAGAGAAGAAGATGTTAGAAGCCAAGACGAAATAGAAAAGAGAAGAGAAGAGAAGAAGGGGATGAAACAAGCTCTCAAGCTTTTCCAAGGAGAAGCCCTCAGGTTTTTGTAGAGATTTTTTCTCAGATTTCAACAAACTATTCCATGTCAAAACATCTCCATTTTATAGGCAAAAGAAGGTAGTCAAATAGCCATTCCACCTCCAATCAAAACCAATCAGGTTTGGGGAAATAAAAGGCCAAAAGACACCAAATAGAAGGCCAAAAGATAGCAAAACTGCTGCAACAAAACTGCACAGAAAACAGGGAGCCAAGTCACGGAAATTCCCACCAAGCAGCCACGGGAAACCAGCCAGCAAGGAACCCGAAAAGCCAGCACAGGAGGCAAAGCACCAGGGCACGGGAAACCAGCCAGCAAGGGAGCCGAAGAGCCAACACAGGAGACAAAGGGGCAAGGCACGGGAAACCAACCAGCAAGGGACCCGAGAAGACAAAAGGGGAGGAGAAGAGGCTAAAGTCCACTCCACAATAATGAGCTTGAATAATTGCATACCTTTATGAATTTATGAGCTAGGGAGTGCATTTATTTATCCAATCATTGAGCTAAACTTCAGCTCAAACATTAATGAGCTAACTCCAAGTAGAAGCCATAAATTTAAGCTTATAATCAAGCAAGCAAGACCAACTCGAGAGCACAACCAGCTCCAAACCAAAATCAGCAAGCAGCCCAAGGACGAAGTGGACCCAAAAGCAAGCAAATCCAAGGTTTTCCATGCCTAGCACATTCCTACCATGATCATTGGAAGCCCAACCATCATAGAATAGCATAAACAAAAATAAAACACAACTAATATTGTACAAAATACAAAAAAACATAAATAAACCAAAATAACTGAATGCATCAGTTCGTGTAGAGTTATTGGGTCAGGTCCATAATTGACACCCCTAAGTACAACCAAGCACCTTCTATTATGTGATTTTGTAGCTGAAAGTCTTTCTTGCAGTGTATTTAACCATTCTGGATAAGATGTCAACTGGCAGATGATGGAGATTTCCTATAGCGTGCAACCTATGGAGATTGCAACCTTAGAATATTAGCTCGCATTATCCAAGTGACGTGTATCTAACTTAGTTTACCAAGATATCATGCATCCACTGCTACAATGTAGTTTCCTAGGAAATGGATTTGCCTTAGAAATAGATTGCAACATATCTTATTAATTTTTACATCATTCCTCATGCTATGAACAAGGGAATTTTTTGCATTCGATTGAAGAACTTATTTTGAAATTCAACCATCCTTCAATATTTACAATCTACTTTAATTGATTCTTATTTGTTCTTGCTCTTGGTTCAATGCTAATGCTTCCGTTGTATTGAAATTGGTTTTAAGTTTTAATTTTTCTCCACTCTTTTTTATTCTTATTCATGTTTTTTTTCATTCGACTGAATTAGTTTCATAAAGTTTTTCTTCTAAAAACATTCAGTATATTATGAACCACATGGACTTAATGAACTCTAAACCTTGCTTGGGATGCATAAACATTTTTTTTGCCAATTGAGTGCCATGTCCCGCCTTGAGCAATGGAAAACACTGATTTTTTTTTTGAGTCATTTAGACTATATCAATGCATAGCTTTAATATTTGTTTTGGATGCTGATGTAGTCAATCGATTAGGTCCATAGCTATTGCCCTCATATACAGCCTTATAAAATCCTTGGAGTTTTGAACGAAAATTCAGAATGAAAGCTAGATGTATACATTGTTTTTCAGGTTAGTTTGGACTACACTAGTCATGTTGGTTTAGGGTTGATGGCTAGGGCAGAGCTTGCAGTGTATTTGAAATTCGACCAAAAACAAACGACCTTTTAATACATCAAAATGAAGTGTGGAGTGAATTTAGAACTAGCCATAATTTTACTCTGATTTCCTTTTGATCAAACCAAGCATCAAAATTTCTAAAACCCTTTTATTTAGAATATTTTACGTTCATTTTTCATCAAACCAAAAAGCTCCTAAGTCTCTTATGGTTGGATTGATATTGTTTGTTGATCTTACGAATCAGTTCTTTTAATGGCTTCATCATCAAAATTGTTGCTTTATTCAAAGGCGTTTACTTTCTCATGCAGATGATGAAGTTGATTACTTTTACCATAAGTGGCTCTGCGTATCTAAATTTTATGGGCAATGAATTTGCTCACCCAAATGTGAGATTCTTTGTTTTAACTTTCTTGCAAGAATTTCACATATGATTTGTTCTTTAAAATTATTTTTATATAGCTGCCTCTTCTCAAATCAGAGTTGGAAAAAAGAAGGATATTTGACCGTAAATCTTTCTTTCTTTCTTTTTTTTGGACCAGAGGGTTGAGTTTCCATTGCCCAGCAATAACCATTCATTTAATTATGCAAACCGTCGGTGGGAGTTACTAAAGAATGAGGGATTACACAGCGCCCAATTCAACTTTGATAAGGTACATAATTTTCCTAGGTGTTTTCCTCTTTTAATAAGGTTGTAACTTTTGTTCCTTCAATTTAATTATACAACTGCATTCTTTTATGCAGCACTAAATTGCTAACTGTCCTGGTTTTGATTGTTCGTGACTAATGCTTTGTAGGATAGCGTTGTACAATGGCGTTGCCTATGATTAGTACTTTCTTAATACTCTGGGATCTGTCCTTTTCATAAAAATAAAGTGGTTAACTCTACTGTAAAGCTTCTATTTGTGTGATTACTTCAGTATCAATGCACTGCAGTCATCTAAGAAAAAAATGCACTGCAGTCTTCTAGTTTTATACGAGTGAACTTGTTGGAGAAGGCATGTGAATATGATATTTTACTAGTTTAGTTTCCGTATCAAGGCTTCTCTTTGTTAAAGAATCTATAGCCAATTAACTCTGGAAGAAAGAGCATTTTCTTTGAGAACATGTTTGTATCACCTTGCCACAAACAGGGCATCCACCTAGACCTGTTGCTTTACCCTTTACTATTCTACATAAGTGACTAGGTGAAGGATCAGTAAGGCTGGAGGATAAACAAATGTGCAGGTAATATTATATAAAGAACCTAAGATAACAGAATTTATCTTGCAGGGAAGGATAGGTATAGCTTGGTTGGAAGTTATTCTAAAGCATTTAGTGAAATTACACAACAATAAATGTATCATGAATCAATTTAAGATGCAAAGTGATGTGAAACGTACATGCGATGGAGTTACTTTAGGAAATTATAGGGAGCAATTTGAACAAAGTAATCCAAATTAAAATTATCATTTGTAATAAAAGAGTGAACCTTAGAATTCTTAGTTTTAACTCGCTTAGGCAACGAAGAGCGACATTCGATTAACCATTCAATTCAAGAAAATGCAAAGAATAATTGTACGCTACGACAATAAACAAGAATCCACGAATTAATAAATAGAACTTTCACTTTTGGAGCTCATACGCTCAACTAGTCTAGGCTTTAGCGGAAGAAGAGTCTCCACCTTAGACTCGAGGTCGCTCCGAGGAGGAAGGAGCCTTGGATGTCGTTCTTGGATAGGTAGCCGGAGTATGAAATTCTTGACAACAATTTCTTGACGGTGTATTCGGAGGCCTGGAATGTCCGGACGGTGTTTGGAGACCTTCTAGCCGGCTGGACAGCAAGAAAATATGTTCCAAATCTCCTTGGACAGCTGCTATAGGGTGCTGGAAGTGTTTGGACAGCAATTTTAGATCCCCAATGGTGCAGGACAGCAGGCTGCCTTGGCTGGAGTGCTTGAACACAGCAGATTTTAGGGGGAAGGGAGGAAAAACCGTGAGGGGAGACTTGGGACGGGAGCAGCAATGTGTGTAACGCTTGGTTGTCACGGGCTGGAGAGGGGAGAATTATCAAATCTGAGATTTTATTCTCAGAATTAATCTACATGAAGATATCCTAATTAGCTTAGGCCTCCAGCCGTTGGGAATTTGTTACGAGCGGACCGGTCCCCTCTGGACCGGTCCGATACTATTCCAGGCGGAAATACCCAAAAGGGGCGGAACCCCCTGTGGACCCCACGGTTGCTGAAATTGATTTTGGGAGGGAGAATTTTGAATGAGGGGCTGTTTTAGGAAGTCCATTATTGTCCTTTATGATTAATTTGTATAATTAGGAGTTTAGGGGGGAAAGAGGATTATCTTGAATTTGAATGTAATTTGAGATCTAGGGTTTTCTTGTTTTGGCTCTTGGCGTTGCCGGAGAAGATCGGAGAGTTGTTCTTCCTCTCAAATCGAAGAACATTGTATCTTGCTTTTGCTTTGATCATCTACTAGTGGAATACAAGTCCATTAAGCGTTTTTCTCTCAGTTTTCCTACGAATTTCTACTGTTTTCATACGTTTGGGGCTGTTTTCCTGTAGAAAACAGCAACTTTCTTGTTGTTTTCTTCACGTGGAGCGATAGGAATACTTGGATCTAAGTATTTCCTATCAAATTGGTATCAGAGCATCGTTCCGGGACCACCGGCGGCTGAAATTCTGAAATTTCAGCAAGTTTCTTGTCTCCGGAAGAAGTTTTTTGTGGATCCGTTAGAAGGACAATGGCCGGAAAGAAGGTGGATGTCTTGGAAGGCGAAGTCGGTCAATTAAAAACCGATTTGGAGGAAACATTTTTTGATTTTCAAAATCAAATTACCACCAACAACGAAAGGTTGGAGGGAAAATTCACGGCCATGGAAGAGATGATGAAGAAATTACTTGAGATGAAGACTAATCCGACGGCGTCGGAAGCAAGAGAGACTGTCGGCGACCACGGCGTAGGAGGAAATCCGAACCCGCTTCGGGGGAGGAGGAATCCGGCTGTGGAGATCCTTGAGGGAGACGACGACATGCCACCTCTAGAGCCACTTTCTAGAGAGGAGATGAGCCTGGGGAATGACCATCGAGGTGCTGATTTTCAGCGTCGAGGTGCTGATTTTCAGCGTCGAGGTGCTGATTTTCAGCGTCAAGGTGTGGATTTTGAAGGCCGGAGGGGAGAATATGAGGGAAGTGCAGATTTTGGCGAAAGAAGAGGAGAATATCAGCGTCGAGGTGCTGAATTTCAGCGTCGAGGTGCTGATTCTGAAAGGGGAAGAGGGGATTATGACGATGGACTCGGATACCAACGTGGGAGGGAGGACCGGGATACTTGGGGAGCACCTCATCTTCGAGGAATGGGAGGTTATGGAGAGTACCGGGGTAACGGAAGGGATCCGAAGGTGAGGAAGTTGAAGATGCCCATCTTTGAGGGGGAAGATGGCCATGGCTGGATTTACAAGGTGGAACGGTATTTTGCAGTCAACGGGTTGACAGAGGAGGAGAAACTGACAGCGGCAGGACTGTGTTTGGAAGGGAAGGCACTGGCATGGTACCAGTGGCGGGACATGAGGCGACCTATTCGAAACTGGAGGGAGTTCAAGGATTGCCTACTAGAACGTTTCTGAACCAGCAGCGGAGGGGATTTCTACGAGCAGTTCTTTGCGCTGACACAGGAGGGGACAGTAGCAGAGTTCCGGGACCGGTTTGAGTACCTAGCTAGCAGGTTGGATCGTCTTTTTGATACCGTGCTTGAGGGGAACTTCATGAAGGGGCTCAAACCAGAAATCAGAGCAGCCGTTAGAGTGATGAGACCACACGACCTGGGGGAGGCCATGGAGTTGGCACAGTTGGTCGAGGACCAGAAGCATCTAGAGAGGGGGAATCGAGGCAGCAGTTCTGGGGGATCCCACCGGATGACGACCACGTTTTTAGCTTCCAAGGGAGCTGCACCGGGGGGTACACGAGAAGTACCAAAGGAGAGATCTGGAGGAGGAGGGCCTGGGGGAAATTTTAAGAAGCTTACTGATAAGGAGATGCAGGAGAAAAGGGCCAAGGGATTGTGCTTTAGATGTGATGAGAAGTACATGCCGGGGCATAGGTGCAAGGACCGGACTCTTCAGGTTCTCCTTGTTTGCGAAGACGAGGAAGACGAAGAGGTAGGTGGGAGCAGGTCCGAAGGGGAGGAAGATGAGAAGTTGCACCTGGATGTGGCGGAAGTCTCTCTGAACTCCGTAGTGGGATTCACTTCGAGTCACACTATGAAAGTGAAAGGAGAGATAGCCGACCACGAGGTGGTGATCCTGATAGATAGTGGGGCAACTCACAATTTCATTTCCACTCAGTTGGTGGAGTTGCTGGGAATGAAATTAGTGGATACGGGAGGCTATGGCGTGATGATGGGCACAGGAAAGGTAGAAATGGGTAGAGGAGTTTGTAAGGGAGTGGTGATTACCATCCAGGATATAGAGGTGAGGGAGGATTTTCTTCCCTTAGAATTGGGGAGTACTGACGTAATTTTGGGAATGAAGTGGCTGCAGACTTTGGGAGAGACAAAGGTGAACTGGGGGGAACTGAGGATGGAACTGGTAGTGGGAGGGAGGAGAATGGTGATACAGGGAGATGTCGGCCTGTCTAGGACGGGGGTGTCTCTCAAGTCCATGATCCGAACCATTCAGGAGGTTGGGGGTGGATATTTGGTGGAGTTGCAATGATTGGAGAAGGTCAGCGTAGGGGAAGAGGGAGACATTCCTCTGGAAATGCAACCGGTCATATAGCAGTTCAGGGAGGTTTTTCAACCTCCACATGCTTTGCCACCTCAGAGGGAGTTGGAGCACGCCATTACTTTGAAGGAAGGGGAGACACCGATCAGCGTTCGCCCTTACCGCTACCCCCAGATCCAAAAGGATGAGATAGAGAGGCTGATACGGGAGATGTTGGAGGCAGGGATCATAAGACCAAGTGTAAGCCCTTTCTCTAGTCCAGTCCTCTTGGTCAAGAAGAAGGATGGGAGTTGGAGATTTTGTGTGGATTACAGGGCTCTGAATAAAGGCACTGTACCAGACAAGTTCCCAATTCCAGTGATTGATGAACTATTGGATGAACTATTTGGGGCAGTGGTATTTTCCAAGCTAGACTTAAAATCCGGATACCACCAGATCAAAATGAAGGAGGCGGATGTTCCAAAGACAGCCTTCAGGACACATGAAGGGCATTATGAATTTCTGGTAATGCCCTTTGGTTTAACTAACGCTCCTGCGACATTTCAGTCTCTGATGAACAGGATCTTCATGCCGTACCTCAGGAAGTTCGTACTTGTGTTCTTTGATGACATATTGGTGTACAACAAAACTGAGGAGGAATACTTAGAACACTTGAAGGAGGTTTTGGGAGTATTGCAGGAGCATCAGTTACAGGCCAATCTGAAGAAATGCAGCTTTGCACAGGCCAGGGTGGAGTACTTGGGACACGTGGTATCCCAAGAAGGAGTAGCAGCGGATCAGAATAAAATAGAAGCAATGCAGAAGTGGCCAATACCTAGAAACCTAAAGGAGTTAAGGGGGTTGTTGACCTCTAAGCATTAACCCAGCAGAAAAAAAAAAAAATCAAATCAAAATACCTGTGAAACCGCTGGATCCACAAATTCCTCCGCAAATCCTGTCGTTTGACGTCGTCTGCGTCGTATCCCGAAGATCAGGCGTAAATCCTCCGCAAATCCTGTTGATCGGCGTCGTCTGCGTCGTTTCTCCGTGAAATCTGCGGAAATCCTGCGCGAATCCTGCGATCCTCTCCTCGATCGAGCCCCGTTCGCCTCTATAAAATGAAGCCGAACCCACTGCTCATCTCCCATTCGCTACTCTGCTTCCACTACCAAGCTATCTCTTCTCCCGTTCACCTCTTCCCACACGTGAAATCCCCCACTGTCCCGACCTCGTCGACGTCCAGGCGATCCAGATCCACGTAGCCGAAGCCTCATCCAACGCAGAGAGAGAGAGAGAGAGAGAGAGAGAGAGAGAGAGAGAGAGAGAGAGAGGAGAGAGCACCTACCCGACCTTCTCCCTAGTCCCGACCGAGCTCCGATCTCCCATTGCCTTAGCCGATCTCTTGAAGCCCTAAACCCGAGCTCGTCTCTACCTCCCTCGACGACGTGCCCTTTCTGTCGGATCCGGAGATACGCCATTTTGATCGAAGCAACAACGGGAGCTCCCTTGCTGTGAAGGTAACTCTCCCTTTCACGCTCATTTGGCCACATCCCGTGGAACTACTAAGCCAAATGAGGGAAATGGGAGATTTATTCCTCCGTGAGACTTATGGGGAAAATCAAACAGGATTTAGCATGGATCCTGTACAAAATTTGCTTGAATCTAATTAACTTAATTATAATTAATTTCATTTAGTTATATTTAATTACTAATAGTGATTAATTATGATTAGTTGAAAATAATTATAATTAGTTAATTACTTTAATCTGTAATTAATTTCAAAGTAAATATAATTAATTATATGTTAAATATGATTAATTATAACTAGTTTTTTTATTAATTATGGGTAAAATATTATTGATCTGTAATTAATTTTAAACCAAATATAATTAATTATATATTAAAATGTAATTAATTATAATAAGTTTCTAATTAATTATAAGTCAAATTTCATTAATTTATAATTAATTTAAAATTAAATATGATTAATTATATATTAAATATAATTAATTATAATTAGCTTTTGATTAATTATAAATTAAATATAGTTTATTTATAACTAGTTTTAAATTAAATATAGTTAGTTTTGATTTAAATATAACTAATTACAATTAATTTATAATTAATTATAAATTAGATCCCACTAGTTTGTAATTAATTTTAATATTAAATGTAATTAGTTATATACTAAATGTAACTAAATATACTTAATTTATGATTAATTATAAGTAAATGCTTCTCTCCCTCGATCTTCGAGCCTCAACCACCGTCAAAACCCCGCGCAGGTACAAACTTTCTAAACTCAGATTTCTTGCGTCGTTGTTTGCAGCAGACCGGAAAAACTCCTATACACGCCTTTATTGCGCGTGGTGGGATGGGACGCCGGTCTGATGCTTACGACGAAGCGAGCAATCGCCTAAACTCTACTTCGACGTTCGGGGCGCACCGGAAAACCGCCTATACATGTCTTTATTGCACATGGTGGGAAGGGACCCCGGTGCGGCACCTACGGCGAGGCGGGGTCGCTCATAAGTACCCCTGAGCGGGGGGAAAGCAAACTGCGCATTTTTAAACGAGCCACCGACAAAGCCCGCGAAGGTACGAACTCTCTAAACTCAGATTTCTCGCATCGTTGTTTGCAGCAGACCGGAAAAACTCCTATACACGCCTTTATTGCGCGTGGTGGGATGGGACGCCGGTCTGATGCTTACGACGAAGCGAGCAATCGCCTAAACTCTACTTCGACGTTCGTGGCGCACCGGAAAACCGTCTATACATGTCTTTATTACACATGGTGGGAAGGGACCCCGGTGCGGCACCTACGGCGAGGCAGGGTCACTCATAAGTACCCCCGAGCGGGGGGAAAGCAAATTGTGTCATTCATAAGTACCCCCCGAGCGGGGGGAAAGCAAACTGTGCATTTAAACAGGTACCGTCAAAGACCCCATACACGCCTTTATTGCGCGTGGTGGGATGAACAAAAAAATCACGGCCGCGGTGTCCTCGTCAGAGGGCACCTACCATAAACGCCTTTATTGCGCGTGGTGGGAAAGGCCCAGTTTTCTCGTAGTTTTCCCCTAAACGGGGGAGACGCCGGGAGGCTGCCGAAATTTCGGGTGAAATCGTACCTGGACTTGATTGAACTCAAAGAACAATGGTGGACTTGTGAACTTGATTCAATATACTTAAATAAACTTGAATCCAAATAAAAAAAAAAATGTGCAAATGAGATTAAACTTGAGCTTGTGCATCCGGACTTGAACCAAACAAGACTACAAGAACTTGGACACACAAAATTGACTACAAAGAACAAAGCATTGGGACTCAAATTTGAACTCAAATGACACTGAACTTGATTGAACTCGAACTTGAACTCAACAAGACTACGAGGACTTAAATGTGAACTCAGACTCAGATTTGAACAGAATATTTTGAACTCAAAGAATTGAACCACGACGAACTCAAATGAACTTGAACTTCAATTGAACTTGGTTGGACTCATTTTGAGCTCGGACATGAACTCAAAGGACAACAGGGGACATGCATTTGGACTTGAACTCAAGCTCGATCCGAACAATCATATAAAGGTTCCAACTCAAACCAAAGTTCCAAGTACAACTTGATTGATGATCAAGATGCAAGAACTATCAAGTGACGTAACCACAAGAAGCGACAGTTCAATGTCAATCAAATGCAAAGAACTTCTGCAAATCATAGCAGTCAATATGCAGCATGAAATGCTTACAAATAAAGGCGGATGACACAATCAATATCATTTGATTGAAAATGAGTGCCCCGCTCTCCTACAAGACATACAACAATCAAAGTACAAGTATCTCCTACAAAAATTCCTACAAACGCCTGTTGATTGATATGGCGATACGGGAGACCAATGATGGAGGATCCGCCTTCCTATAAACAAATACAACCCAACAAACCACCTGAGATTGGTGAAAAGGTGGATTTGATGTAGGAGTAATGGTTCTTCTACAAACACTCATAGGAGCTCGTAGTAGATACGACAATCCCCACCAAGTCAATGCACTATAGAAATGAACAGTTGCAAGGTGTACGAGTACTATTCATTTGTTGTAGTCAAAGATCTATCTCTACAACAAGTGCAAATACATCAGACCACCTGAGATCGATGAAAGGTGGGTAGGATACAAGAACAATGACACTCCTACAATCAATAACAATTCAGTGCTGATCAAATGCAATAATTTTCCACAAATAAAGATAGTCAAATTGTAGCAAGTACAACCATCTACAGATCGTCGTGGAAGACCCATCATATGTATCAAATGTCATATACGAGCAGAATGTCAAAAGACTTCAACAAGTGCAAGCCCTACGGCTAAGGCAGGAGATTAGTTAGTGCACTATGACCCGTCTACAAAATTAACAAGTAGTGCACGACAGTCTACCTGTACGAAGCAGCGAACAACTCCATTCAGAAGCTGCTACGCCACGCCACCGGATCCGCAACTTCTATGCAAGCGGACAGAAGGCGTCTATGAATATTCCAAGAATACCCCCGCACGTGCACAATAGTTTGTATACACATAGGCACACTAAAAGGGGTAAAAGTAATCAAGAACCCGCATGGGCCCCGGCGAGCGTGTTATTGGTACACGTGACGTCTAGGGATGCTGCGCGGGTCGATAAATGAATTCATGTTAGAACCCGATCCTTCTATACGGATCAATAGGAGTCGACAGGGTTCGAACAATTGAACAAATATACGGTCGTGGCGACCAGTATATTTGCTTTAAAACATTCATATTAGACCATCAAGGCCTACAACAATATGAATTCACTAATAAGGGCATAAAGCCTACAAAATCCGATCCTCTGTCGACAGCCCGACAGAGTTGACAAGTTTAATCCATAGAAAGAAATGACCCCCAAACACCCCGATGATGGCCGTGTTGAGTGCAGATATCAACCGGAGGGGTTCCCAAATACTTTCAATCGTCTCTCAAATATCCATATTCCAAAGCTCCACCCAAATACCTACGAAAATCCAAAACTCCCCAAAAATTCCAAAATCCCAAAAATATATTTAAAAATGAAATAAATCCATCAACGTACTTAAAGCAAAAATCATCCGCCCTCCGCAAAAGTTTGTCGAGGCGGACAAATATGAAATATTACTTCAGCTCACAAAGAGAGAAATGCCTAGTCGAAAATATCACTAGGATCCATTCTCAAACAATCTCTTGCCAGTAAGGGCGTGGTACGTGTCCTCTAACCGGCAGTTTTGCCGCCAAATGGCACTGCAGGTAAACGGTTATGACCCGGGGCCCTCTGAACCGAGTGGTTTTGCCGCCAAATGGCACCACAGATAGCGGTTATGGCCAGAGCCAATACGCTCCTTAATGGCGTTAAATCCTTGAGATATGAATCAATAGGATATGATCGATAGGGCACAAAGCCCTCTGTTAGCTAAGGTGGATTCAAATTTGTCCCCTTAGACAAACATCCAACCCCGGTCTACAAGGTCCCCTTGGACGAAGCAACCCATGGCTGCCGACAAGGATCCTTCTGTCAGGTTGGGTCGACTACCTCCTCTGACTAAGTAGACCAGGGACCACGATGGCCCGGGACGACGGAACCATGGGATCTTGATCGGGTCTATCATCCATTCCCCCACCATCCGCTTTAAGTGCACGATGGTGAAATTTGTATTTTTAAGTTTCAAACTTTTCAAACCCTTCCAAACCCAATTTCCAAATCCAATTTCTACCAATATCAAAATCCATTGCTGCTACTATATGCCAGATAACACGTATTTTCTATGTATCTGATTGACGACTAGCCTTAATCGAAAGTTCTCTCCCGTGATCGGGAGGGGTAATTAACTATAGGGGCTTGCGCCTATAGGAAACCAGAACTCAGATCATAAAGTCCTCACAAAATGAGGGCGAAATCTCTGGGTAGTGTCTTATCTACAAACCCATCTGCCTTCCAAAATTTACCTCGGAACTTATTTCGTTAAAACTCCCTCGCCGAATAAGAAGAGCGAGCGGAGGCCGGGGCCGAATTTTCGGAGCCCACAGGGGTTCTTAGGGTTGACTGGATACTACCGGAGATTTGTGAAGGGATACAGTGCTATCGCATGGCCATTGACGGAGCAACTGAAGAAGGATGTATTTTCTTGGGGGAAGCAGCAACGCAGGCATTTGAGAAACTAAAGGTAGCCATGACTACAGTTCCAGTGCTAGCACTTCCTGATTTTAGCCAAGTCTTTGTGGTGGAGACAAATGCTTTAGGGTATGGGCTGGGAGCAGTGTTGATGCAGAACCACCAGCCAATAGCCTACTTCAGTCAAGTACTTTCAACCAGGGCTAGATTGAAGTCAGTGTATGAAAGAGAATTGATGGCCATTGTCTTGGCTATTCAAAAGTGGCGGCCATATCTCTTGGGAAGGCACTTTATCGTGCGGACAGATCAGAGGAGCCTGAAGTATTTGCTAGAGCAAAGGATGGTAACTGAAGAGCATCAGAGGTGGCTATCCAAACTACTAGGCTATGACTTCGAGATTCAGTATAAACCAGGGTTGGAGAACAAGGCAGCCGACGCTCTATCCAGATGTGTGGGGGAAATCCATGAGTTGGTGCTGTCTGTACCCTTGATGGTAGACTGGGGAGCCATCAAGGAAGAAAGTATGCTGAATGAAGAGTTGAAGAAGATCAGGGAGGATCTAGGGAAAGACAAGAGTAAGCATCCGGGCTACTGTATTGAGGGGGAGAGACTATTGTATCAAGGGAGGTTTGTGATGCCACGGACTTCCATACACATTCCCCACTTGTTGCAGGAATTTCATGGCAGTGCAGTTGGGGGACATTCAGGGGTTCAGAAGACTTACAGGAGGCTAGCATCTGAGCTCTACTGGAAGGGGATGCATAAAGATGTGGAGGAGATGGTGGCCAGGTGTGAAGTGTGTCAGAGAAATAAGTACATGGCCATGGCGCCAGGAGGATTACTGCAACCGTTGACACTTCCAAACAGAGTCTGGGAGGAAGTGTCCATGGATTTCATTGATGGCCTACCAAGGTCGGAGGGGTTCACAGTCATCATGGTGGTAGCGGCAGCTTTTATCAGGGAAGTGGTGAGACTACATGGGGTGCCTGAATCGATTGTGTCTGATCGAGACAAAGTGTTCCTCAGCCAGTTCTGGAGGGAGCTGTTCAGGATGCAGGGCACGGTTCTAAAGAGAAGTACCGCTTATCACCCACAGACAGATGGACAAACGGAGGTGGTAAATCGAAGCTTGGAGACCTATTTGAGGTGTTTTGTGTCCGAAACCCCACGGTTGTGGGCAAAGTGGCTACCTTGGGCTGAGTATTGGTACAATACCTCATTCCATTCCGCCTCCCAGATGACCCCATTCAAAGTATTATATGAGAGGGACCCTCCACACCTAGTGCACTATGGAAGAGAAAGCACACCAGTATCGTCTGTGGAGCAATACCTAGAGGAAAGGGACAAGATATTGGAAGAGTTAAAGAGACATCTGATGAGGGCACAACAAATCATGAAAAAGCAAGCGGACTCTCACAGGAGAGACATGCAGTTTGAAGTGGGGGAGAAGGTGTTCCTAAAACTACGACCATACAGGCAGAGGACAGTGGCTAGAAGGCAAAACGAGAAATTAGCACCGAGGTACTTTGGCCCTTATGAAGTATTGGATAGGATTGGAGCAGTGGCTTACAGACTGAAATTACCCCCCTCAGCCACCATACACCCAGTGTTCCATGTGTCTCAGCTGAGGAGAGCCATTGGGGAGCATGCAGTGAGTGCAGAATTACCAGCGACTATGACGGAGGATTTAGAAGTGGTTTTAGAACCACTAGAGCTTGCAGGAGTCCGACCAGATAAAATGGGCAACAAAGAAGTGCTGATCAAATGGAGAGGCCTCCCGGATTTCGATGCTACATGGGAGCCTTTTGAAAGAGTGAAGGAGCAGTTTCCTTCTTTTCACCTTGAGGACAAGGTGAGTTTTTGGGAGGGGAGTAATGTTACGAGCGGACCAGTCCCCTCTGGACCGGTCCGATACTATTCCTGGCGGAAATACCCAAAAGGGGCGGAACCCCCTGTGGACCCCACGGTTGCTGAAATTGATTTTGGGGGGGGAGAATTTTGAATGAGTGGCTGTTTTAGGAAGTCCATTATTGTCCTTTATGATTAATTTGTATAATTAGGAGTTTAGGGGGGAAAGAGGATTATCTTGAATTTGAATGTAATTTGAGATCTAGGGTTTTCTTGTTTGGGCTCTTGGCGTTGCCGGAGAAGATCGGAGAGTTGTTCTTCCTCTCGAATCGAAGAACATTGTATCTTGCTTTTGCTTTGATCATCTACTAGTGGAGTACAAGTCCATTAAGCGTTTTTCTCTCAGTTTTCCTACGAATTTCTACTGTTTTCATACGTTTGGGGCTGTTTTCCTGTAGAAAACAGCAACTTTCTTGTTGTTTTCTTCACGTGGAGCGATAGGAATACTTGGATCTAAGTATTTCCTATCAGAATTTCCCATTAACTGAAGGAAATAAAAGCATGCCAAATTTCCTGCTTGAAAGGGATGTGGAATAGGAAAGGATTTAAGGCATTGGCATTGTATTTCAAATTCAGAAAACAGGTTGGCCGGCCATATAAAAAAAAGGGTTAGGAAATAAACAAGTGGGGACCACATGGTTATGCGAAACTTCATTAAAATCTGAAGTAATTTCAGAATTTAATTGTATTAGGTAACTTCCCAAATTGAAATTGACATGAGAGGAAAAATTGGAGTTTGAATTTCAAATAGGATTAAGTGCTAGTAACGGTTGGCTGAAAAAAAGGCTGATGGATTAAGCAATTAATCTAGCATTAATTGTTGACATTCCACGGGTTGGGAAAACCAGAGGGAAACGGCGGTGAAGGCTGCAGGTAAGATTTCGGGGATCTGGGGGAAGAAAGGCTCACGGGTTGGACTGCTGGCTGTGGAGTTGAGAACAGGTGGAGAGGAGGGGAGATGGCTGCGCGGGGGTTTTCTGGACCGATGTCCAAAGCCTGGAGAAAGGCTTGGCCGGCGGGATGGCAGCCAGAGTGGCCGGAGGTTTGAGCAGGCCAAGGCTAAACGAAAGCAATTGCAGGGAAAGGAGGAGAAAAAAACAACATCCAGGGATTTGGACCACCACAGAATTGCTAACCTTGAATATATTCACTTTGAATTTCCACAAGATGAGATAATTCGAAAACTAGAACTCACTAAGAGATCTAGTTTTCTCCGGCGAACTCACTAAGAGATCGTGGGGGAAATGAACTCACAAAGAGAACAAGAGCTAAATTTTCATTTCATCAAAAACTGAAATTACAATGCATGAGGCCTTATATAAATAGGCCAAAATGAGAAATGACACAAATGCCCTTCCGGGCTACATAAGCGACTAAATGCCCATAAGGGCAAAAGTGGAAAAACATCAAAATAAATACGCTACTACATAAAATGACAAAATACAAGTCATGCTCGTGGCCGTCGATCTCCGGCGTCGAAAATGCTGACGATGTCCTCATTACAAAGTCTGAAAAGAAATGGTGAATTCTCACACCCAACCCCTCTACTTTTGTCTCTCTTTTACCTTACCTCCTAAAATTTATCAACAGTTCAAATTTCAGTTTTAAGTTATTCTAAATTCCCTTCAATTTTGCAAATGTAGTCCTACTAACCTAATAATCATATCTCTCCCCTTCTTTCATTACTTTACAAAGATTGAAGATTCCATTTTGTGAGGAATTATAAGAGAATTATATTGATCTCCATATTGTGAAGATTTCATATTACTTTACAAAAACTTGCCCTCGGCGCTTGCAGCATGACAAACAACCACGCATGCGCGCTTTTTTTAGCACGGTGGGAGGAAGTTTGTTGCGGTGCTTGCGGCGAGGTGGGTAATCCTCCTATAGTCATGTTTTTGACATTTGCGGCACGACAAGGGACCCTCTATGCACGCTTTTCTTTGCGTGGTGGGAGAGAACTTGGTGCGGCGCTTACGGCAAAGCAGACGATCTTTGTGCGCGCTTTTATTAGCATGGAAGGACAAAAATATAAGCACCTGTATGCGGGTAAAAAACTATTTTTTTCAAATAGGTGCTTTTGAAGTCCCATGCACGCCTTTCTTGGCATGGTGGGGACGAAGACTATGGCCACGGTGTCCCCCGACACTGATCTTGCACGTTTTTCTTGACGTGGCAGGCATGCTAAGACTCCTGTAGTTTTTCCTAAATGGGGAGACGCCGAAAGGCTGTCAAAATTTGTATTGAACTGAACAGTAGAGAATTTGAATCCAAATTGAACAAAGAATCTAAATTGAAATCAAATAAATTTGAACATAAGCAAATGATAAAGAGCAACAAATGACTTGAATTTAAATGAACTAAGTACAAGGAACTTTAACTTGACTTGAGCCAGATTGATTACAAGGACCTTGAATCAAATTAACAGGGAACAAAACTCTAAGCTGCCAAATGCACAATTAGAGCAAAATAAGAACACAACACTAAATGATAACTCAACCTATCTAAATGGATATCAATGTGCAAGAAGAAAGTTATGGGCAACATCAATAAACAAATAAAAGACTTATGGTGAGAAACACTTCAAAAATGGTTCGCATCTAAGCAAGGGACTCATGAAAGATAAGTTTTCAGTGCACATGAATAGAGGACGATGAAATCCAATCAATTTGAAGTATTTAAATGATCACAAACAAGGACATGAACATATGTTACAAATCATACAAGAATAATAATGATGTATTTTGTATCAATCATTTAAGAATACGATGTAAGCAAACTAGAGAGAAAAGCCAAGTTGGAGAACACAAGGACAAAATAAAACCAAACTCGATTCACTTTAGCTTGCAAACAACCAAACAAACATTCGGATAAACAAAAGTCAAATCAAACAAAATAAAATAATAATATAAAAACATTATCCTCAGAACAACCGTCTAGCGTTTTCCTCACATGCAAAAAGAGTAGGAAGATATATAAAATAGTGCTTAGGCTTGCAAACCGAGGGTCCTCCACTGTAAAAGAGTCCAACGTCCTACCAAACTCCTCCGGCAAATGTCTCCAAAAATCAGCCAACAAACAACTTCCAAGAGCTCAAGAAGAAGGATACAGGTGGAGTGGAACTTGCGTGGAGAAGAAGAGATTAGAAGCCAAGACGAAATAGAGAAGAGGAAACGGGGGTAGAACAAGCTCTCAAGCTTTTCCAAGAGAAGAAACCCTTAGGGTTTTAGTAGTGACTTTGCTCAAATATTCAACAACATTTTCCTTCTCAAAACATCTCCAATTTATAAGCAAAAGAAAGAAGCCAAATAGCCATAACACCTCCAACCAGCCCCACAACAGCCCCCATAAACTGCACAGAAAACAGGGAGAAAAGCCACGGAAAACCCAGCCAGCAAGCCACGGGAAAGCAGCCAGAGAGGGACCCGAGGAGCCAACAAAGGAAACAGGGTAGGGGATTCATGGGAAAGCAACCAGGGAGAAATCCCAAAATACAACAAGCCATAGCTTTTATTCTCAAAGAAGAAACCAAAGAGACACAAGAAGGGGAAGAGACAAGATCTACTCCACATACTTTTTTGAATTTATGAGCTAGAAAGTGCAATTACTTTTTCAAATAATGAGCTAAACTTCACCTTAAGCATTAATGAGCTAACATCAAGTAGAACCCAACCTTTTAAGCTCAAAACCAAGCAGCCAAAGCCCAGCCCGTGAACAGCCAAGGCCCCAAATCAAGAACAGCAAGCAGCCCAAGGACAAGAAGGAACCAAAAGCAAGCAAACCCAAGACTTGCCATACCCAAGCACTTCCTACCATAATCATTGGATAGCTTTTAAAAAAAACATAAAACACAACTAATATTGTTCAAATTACATCAAAACAAAATAAACTAAAAATATGAATGCATCAATCCCTCCCTGGTGGAAGAATCTCATCTCCTAATGAGAAAGCTTCCATAATCTTTTTATAAAGATCCGGATGACGTTTCTTCAACTCATTGGCATCCATCCAAGTACAGTTTGTCAAAGGATGATTCTTCCACTTAGTACAATCTAGCCAAAAATCACGTGTTCACCATGCCGAGTTTTAGTAAACCTTGAAATCAATAACATCTTCAACTTATTCATCATAACTTAAAACATATATGGAGAGTGGCAAAGTTTCAATTTTCACATGATTTTCAGAATTTCCTTCATATAAAGAAAGGTCAGAAACATTAAACACAGGAGAAGTGTCAATATTAGAAGGAAGATCCGAAAGATAAGTAGTAGTTGAGTACGAGTGTGATGACATTCCTACAATCAACCATTTTACAAGTAGGCATGGAAATTCTCATGGATGTATGAAGGTATGCAATAAATGCAACAATGTTATGTGGTCGACGTCAAGCAACTCGTAGATGAGCTTAATAGCCAACTTATAAGCAGTAAAGGTTATGAATACATTTGTCATTTACGACATAAGATCAATGTGCAATGAATATAACAATATTTTGTGAGTAGCATCAAGATAGAAGTAAAGGCATTTAACCCCACAGGCAATAGAAATCAAGAAGGAATATACAGCTTGATTACAGTTAAGTATGCAAGAATCCTCGATAAATAGTGGTCGTGCATTCCACACACCATCCACAGGCTAATGTTGAAAGGATTACGATAAAGATGAACTTCTACAAGTTATCGTAGGAGACCTATCGTACATACAAAAATGTCCCCACATATGCACTGTAATATTTATGCACATAAGTACACTGTACACAGAAGGGCACATGCAATCATATACCTGCATATGCCCCGATGAGCGTGTTATGGGTGCACATGTGATGTCTAGTTATATTGCGTGGGTTAATAAATGAATCCAAGTTTGAGCCCAATCCTTCTATGTGGATAAATAGGGGTTGACACGACTCGAACTATCAAACATATATACAATCAAGGTGTCGACCAAGATATTTGTTTTATACATTCATATTACTCCTTTAAGGTATATATCAAAAGAAATTCACCAACAAAAATATAAAGCCTATGAACCTGATCTTATGTCAACAGCTAGACAGAGTCAATAAGGTTCAATCAATAAAATATAAATGCCTGTAAATGACCCGATGATGGACGCGTTGAATGCAAATCTCAACTAGATGGATCAATTCAAAATTTAAAAAATGCCACTCAAACACCCACCAAATCCAAAATCTAAAAATTCAAAATTCCAAAGTTCAAGAAATTTAAAATTAAAGTTAATCATCAATCATGTAAATCAAAATATATCCATCCTCCGCAACAATTTGTCGAGATGGACAAATTGAAAACTATTTCAGCTCACAAAAAGCTAATTTCTGATCGAGAATATCACTAGGATTCATTCTCAAACAGTCTCCTGCCTCTAAGGATGTGGCATGTGTCCTCTAACATGCGGTTTTGCTGCTAAATGGCACCGTAGAATAAATGGTTATGACCGAGGCCCTTTGAACTGGGTGGTTTTCCGCCAAATGACACCATTAAGTTACTATTGTGGCTAGACCCTGTATGCTCTCTAATGACATTAAATTCTTGAGATATGAATCAATAGGATATAATTGATAGGGCACAAAGCCCTCTGTTAGCTAAGGTGGATTCAAATTTGTCCCCTTAGACAAATACCCATCACAGGTCTACAAGGTATCCTTCAACGACGCAACCCATGGCTACTGACAAGAATGCTTCTGTCAGGTTGGGTCGATTACCTACTATGACTAAGTAGATGAGGGACCACGATGGCCTAGGACGACGAAACCATGGGATTTTGATCGGGTCCATCATCTGTTCCCCCACTATTCGCTTTAAGTGCAAGGTGGTAACTTTTCAAATTTTAAATATCAAAATTTCAACATCCCAAACCCATGCTGCTACTACATGCCAGATATACGTATTTCTACGAATCTCATTGGCGACTAAACTTAATAAAAAATTCTCTCTCTTCATCGAGAGGGATAATTAACTATAGGGACTTGTGTCTATAGGAAACCATAACTAAGATCATAAAGTCCTCGCAAAATGAGGGCAAAATCTCTGGGTAGTGTCTTATCTTCAAACCCAATCTGCCTTCCCAAAATTTACCTCAGAACTTAATCAGTTAAAACTCCCCCGAAAAGCAACGGGAAGGCCGGGGCCGAATTTTTGGAGCTTATAGATGGCCTGGTAGTTGTTCAGCCTTATCAAATGTTCTTCAAGAAGATGACAATCTTTGTGATAGATTTATTATCTTGCTTGATAGTTTGCAGTATTTACTTCGGTCTTATATATTTGGGCAACATCCTTTGCTTTTGAATATGCCTATCTCACTGTTACGACCCAACCCGGATGTTCGACTTAACGAGACAGGAACTAAAAGTCGGATAGTAGAATTAGTTCAATACAATTCATCAATACAACATACAACTTTCTCATTTTACTGAAGAGCCACTGTTCATAATTTCCTCGAATACTTAACATTGTATAAATAATAAATTTTCTATTTTCATTTGCACGCCGTCTTCTATAGACAAATTCTTCCCTTCTGATCATTTCTAAATCTTTCGAGACTTACTTGAAAATATTTATTTAATGGAATGAGTTTACAAAGTAAACTTACTAGGTAATTGTTATAACAATTAACATGCCTAAAGTACAATACATATAACCTTTGATATATGTCCATTCAGTTAACATTTGAAATACATTTCCTTTCTTTGGTTCATTTCATTACATTTATTTCTTTATACATACTATATCATATTCATTTATAGCATTTACTTTAACATATATTCCTTTTCTCATTTATTTTGTACAGGAGCATCGTCTACATGTACTACCATTTCCATTTACTTTTACTTTTCCATAATCTTTTTCTTTTTACCTGCACGGGTACTTTGCTTTTCCAGCAGTACCATACGGAGGTGAACTCCTATAATTTGCATGCATATCCTTTTTCTTTTTTCCTTCATTCATTTATACTTTTATTTATAATGTAGATCATATCATTCTTTTCCTCATTCCTTTCTTATATTCTTAGGTATATAACTATAACGCATTTTTTTTTCAACTTCACTTCCATTTCTTTTACATATACATTTATATTCTTCATTTTAGTTATTTGAATTCATTTAATGTCAACATTCATCATTATACATGCATTTGAATCATCTCACATAATGACATGAAAGATAAGTAAAATAAAAGTTCTATAATAAAATGTTTATACACAATGGTAATTTAGCCACTTTGATCTTTCAAATCTTCTATCCTTGTCACAACTTAAAGAGATAAATAATAAAGCAAATTTATATATAATTAACTTTCATCAAATCTTTTCATAAACATCTATCAAATAAATTTTTATCTCAGCCTCAATTTCTTTTCTTGTTGAATTCTTAAAGAACCCAACTCCAATTTGCTTTATTTCCTTCTAAAATTCTTAAAATTAAATAATATAAATTTTCATGAAAATATGATTTAATAATAAATCTAAGAAAAATTATATGATAGGAATTTTTACTTACAACAAGGGGATTTTCCAAATTCCAAAATATTTTTCTTTTTTTCTCAAAATCTCTTCCCCTCGCTTCTAAATCTCTTATTTTTTTCTCAAAATCTCTTCCCCTCGCTTCTAAATCTCTTCCTTTTCCCTTTAAGAAAGTATCATTTTCATTAAATAAAGTAAAACAAAGAAATTTATACGAAAACTGTAAAGAAAATCCAACAAACCTTCTTCCCTCTTTCCCTCGGTCATTCCTCTTGTTCGTTGAAATTTCTTCCAAATTATCACTTCGTTAGCGATAGGAAAGAGAAGGAATCAATAAATCTTATCCTCCCACGCAATCGTTCTCTTAAAATGGCAAAACGGATCTCAAATTCCTTCCTTCGCATGCCCAATCCCACCTCTGTCGCGATCCGTCCCTTCCTGTTCGCGAAACATGCTTGTGGTTATTAATAGGAGGCCGGCCGGTTCATTTGAACCGGCTAGATGAACCAGTTGTCACACTCACGGTGTCCAAATGCCTTTTATAGTCGGTAGAAAAATGTACTTGTGAGTAATTTATGGATTTGTTGAATTTTCTTGCCGGGATATATCATTAAATCTGCCTAATCCTAAGTATCCTTGCTTCAAACTGCTACCAACTAGATGATTTAGTTTTTCTTTCTCTTTGAAAAAAGGTTCTAACTAATTGCTAGCAATTTAATAAAATTTTCACCTTTATCCTATATGTAGCTTAGATATTTTATGGATCTTCTGATGGTTGATAAAATTTTATTTCTTCAATGTTCCTTGGAACGATTAGTTGGAGTAGACACCATTGTCTGGGGCATGAGTGATGACTTTAGAGCTTTTCAAGAACCTGAAATTGAAGGAGAGATGGAAGAGGGGACGATTTATTCCAATAAAGATCAAAGGGGCTTACCATTAAAAGTTTACTATACTAGGTGGTTTTTGAATTTAGCAAACAAGATGAGGAAGTCCTTGGATAGGAAACCCAGAAGGAACTTAAAGAGGAATGACAATGAAGTCCAAGAAAAAAAAATTTATTCCAAGATAATCCTACCCTTGGGGCTTTGATACTATGTTGAAAATTTTGAGAGAATTATATATATTTCACTTTAATCTAATTACAAGAAATTTGTGGCATATACAAGCTATACCTAGAGAAAATAAAGGAAACATATATATATATATATATATATATATATATATATATATATATATATATATATATATATATATATATATATATATATATAGTCACTTTGAATGAAGTCAATAAATCTAAATGAAAATAATTCAGTATTTTTTAACATTGCTTCAAAATAAGTGTATAATACTATACTAGTGTGCATGAAAACATCCTGAGATAATATTTCAAGTTAATTGGATGGTGTTCAAGAGGATTGATTAAGAGATCTTAATTCTTCCCATTTGTCTATTCTTTATCTGGGTTGGGATGAATTTTTGATGGGATGGATTTCACCAACATTACAATAGATCTCTAGTACTTCTTCCAACAACACTTAAACTAACCAGATCTTTTTTCTTCACAGGGAAATTAATGATGCATAGGATGCCACTCTTGGATGTCAATCATAGTATCATTGACAAATTTGTCATGGTTTTTCTTTTTAATGAAAATCTATCTTTTTTTCTCGTTGGATGCACCATATTTCCACAGTTATGCTACTGACACTACATTAATAGGTGTTACATATTGTAAGAGATTCCCCTTCTGAAGGCTAGTTAAATTTATTGATTTTACTCAAATGTCTTTATTGTTTGAATGTGATCATAAAGCAACTTCCTTGTAGTATTTGTTTACCTTTTGAAATTCACACATGTTTTGGAAAAAAAATTCAATTTATTAGGCTGTGAATTTGTCACTTCATAATGGTTTAACACATCTTATTTGCACATGCATATCTATATCCGTCCAACGCATTCTTGTTTCTTGTGTAGGATATGATGAGGTTAGATGAAATTGAACTAATACTTTCAAAGGGCCTGCCAAATATTCACCATGTGAATGACTCCATGAAGGTACAAAGATTTCATCTATATATTTAAATTGCCAATTTATAATCCTTGGAAGCCGAGGAGAATAGTTCTGAATTAAGGAAAGGATGAACCTTTCATTCTTGCCCCTTAAAAATGAGATTATAGATTATCCTATATATGGATAGTACTTAGAACTTTTGAATCAGTGGCAAGGGTATGAATGACGACAGTGGATTTAACTCAAATCCCATGCATACCGCATATAGATATGCATGTAACCTGCATAGTACATAAATTTCTTTGTATATTATTATATTGCATGTTGCTATGGAGATTTAGGGTGTTAATATAGAAGGATGGTTAAAAGTGCCTATGCTTTTGTCTTCCTTTGAAGCTCTTACTGAACAAAGTTGTGCGGGTTGCTTTCTCTGTTTTCCAATCATGTTAAATTATACTGGGTTATTGACAATGTTGCAGCATGATAATAGCCTACAACTGAGTAGGGATTAAGAATGTATTGCACCATATAAAAAGAAAATTCAATTTCTGCAATTGTTAGAACCTTGCCTAATATTCAATTAGTCAATTTGTTGTAGAACTGAGGAATTTATTTTTCCCAAAATATAAAATATTTTGATGACTTTTTAGCCTTCTGAATGCTGAGAAGTAGATCGACTAAACAATATTTAACTAAGCTTAGAGGTATAATACAAATGGAGATGAAATGAGGAAATTATCTAAAATGTAAATACTAATGGAAGTAGTGACAACCATATAAGCAAGAAAATGGTTGCTTATAGTCAAAACCATTTAGGATAACCTAAAGATGTTTTCCATCAGACTCCATAAGTTTTTCTGATGCCCCTTTCAAAAGTGAAACGCTCGCCAAAAAGAGGTCAAACATATGCTTGGCTGCTGAAGGGGTGCATCTGTTTTGCAGCTTCTTAACTTTTGATTTAACATATCTAGTATTCTAGTTGGGTTTTATTTTTCTATTTGTTTAAATATTAATTCTTCCCCGTTCTTTATATGGTATCAACTATATTGTCTCATGCCATGATCATGAAATTTTATTGAATCAGAAAACATCTCACCCTTTGACCTTAACTCTTGTTTGGGAAAATAAATTAACCTCGGATCAAAATAAGTGATTGGTGAACCGTTACTCAATTTAAGATGTTGATAAATTTATGTGCTAAAACCATGAATTAATCTCAAGCTTAAAGGATGAATGTTCTATTGGCCTAGAGAGCATACATAGGATGAGTGTGTGGGTGAAGGGTGGGGGTGTTGAATAAATATTTTATAAAATAAATAAAAAATGTAAAAGTAAATCAATTTGATTTACACACTGAGTGGTGTGAAGAGTATCACAAAGACCACATGAGTTTGAGAGAGCGAGATAACAAAATTTAAAATGAAAGCACAAGAAGATACATCAGTGTTTATATCGGTTCTGCTACCCAGCATGCCCTAGACCCCCCCTTAGGAATTGCACGAAGCTGTCTTTCACCAATTTCAGGAAGACATAATCTTACAATACTAGGATCCTTCTCTTTCAGTTTAGGGCGAAATTCTAGCCTTTTTTATGGGCTCAAGGAAAGCCCATACATGAGGAATTAAGAATAAAAAAGCATGAGTAGAAACTCTAGCAAGATATATAATAAAATAAAAAACAAAAGCTTTTATTACAACAGGAATCCTTCTCACAACTGATCTTGCATTTCAAACAACTTAGATATCTATGAAAATCAATCAAACCATTAACCAAGTTAGAGACGAAAAAATCCAAACTCAAAATCTTAAAACACCTAGCCTCACAAGATGCAGCAGAGAATCTCAATAACACCGCAATGGAGGCTTTGTAAGTTGAAGTTTGAATTGGCTATACATGATGATGCAAAACAAAAAGGTCCAAATATGAAGATTCTATGTTAGTTATGAGTTTAACATGTTATTGGTTTATGAAGTTATAAGTTTATGCAAAAATCGATGATATTTTTGATAATTCGTGAGTAGGACTTATTTATACTTAATTGGATAAGTGGAGTAGAAAATGGTGTAAATAAATTGGAAAATGAGTACCTAAATTGGATCCTACGACTCACGTACTAGCACAACCCTTAACTGAAATTACGAGTTTATTTTCTAGTGGTGTCATTGCCTTCCTTTATAGCAATGTGGTTGACTACCTAGAGAGTCACCATTATGCAGGAGGGGCAATACAAAGGCCCTTTACCTTCCAATGATGTATGCGGTCACAGGATATTATAATTGATGGGATTCCTATCATCACCACCCCCTAAATACTTGATGTTGGAGAGTATTAAAGATACAAATCTTAATTTGAGGTGACTCAGAAGATTAAAGCCTTAAACATCATGTTCTGGCCCCCATAAATCAAAATCCCTCAATATCAGTGATGGCTGCAATTACTGAACATCATATCTAGGGGAACTAAATCTATAGTCACCGATGTCTCTTCTCATGCTGCATAAGTCCTTCACCTTAGCTGCTCATTGCCTTGATAAATTTATAAATTTCAGTTAGAGGGGACCAAAAAGATTAAAGCGTTAGATCTTCTGGTCATGGGCCTTAACAAATTCCATGCCCGTTATTCCATTGTTGGCTTGTTGACCTCCACGGTGAAGTCAAAAAGACAGACAAAATCAAATAAAAAAAATATACTCAAAATGATTACCTGTAGCCAAATCCACCCCGAATCGCTGCTCTCGTCGCTTCTACAGTCGCCCATCCCTCTGCAGCGGCGCCGAACTCACGTCTTTTCTCCCGTATGCGAAACTCCCGCTCATTTGCGTCGTTAAAATGGGAGAGAGGCCTCACTTCTTCGGCTGCTGAACACGCTCACGATCTCCTCTCGCACGAAGCTCTCGTTCTCCACGCTTCATCCCGATTCTCCCCCTCTCCCAACTTCCACTGCCGGGTTCCCATTCGCAGATCCTGACCTCCTCCCGATTCCATTCGCTACTTCAAGACCCCATCAATCGAAGCCTCAGCCTCGACCTAGTAGCCTCTCTCTCCGATCGAACTCCAGGCCCAGACTTCCGATCCCTCCCTTCAGACCGACGCCTACCCCGATCTCTTCTGCCTGTGCCGACGCCAAAGCCGAACTCCCTCAACCCGTTCGAACACCTCCCGTAGCCTCTGCCCCTTTCTTCTTCAACCCGAGAGAGAGAGAGAGAGAGAGAGAGAGAGAGAGAGAGAGAGAGAGAGAGAGAGAGAGAGAGAGAGAGAGAGAGAGAGAGAGAGAGAGAAAGAACTTCTCCCTTACCTCTACCGAGCTCTCCACTACACCGTGCCCTAGCCTTGCCCGATCTCTCTTCTATTCGCATCCTTCGACCGACTTTCCCTTCCATTTGGATCGGAAGTTACTTCATTCTGATCGGAAGTAACCGCAGGAGCTCGCTGGCTTGAAGGTAACCATCTCCCTTCCGTGCGCTTGTTCGGCCAAATCCCGTAAAGCTTCCAAGCAGAGAGGGAGAGAGGGAGGAGAGATTAATTGATTTTAATTAAAACTAATATTAATTAGTTTTAATTAGAATTAATAATCATTAATTTTAATTAATTATATTAGTATAATTAATTAGAGTTAATATTAAATTAATTTTAATTAATTTTAATTAAAGATTATTTTAATCAATCATAACTAATTTTAATTAACTATGATTATTAAACTTAATTATAAATTTTTTATAATTAATTATGATTAATTTTAAGTAATTAATCATAATTAATTTTAACTAATTATGGTTAACTTTAATCAAAGTTAATATTAATTAAATATGATTAATTATCATATTTTTAAATTAAGATTAATTAAAATTAATTATTTATAATTAATAAAGGTCATTTATAATTAATTATAATAACTTATAATTAATTATAATTTAAAAATAATAATAATAAAATTTTCCCCCCACTCTCCTTCCTCGATGTCCGTGTCGGACCGGCAAACCACCTAAGCACGCCTTTAGTGGCCGTGGTAGGAGGGAACCCGGTGCGACACCTACGACGAGGTAGGCGAGTGACCCCTCGATCCACGTGTCAACCACGACAACCCCGTGAAGGTACGTACTCTTCTAAACTCAAAACCTTGCTTCAATATTCATGGCAAATTGGAGAACTGTCCTAAGCACGCCTTTATTGGCCGTGGTAGGATGGAACCCCGATGCGGCACGTGTGGCGAAGCGGGGTTACTTATAAGTACCTCCGGGCGGGGGAAATCAAAACTGCTTATCAAAAATACTTTTTTTAAAACCCCAAGCACGCCTTTAGTGCGCGTGGTGGGAGAAAAAAACAAAAATACAACCGCCGCGGTGTCTCACCAACACCAACCGTGCACGTCTTTAGTGACGTGGCGGGTAGGCGGCCTCTTGGTTTTTCCCCTAAACGGGGGAGACGCCGGGAGGCTGCCGAAATTTGGATTGAAAATCCAAGTACTTTGAGCAAGATTTGGACACTTTTGGACAACCAAGGACTTTGGACTATGCTCAGAACTCAAATCAAATGAACTTAACTTGGCATAATTTAAAATGAAATCAAGCTTAAATCAAGTAATGTTGTAAATAATTAGAACTTGATTAAACTCAAATACAAAGAACATTGACTTGAGATTGTAGTTTTTGAACAACTACAAGAGGACTTGAACATGAACTTGGTTTGAACCAAGTGGGGACTTTGACATCCAATTCAAACTCAAATGTGACATGAACTAAAAAAGACTTAATCAAAATGAACTTAAGTTTGAATCAAATGGTGAAATTTGTAAGCTTGAACCACTTGAACTCAAAAGAAATTGAACTCAAAATGGATGACTTGTGGACATTGAACTTGAACAAGACATGGACCCAAAAGTGGACTTATTTGAACTCAAGTAAACTTGAGCTGAACTTGAACTTGTAAGGTGAAACCTTGAACAAGATATGGACTACTTGAACTCAAAGGAGATTGGTGCAATGAGTTTTGAACTTAGCTTGAATTTTACAAGACAACAAGGACTCAAATCAAACTCAATCAAGAAGAATTAAATTTGAGCTTGGGCATGAACTCAAGTTAAGCTTGAAACTCATAACTCAAATGAATTATATAGGATAATCAACATGCAAGGAAGAATCAAGTTGATTGCAACTAAGATGAAGGGGGAGCAAAGGAATTTCTCTTAAGCAATAATATAATCAAATCTCATGACAAAATATGATGCTTCTAAGAGGATAATACAACTTGCTTGCAAGGATATATCAATAAGATCTCTACCTAGAAGCTATAAGAATCTTATGAATATTTGTGAAAGATTGTGGAAGATAATGAATATCATGCAAGCCATAAAAGAATGATAGTGATCGATGCATATATTACTCACATGGACAATTACATTGCTCTCTTACAAACAAAAGAAATTGATACATCTAAAAGTTGACTTACAAGAAGGTATCAATATGAAAAGCTTCTACAACTCATTCACAAGCAAAAGAAGACTCATGATGTAAAAATCATAAGTTGTGATTCAAAGCATTCAAAGGAATATTCATCGATGAGACCAAAGCAAATTACCATGTTCAATCAATCAAGTTACGAGCAAGGACAATAAACTTGTAATCATTCATCCTATAACTAAAGCTCATTATGCCATGCAACTAATATTTTGTCCATAAGGAAATGTAGGAGAGTCCTCATTCATACAACAGTCCCCACAAAGTCAATGCACAATACTAGTGACAAGCAACGAATAATTGCAAGGTGTACGAGTACTATCTATTTGTTGTAGTCAAAGATCTGTCTCTACAACAAGTGCAAATACATCAGACCACCTGAGATCGATGAAAAGTGGGTAGGATGCAAGAACAATGACACTCATACAATCAATAACAATTTAGTGCTGATCAAATGTAATAATTTTCTACAAATAAAGATAGTCAAATTGTAGAAAATACAACCATCTACAGATCGTCGTGGAAGACCCATCATATGTATTAAATGTCATATACAAGCAGAATGTCAAAAGACTTCAACAAGTGCAAGCCCTACGGCTAAGGCAGGAGATTTGTTAGTGCACTACGAGCCACCTATAAAAAATCAACAAATAGTGCACGATAGTCTACCTGTACGAAGCAGCGAACAACTCTATTCAGAAGATGTTACGCCGCCACCGGATCTGCAACATTCGTACAAGCAGACAGAAGGCGTCCGCAACTACAACGTCACGCCACCGGATCTGCAACACATATACAAGCAGACAGAAGGCGTCTATTCCAAGACAACCCCCGCACGTGCACTATAAATTGTATACACATAGGTACACTAAAGGGGAAATACAATCTTAAACCCGCATGGGCCCCGGCGAGCGTGTTATTGGTACACACGTGATGTCTAGGGATGCTGCGCGGGTTATTAAATTTAAACCCGATCCTTCTAAGTAGATCAAAGGAGTCGACAGGGTTTAATTATAAAATGCCCTTAAACCCGCATGGGCCCCGGCGAGCGTGTTATTGGTACACACGTGACGTCTAGAGATGCTGCGCGGGTTGACAAGTGAATTCAAGTTCGAATCCGATCCTTCTATACGGATCAATAGAAGTCGACAAGATTCGAACTACCTAACAAAATACACGGTTGTAGCGACCGGTGTATTTGTCTAAATACATTCTTTTTAGGCCTTCAAAGCCTAAAATCAAGAGAATTCACTAAACAAAATGCACAAAGCCTACGAGAAACCCGATCCTCTATCGATAAGTTGATAGGGTCGACAAGGTTCAATCAACAAAAGGGAAATGACCCCAAACACCCCGATGATGGCCGTGTTGAATGTTTATCTCAACCGGAGGGGTTCCCAAACATTTTCAAATGTCTCCCAAATATCCAAATGCCTATCAAAATCCAAAGCTCCACTCAAAATCCAAAAATCCAAAAACCCAAAAACTCCACAAAAATCTCAAAATCCCAAAATCCAAAAAATATTTAAAATATGAAATCCAACCATTAATCACTTAAAGCAAAATTCATCCACTCTCCGCAACAGTTTGTCGAGGTGGACAAATTAAAATCAACTTCAGCTCACAAAGAGCGAAATGCCTAGTCGAAAATATCACTAGGATTCTTTCTCAAACAATCTCTTGCCAATAAGGACGTGGTACGTGTCCTCTAACCGGCAGTTTCGCCGCCAAATGGCACTGCAGGTAAACGGTTATGACCCGGGGCCCTCTGAACCGAGTGGTTTTGCCGCCAAATGGCACCACAGATAGTGGTTATGGCCAGAGCCAATACGCTCCTTAATGGCGTTAAATCCTTGAGATATGAATCAATAGGATATGATCGATAGGGCACAAAGCCCTCTGTCAGCTAAGGTGGATTTAAATTTGTCCACTTAGACAAACATTCAACCCCGGTCTACAAGGTCCCCTTGGGCGAAGCAACCCATGGCTGCCGACAAGGATCCTTCTGTCAGGTTGGGTCGACTACCTCCTCTGACTAAGTAGACCAGGGACCATGATGGCCCGGGACGACGGAACCATGGGATCTTGATCGGGTCTATCATCCATTCCCCCACCATCCGCTTTA
Source organism: Dendrobium huoshanense (assembly GCA_016618105.1). Classification (NCBI taxonomy): domain Eukaryota; kingdom Viridiplantae; phylum Streptophyta; class Magnoliopsida; order Asparagales; family Orchidaceae; genus Dendrobium; species Dendrobium huoshanense. The sequence continues at coordinate 884,423 of CM028360.1, read as the reverse complement.
AGTGCACGATGGTGAAATTTTTATTTTTAAATATCAAACTTTTCAAACTCAATTCTCAAATTTCCAAATCAAATTTCTACCAATATCCAAACCATTGCTGCTACTATATACCAGATAACACGTATCTCTATACATATCTGATTGACGACTAGCCTTAATCGAAAGTTCTCTCTCGTGATCGGGAGGGGTAATTAACTATAGGGGCTTGCGCCTATAGGAAACCAGAACTCAGATCATAAAGTTCTCGCAAAATGAGGGCGAAATCTCTGGGTAGTGTCTTATCTACAAACCCATCTGCCTTCCAAAATTTACCCCGGAACTTAGTTCGTTAAAACTCCCTCGCCGAATAAAAGAAAAGCGATGCGGAGGCCGGGGCCGAATTTTCGGAGCCCACAGATTTCTGGCGACTCCGCTGGGGTTTGGTTTCTCTTTCCATCTTTGGCTAGTCGTCTCAGTGCTATAGTAGCAGCTATATCAAATCATACTCAAAATTTTGAGTTTTTCAAAATGATCTTTTAATAATTCAAAACTTTGAATTTTCTAAAAAAAAAAAAATGATGATCATTTAGCAAATTCATTTGGCATTCAACATAATTTTAAAATTATTTTTGTTACTTGCTTATGCTAATGGTTTTTGTCTATATTTGTTTTTGTGTTCTGTGCAAGTCTCTGCATTTTGAAAGTGCGGGGTGATGTATCAGATCTGATCACTAACCCTTGCCTTTCATTTATGCAGATGGATCTACAGAACACGCCAATGACTGTCCAACTGGGACAAGGAGCCAGGATTCAGCTGTCGAATGCTATTATTGAGACCGGAAACACTGGAGCTACCATCCAATTTGGTAGTGTTGATTTTCCCGCAGTCGTTGCAAGGACTGCCGCCATTCCTGTGAATGGAAGGAATGCTGAAAGGCCTGCCAGGAGGCCCCATTCTACTGAAGCTGTCACCCGTCGTGTGCATCTGCCAGCACAACGATCTTTTACTGAAAATACTCGTGATAGAGTTTCTGTATTCGAGAGGCTATCACAGCCCGAGGTCCTGACCACCAGAAGAATTGTGAATGGTGGAAGAGTCTCTGTGGTGACTACAAACACCACACCCCTGCCGACCAGGTTATTTGCGCCTGGGAAATACGATGTTGTGGCCTCCTCATCTGGAGGGAGGCCTACGAGAAGACAAAGGAGAAAGATGAATGCTGAGCTCCGAGCTCAACATCAACAACTCCCTGTTCACCCTTCCAATCTGTCGGCCCAAGAGCCTGAAGTCAATGTTCCCACCAGGAATAAATTTTCTGATCTAAAATGGGTCAAAAGAAATAGCTCTACTGGGGAGCTAAAAAAGTCTTTTTGGGAGCAACGGCCTGAAGCCCCAGCCCCTCCTAGAAGAAGTGAACCTGAGACCCTGTCAGCTCGAGTATATCGAGTCTTGAAGACTGTAAAGGAGAAGGGTCTGAAGAAAAAGAAATTCCAACAGCCTTTGGTGATCGAGGCCAGGAGAACTCCGCCAAGAGAACGTCTATCTACTATGGCGGAAAGAAGAGAAAGAAGATATACCCCACGCGGTGAACATTGGGGTGTGACACCTGAACCATATGTTCAGGGATCCACCGCTGAAAGGTCCCGGTGGAAAGGAAAACAAGTATGGAGGCCAAAGCCTCAAAGAAATGAGAAAGAAAGGAGAGAAAGAGGAACTAATTTGGGCGTGACATCTGGTGAGGCTTCCCGGAGATCCGCCCAAGCCTACAAACAACGTCAGAAGTGGGCCCCAAAAGGAACCCATAATGACATTCCTCCAGACGGTAGACACCTTAGAGAATCCTCCAAGGGATCCCGTCGCCCTCCATCCCCTCCAAAAGAAGAGACCAACTTCGATCGCAGCCCATTGATTGAAGAAGTCCCCGTGCCTAACCAAGAACCGGAAATCCAGTGGCGGCGCCGTTCGAAGATCCGAGTACTAGAAGAGGAAGAAAATGTGCAAGGGGGAGACAACATTGAAGAAGATGAATTCCTTGAAGAGGATGAAAATATAGAAGAATACCTCGAAGGGGAAGAAAATATGGAAGAAAATATTGATGAATTTCTGGAAGAAAATTTAGAAGAAGAAATGCAAGAAATAAATAACACTCTGGATATGGAAGTTGTTTATATGGTGAGACATACCAATGTTAATGAAGAAGTTTACTACGATGACGGTGAAGATGACGACGATCAACAACCACCGATTAGACGAGTTTATCGACGTCGTCGTGAAGCTGGGTCCACCACTGGCAGAGGTGGTCAATCCCAAGCAGAAGAAGAAAGGGAAGAGGTTGAAGAGAATCCCTTTGCTGACGAGGATGTCACACTTGCAAACATGCAAAGACATATAAGGCGACAGATGAGAGCCAAAGATAGAGAAATCTCTCAGTTAAATGAGAAGATGACTGAGATGATGGCTCAGATGGGGGCAATGATGCAGATGATGCAGAGAACTGTTGCTGTTGGTGCCATGCCCAATCCTCCTTCGGATCCTCCAAACTTCCAAATGCCTCAAGTCTCAGGAGTACGGGGCACTCCTGAAGATGGTCACGAGGCTCATAATGTCATCCGTCAGCCCACCCCACAAAATATTGCAAGTACTTCCGAACCAGTAACTGCTGCACAGTTGGAAGGAATAATCACAGAAAAGATCAGGGCTATTATAGCCGTCGATCAAGCAGAAAAGTTGGTGGGCAAAGGTCGTCCGTACCCAGCTGAGTACGACCAAGTACCATACCCGAAAGGGTATTCGGTCCCAAAGTTCAACACTTTCAACGGTAATAACAATCCCAGGCAGCACCTGGCACAGTTTAAAGCCACCTGTGGGAACACAGGAGGAAATGACGCCCTACTCTTCCGACAATTCGTCAGCAGTTTGACAGCAACTGCTTTCGAATGGTATGCTGAATTACCAAACGATTCTGTGAAGACTTTTGCAGAATTAGAAAATATGTTCGTGAAGAGATTCGCCAGTGCAACAGAGAAGATCACGATCGCTGACCTCGCTCTGGATAAGAGAAAAAGAGAAGAATCAGTGACTAAATACATCACTCGCTGGCGAAACTTGAGCATGAAATGTGAACAGCAGTTAGAAGAAGAGCATGCCGTACAGTTGTTAATGGGCAACATTGATGACAAGATGCAACCCTTCCTGTGCATGACTACGATAAACACATTTCAAGACTTGCTCGACAGAGTGGCCAAATTTGAGAAACTGAATTTGTCCAAATCAGAAAATCACTCTGATAAGCCCAAGAAGGCTAAGGCCCCGGGTGCTAGAAGGGGTGATGCCGACTCTACGTTCTTCTCCAGAGCTGATAGAGAAAGGCAAGTGATTTACAATGTAGACAAAGGCAAACAGCCGATGCAATATCAAGAAAAGCCTAAGCAAGTCTACAACCCCAACCCCCAACCGAAGCTGATATTAGGGGGAAATGATAAGCCACGAACTTATCAAGGTGGTGGAGAACGTCCGAGACAAGCAAGAGGAACTGGTGATAAAACGTTTCAATCCCTCAAAGATAAAATGAATAAAGAATATTCATTCAAGAGGGAGTGCGTCGCCAAATTATTTCGACAAGTGTTGAAATCGGGTTTAGAACTGCCTGAATGCAAGAGACCCGAAGAGTCGAAGCACACTGGTGACCCAAATTATTGCCCATATCATCGGGTACTCAGCCATCCTATTGAAGATTGCTACATCTTCAAGGATTGGCTTGAAAGAAAATATCAGAAGGGAGAGATCACATTGTCTGATAATGTATTGTCACACCCTAGAAAGGAATCAACTCGGGTGATCACGTCCTCTTCCGTACCCCTGGTTGAAGAAAGAAGAAATGAAAAGAAGTCAGCTCAAGAAGAACGGTGGGAGACTGCGGTCTCTAAGAAGACTGTGAAAATGTTGAAGCAGCTTGAAGGAGTTTCAGGTGTAAAGTGGAAGTCTCCTATTGAGCCAATGATAGATTTGAAGGCACTGCCGATGGTACGAGCTTCTACTTTTAAACAGTTTTCAACCCAAATTGGCACTTCAAAGTCTGGAAGGGTGAAATCCTCCAAGAAGAAGACTAAACTGAAGAAGCCTAAGGAGAAAAAGACCGCAACTCAAAGGGTTATTGACAGTTTGGATGAGTACTACCAGACTGTGAGGCGACCTATCAAGCTTGCTGACTTCATGACAGAGCTTAACATTGAGGAAGCCGGAGAAGATGGTGAGAATTCTCTTCCAAGAGAAGTATGTCGGGTCATCTCGGTGGCACCGAGTTCCTGGACAAAAGAAGAATATGCTGAAGAAGTACCCTCCGAATCCTGTATGATGGTGTTGCCAATGGATTACAGCTCAGAGGAGGATTTGTACTTTCCAGAGGAAGATGGGTCGGACCCCGATATAACATCGCAAATGGGACATATAAATCTGGGTGGTGACTCTGAATCAACAGATGAATCCCTGGACGCAACAATGGCCGACTCTGAAGAAAATATCCCAGTAAAAAAACTTAAACCAGAAGAAGTTGACCAAGTGCAACTTAGGAGTGGTAAGATATTGCCGCCTCCACCAAAGAAAGGGGCTCCTAACAAAGATAAGGGAAAAGAGATAATTATCAACGATGACATTATCCTTGAAGATCCCAAGAAAAAGAATAATTCAACCACCGGGGTGGATTATAATATCTTATCCCATCTGAGAAAAATTCCGGCGCAACTCAGCATATATGATGCCTTAGTAATGTCTAAAGACCTTAGGGAAACTCTGATTCAGGCTCTCAAAGATCCTGAAAGATACGAGGCTTATTTTGCTGAACGTAATTTGACTGAGGTTCTACAAGCTCGTAATGAGCCGTTCATTACTTTCTCCGAAGAAGACATGATGCTCGGGACTGCAGATCATAACCGTCCTTTGTATGTTACTGCAGAAAGTGATGGGATGATGATTAGTCGAATTTTAATCGATCCAGGATCATCTATAAATCTAATGAGCTTGAAAGCACTAAGATCACTATGCCTCGATGTGGAGCATCTTGGATCAGATAAATTAATGGTACATGGCTTCAATGAGAAGGGGCAGAGGACCCTAGGATCATTTACACTCTCCCTCACATTTGGAGAGCTTCATACAGATGCCAAATTCCATGTGATTGATGCAGATACTGCCTTTAAAGCGCTCCTTGGTCGTCCTTGGTTGCATGAGTACGGCATCGTCCCATCCACACTACACCAATGCATGAAGTACCTCAGGGATGGAGAGGAATTCAGGATCTCTGGTGACATCCAACCCTTCGCAGTTCATGAAGTAAAAATATATGAAGATGCAAAGTACTTCATTCCAAAGAAGTTGAAGCCATCGGGCTCTCTCAATGCCCAAGCATCAGATCCAAAAGTTGCAAGGCAACCTGAACAAGAGAACAAGAAGAAGCAGGTGGGGAGAAAGAAGGCAACGCCGACTCTTCCCAAAGCATCCTCCATCTCAAAAGAAAGAAAATATATACCTCATTTGGGGAGTGACACGGATGAAAGTGATGCCACCCCTACAAAATCCAAGAGGATACGTCAGTTAACGACCAAAAGGAGTATGGAGGTCGAATATTCAAATGATGATTATGACTACGATTCTATCTACATGAACACAGTACAGGATGTGTTCTCCAGAAGAATAGACAGCCTGTCAATCTCAGATAGTATACTCGTTGTCACACGTATCCCCTTGCAACACTTCAAAGAAGTAACTCCGCGAGAAATACAATATGTTGAAGAACTCGTGACATTCTACGTACCTCCCCTAAAAGAAAAAGGTGGACCAGCGAGTCTATTTTATTCAACCGGGAAACTCGAAGAGGAGATAAATCGAGATTGGTTTCGTACATTCGTTGATTCCGGGGAATTAGTACCTACGAGATTTCCCAGGTACAATACTAGAAATATTCAAAGAATGTTGAGAAAGCGAGGTAAAACTCGTTCCTCTAAACAGCAAGTTCGTTTCTGCTTGAGCCTCTGGTATCGAAGAAATCCCCACTCAATAAAGAAGAAGGATATTTTTGCAAAGAAGGGTCTAGGATTTATTGTACGAAAGTACCCCAGAAACGAGATTTGCCAAGCAATTACATGTGGGGAAATTAAATCTGAGGATGATGGTGATGAGGAGGCGTATGAAGTTGATGATTATGATGATCAACCAGTTGAGGCCAAACCTGCACCAGAAGAGCTTGAAGATGGTGGACAGGCATCCACTATGGATGAACTAAAAGAAGTCAACTTGGGGACTGAGGAGGATCCTCACCCAACCTTCATTAGTTCTCTTCTACCCGAAGACCAAATAGAAGAAATAAAAGAACTCTGTGAATTCAGGGATTGCTTTGCCTGGACATATGCTGAGATGCCCGGCTTATCCCCTGACGTAGCAGTTCATAGATTAGCAATCAAACCGGATGTAGCACCCGTCAAGCAAGCTCCAAGGAGAATGAGATTGGAGATTGAAGAACAGGTGATCGCAGAAACGAAGAAACTAATAGAGGTAGGCTTCATCCGAGAAGAAAAGTATGCTGATTGGATTGCCAATATCGTCCCAGTAAAGAAGAAAAACGGGCAAATTCGTGTTTGTATCGACTTCAGGGACCTCAATAAAGCATGTCCAAAAGATGATTTCCCACTCCCTGTATCCGAACTCCTGGTGGACAATACGTCCAACTACGACATGTTCTCCTTCATGGATGGATCGTCAGGATACAATCAAATCAAGATGGCGCCCGAGGATGAAAAGCATACATCGTTCAGAACGCCCATCGGAATTTTCTGCTACACAGTCATGCCCTTTGGCTTGAAGAACGCTGGTGCCACCTACCAGCGGGCGATGACTCACATATTTGATGATTTGATACATCAAAAGGTCGAGTGTTATGTAGATGACCTTGTTGTTAAAAGCCTTGGCCGAAATGATCACTTAAAAGATCTCAGAATCGTATTTGAGAGAATCAGAAAGTTTGATCTGAAGATGAATCCTCTCAAATGTGCTTTTGGGGTTTCCTCTGGCAAATTCCTGGGGTATGTTGTTCGTCATCGAGGAATAGAGATCGACCCCAACAAAATTAAGGCAATCACGGAGATGCCACCACCAAGGAACCTTCGACAGCTTCGCTCGCTGCAAGGACAACTGGCTTTCATTCGGAGATTCATATCAAATCTATCGGGTAGGTGCCAGCCATTCTCTAAGCTAATGAAGAAAGATGTCCGTTTCAAATGGGACGCAGAATGCCAGGAAGCATTTGATAGTATCAAGAAATACCTGTTGAATCCGCCCATTCTAGCAGCGCCAATTCCAGGGAAGCCTCTTATACTGTATACAGCAGCACTAGAAGAGTCCCTCGGAGCACTATTGGCCCAGAATAATGAAGAAGGCAAAGAAAATGCGCTCTACTACATCAGTCGAAGGTTGATTGGAGCAGAAAGCCGTTATTCCCCAATTGAAAAGCATTGTTTGGCGCTGATTTTTGCAGTTCAGAAACTCCGCCACTATATGCTATCTCATAAAATCACACTGATATCAAAGATCGATCCGCTGAAGTTCTTGATGACAAGACCAGCGTTGACAGGTCGTCTAGCCAGGTGGGCAGTATTGTTATTGCAGTTTGAAATCATATATATGCCACAGAAGGCGGTAAAAGGACAAGCCTTGGCAGATTTTCTTGCTGCACACCCAATCCCGGCTGATTCTCCACTAAATGATGATTTGCCCGATGAGCAGATAATGCAGGTCGAGGAGAATGAAAGGCTACCATTCTGGGAAATGTACTTCGACGGAGCATCGTCGGTTAGACCTATCCGACCTCCAAATATTGCAAGAGCTCGAGCCGGAATTGGCCTCATTTTCGTAGCACCTGAGGGAGGCATAATGAGATTTTCTTTCAGTTTGACTGAACCTCGGACCAATAACGAAGCCGAATACGAAGCTCTATTAGCAGGGTTGGAGATTGCGATCGATGTCAGAATCCAACATCTCCAAATCTTTGGTGATTCTCAGCTCGTGATAAATCAGGTCCTCGGCATTTATAAGGTTGGCAAAGTCGAATTGGCCCACTATCACCGGCGAGCCCTCGAGCTTCTGAAGCAAGTACCAAATGTCAAAATGGCTCGAGTTCCTCGAGGACAAAATGCTAAAGAAGATTGTCTGGCCAAATTAGCCAAAGAAATGACGAACATCAACGAGGAGAGGCCTATATTCATCGGGGTTTACACTCGTAGGGTCTTGGAGCCCGCTCTGTTGCAATTCCCAAGGGCAGAAGGAATTCCAGATTCAAGTCAGCATGATGAAACTCCAGTTGACCCTCAACCTCTCCATCAGATTGTTATGGAGAATTATCCAGAAGAATATCACGTGGCCAAGAGACATAAAGCTAGTCAAACTTCAGAATCGTGGTGGCATTGTTTAGATATTGAAGTCGAAAATGATTGGAGACAGCTATTCATTGACTACTTCAAGGAAAACAAACTCCCGACAGAAAAGTCTATGGCCGCACAAATTAGAAAAAGGGCATTGCAATACGCATTTGTCAATGATACGCTATACAGGCGAGCTTTTGATCAAATGTGGCTAAGGTGCCTAGGGATCAAGGAAGCTAATAAAGTGGTATCAGAAGTCCACGAAGGACTTTGTGGAGCGCATCAGTCAGGTCCCAAGATGGCTGCCAAAATCAAGAGAATGGGTTATTATTGGCCGACTATGGTTAGAGATTGTATCGACCACGCTAAGAGATGCCACGAATGTCAAATCCACGGTGATGTTATACATCAACCGCCAAATCCTCTACATCCAACAGTAGCATCCTGGCCATTTGAATGCTGGGGCACAGACATAATCGGGCCAATAGATCCGCCTTCATCAGCGGGACACCGTTTCATTCTGGCAATGACGGATTACTTTTCCAAGTGGGCAGAAGCAGCTCCATTCAGAGAGGTCACATCAGAGCATGTGATCAATTTCTTTACCCACAATGTAGTCTACAGATTTGGTGTGCCACGCCGCATAATCTCGGACAATGGTACTGCATTCAAAAGTACAAAAATTTACAAGTTCGTTGATCGACACAAAATCGATTGGCGATATTCATCCATATACAATCCAAGAGCAAATGGCTTGGCGGAAGCCTTCAACAAGACGCTGGTGAAATTGTTGAAGAAGATTCTCACCAAGAACAAAAGAGAGTGGCATACGAAGATGGCAGAAGCTCTCTGGGCCTATCGTACGACCTACAAAACACCAACGAAAGCCACTCCTTATTCATTGGTGTTCGGTGTTGAAGCTGTATTACCATTGGAGATCGAACTACCGTCACTTCGGGTAGCAATTCAGAACGATCTCACTCAAGAGCAAAATACCCGTCTCAGAATGGAAGAGCTTGATGCACTCGATGAACTCAGGTTACAAGCTCAACAAAACCTGGAAATCTACCGAGGAAGAATGACAAAATCCTTCGATCGTATGGTGCGCCCTCGAACATTTCAAGAAGGGGAATTGGTCCTGGTGCTGAGAAGACCAATCATTCCACATCGAAAAATTGGTGGCAAATTCGTATCCAATTGGGAAGGCCCCTTCGTTATCGAGAAGGTGTACCAAGCAGGAGCATATCAGTTGATCGATCTGAACGGTCAGAGGCCTATGCCACCTATCAACGGCCGACATTTAAAGAAATACTTTGCATAAAAATTTCATGACGGATGTATTTTGTGATGATCAAAATTTTATATGCATATTTATCAATGCATGTTTGCTTATATTTTGAAATTCTCTTGTATAGCAAGAACGCATTTCAAAATCCTCCATCAGACTGGGGGCATTTTAAATATTTATTTGGGTCGACATCGCGCTGCGTGCCGAGATCCCCAAATAAATATTTAAAATCTCAAAGATACAAAAGCCTATCCAAAATGTCCCTGCGAGACAGGGGGCATTTTAAATATTTATTCGGGTCGACGTCGCGCTGCATGCCGAGATCCCCGAATAAATATTTAAAATTATCAATTCAAACGTTACTTTGTGCTAAAGAACTCAGATGTTTCTCTTTTAAAGCCTATGCAGGTGACCTCTCAAAAGATCGAGACACCTTCTCCAACAAACTAAGACTCAAAAGTCAAGAAAGAGACTTTTGTAACTACACACTCCTACAAAATTGAGCTGAAGAAGCTTGAAGTCTTCCAACATCCTGAAGCTTAAGGTTCGAATGGGAGTAAAAGGTCGGATCTAACACGCCCAAATATGGCCGGATCGCTGGCAGCTCTGTCTACTCAACAAGCCATAAGAAAGGCCGTAGTAGCGGAACCCCCACTTCGTCAACCCGTCAGTAGGGACTGTAGGAAGTACGAAAGCAAATTTGACTCGACGAGTTCAAGTGATCGTAGTCTACAAAATTCTCCCAAATGACTGGAGAATCAAAGTTCTAGTGGAAGGATAAGTCTCGAACAACCACCTAATGTTCGTAGGCTCTAAAATCTGCAACCACAAAGGATGACTCCAAATCTACCAACTTCAGCAAAAACAGCATTGAGAAGCGCAATTTCCATTGCTCAAGTCTGAAGCCTGAATGGGTGTAAGAGGTCGGATCCAACAAGCCCAAATATGGCCGGATCGCTGGCAGCTCCGTCTACTCAACAAGCCATAAGAAGGGCCGCAGTAGAGGAACCCCCATCTCAGCAACCAGAGGACAAAGAGCTATCAAATTCTAGCTCTTCCGATCTGACAAACTCAAGTGATTCAGATTAAAGTCTTCTCATGTGGTTAAGGATCAAGATACTACCTACGTTCGGTACTATCAACTGACTCAAGAACCTGCAAATCCTTCAACAAATCCGTAAAGCAAAAAGCGAGGATCGAAGGAATTTTTCTTCAACAAGTCCGTCAAAGCACAAAGCAAAGGACCTAAGAAAACTATCCCAGAGTTCACACAAAGCTCAAGGCTGAACTAAGTGGATTCTGTCATCAACAAGTCCGTTATGCACAAAGCTCTGGACCGATGACTTTTCGCCATCGACCTAAAACAAACCTAAGGGTTTAGGTCGTCGGCATCTACTCCTTCAACAAGCCCGCCAAAGCAAAAAAAAAAAAAAAAAAAAAGCATAGGGCCGAAGGTACAAAAAAAAATCATCTGACAAGTCAGTAAAGACCAATCAGGCAATTCTACATCAATGTCCGCATCACAAAGCACAGGGCAAAAGAAATCAGTATCTCAATCATCTATTGATATATCCAAGAGATCTATGGAGAAAGAACGTTTTAGTGTGACATCCAAATAAATTTTTGGAGATCCACTAAACAAAAAATCTTAGTGTGACATCCAAGCAAAATTTTTTGGAGATCCACTAAATAGAAAATCCTAGTGTGACATCCAAACAATTTTTTGGAGATCCACTAAAAGAGAATTTTAGTATGACATCCAAATAAGAATTTTGGAGATCCACTAAATGAAACCCTAGTGTGACATCTAGAAACAATATCTAGAGATCCACAAGGCCAAACAGCTTACAACAAACGTGATTCGCTCTAGACGCGTACCACATTTGTTGGGGGGCATTTGTTGACCTCCACGGTGAAGTCAAAAAGACAGACAAAACCAAATAAAAAAAATATACTCAAAATGATTACCTGTAGCCAAATCCACCCCGAATCGCTGCTCTCGTCGCTTCTACAGTCGCCCATCCCTCTGCAGCGGCGCCGAACTCACGTCTTTTCTCCCGTATGCGAAACTCCCGCTCATTTGCGTCGTTAAAATGGGAGAGAGGCCTCACTTCTTCGGCTGCTGAACACGCTCACGATCTCCTCTCGCACGAAGCTCTCGTTCTCCACGCTTCATCCCGATTCTCCCCCTCTCCCAACTTCCACTGCCGGGTTCCCATTCGCAGATCCTGACCTCCTCCCGATTCCATTCGCTACTTCAAGACCCCATCAATCGAAGCCTCAGCCTCGACCTAGTAGCCTCTCTCTCCGATCGAACTCCAGGCCCAGACTTCCGATCCCTCCCTTCAGACCGACGCCTACCCCGATCTCTTCTGCCTGTGCCGACGCCAAAGCCGAACTCCCTCAACCCGTTCGAACACCTCCCGTAGCCTCTGCCCCTTTCTTCTTCAACCCGAGAGAGAGAGAGAGAGAGAGAGAGAGAGAGAGAGAGAGAGAGAGAGAGAGAGAGAGAGAGAGAGAGAAAGAACTTCTCCCTTACCTCTACCGAGCTCTCCACTACACCGTGCCCTAGCCTTGCCCGATCTCTCTTCTATTCGCATCCTTCGACCGACTTTCCCTTCCATTTGGATCGGAAGTTACTTCATTCTGATCGGAAGTAACCGCAGGAGCTCGCTGGCTTGAAGGTAACCATCTCCCTTCCGTGCGCTTGTTCGGCCAAATCCCGTAAAGCTTCCAAGCAGAGAGGGAGAGAGGGAGGAGAGATTAATTGATTTTAATTAAAACTAATATTAATTAGTTTTAATTAGAATTAATAATCATTAATTTTAATTAATTATATTAGTATAATTAATTAGAGTTAATATTAAATTAATTTTAATTAATTTTAATTAAAGATTATTTTAATCAATCATAACTAATTTTAATTAACTATGATTATTAAACTTAATTATAATTTTTTTATAATTAATTATGATTAATTTTAAGTAATTAATCATAATTAATTTTAACTAATTATGGTTAACTTTAATCAAAGTTAATATTAATTAAATATGATTAATTATCATATTTTTAAATTAAGATTAATTAAAATTAATTATTTATAATTAATAAAGGTCATTTATAATTAATTATAATAACTTATAATTAATTATAATTTAAAAATAATAATAATAAAATTTTCCCCCCACTCCTTCCTCGATGTCCGTGTCGGACCGGCAAACCACCTAAGCACGCCTTTAGTGGCCGTGGTAGGAGGGAACCCGGTGCGACACCTACGACGAGGTAGGCGAGTGACCCCTCGATCCACGTGTCAACCACGACAACCCCGCGAAGGTACGTACTCTTCTAAACTCAAAACCTTGCTTCAATATTCATGGCAAATTGGAGAACTGTCCTAAGCACGCCTTTATTGGCCGTGGTAGGATGGAACCCCGATGCGGCACGTGTGGCGAAGCGGGGTTACTTATAAGTACCTCCGGGCGGGGGAAATCAAAACTGCTTATCAAAAATACTTTTTTTAAAACCCCAAGCACGCCTTTAGTGCGCGTGGTGGGAGAAAAAAACAAAAATACAACCGCCGCGGTGTCTCACCAACACCAACCGTGCACGTCTTTAGTGACGTGGCGGGTAGGCGGCCTCTTGGTTTTTCCCCTAAACGGGGGAGACGCCGGGAGGCTGCCGAAATTTGGATTGAAAATCCAAGTACTTTGAGCAAGATTTGGACACTTTTGGACAACCAAGGACTTTGGACTATGCTCAGAACTCAAATCAAATGAACTTAACTTGGCATAATTTAAAATGAAATCAAGCTTAAATCAAGTAATGTTGTAAATAATTAGAACTTGATTAAACTCAAATACAAAGAACATTGACTTGAGATTGTAGTTTTTGAACAACTACAAGAGGACTTGAACATGAACTTGGTTTGAACCAAGTGGGGACTTTGACATCCAATTCAAACTCAAATGTGACATGAACTAAAAAAGACTTAATCAAAATGAACTTAAGTTTGAATCAAATGGTGAAATTTGTAAGCTTGAACCACTTGAACTCAAAAGAAATTGAACTCAAAATGGATGACTTGTGGACATTGAACTTGAACAAGACATGGACCCAAAAGTGGACTTATTTGAACTCAAGTAAACTTGAGCTGAACTTGAACTTGTAAGGTGAAACCTTGAACAAGATATGGACTACTTGAACTCAAAGGAGATTGGTGCAATGAGTTTTGAACTTAGCTTGAATTTTACAAGACAACAAGGACTCAAATCAAACTCAATCAAGAAGAATTAAATTTGAGCTTGGGCATGAACTCAAGTTAAGCTTGAAACTCATAACTCAAATGAATTATATAGGATAATCAACATGCAAGGAAGAATCAAGTTGATTGCAACTAAGATGAAGGGGGAGCAAAGGAATTTCTCTTAAGCAATAATATAATCAAATCTCATGACAAAATATGATGCTTCTAAGAGGATAATACAACTTGCTTGCAAGGATATATCAATAAGATCTCTACCTAGAAGCTATAAGAATCTTATGAATATTTGTGAAAGATTGTGGAAGATAATGAATATCATGCAAGCCATAAAAGAATAATAGTGATCGATGCATATATTACTCACATGGACAATTACATTGCTCTCTTACAAACAAAAGAAATTGATACATCTAAAAGTTGACTTACAAGAAGGTATCAATATGAAAAGCTTCTACAACTCATTCACAAGCAAAAGAAGACTCATGATGTAAAAATCATAAGTTGTGATTCAAAGCATTCAAAGGAATATTCATCGATGAGACCAAAGCAAATTACCATGTTCAATCAATCAAGTTACGAGCAAGGACAATAAACTTGTAATCATTCATCCTATAACTAAAGCTCATTATGCCATGCAACTAATATTTTGTCCATAAGGAAATGTAGGAGAGTCCTCATTCATACAACAGTCCCCACAAAGTCAATGCACAATACTAGTGACAAGCAACGAATAATTGCAAGGTGTACGAGTACTATCTATTTGTTGTAGTCAAAGATCTGTCTCTACAACAAGTGCAAATACATCAGACCACCTGAGATCGATGAAAAGTGGGTAGGATGCAAGAACAATGACACTCATACAATCAATAACAATTTAGTGCTGATCAAATGTAATAATTTTCTACAAATAAAGATAGTCAAATTGTAGAAAATACAACCATCTACAGATCGTCGTGGAAGACCCATCATATGTATTAAATGTCATATACAAGCAGAATGTCAAAAGACTTCAACAAGTGCAAGCCCTACGGCTAAGGCAGGAGATTTGTTAGTGCACTACGAGCCACCTATAAAAAATCAACAAATAGTGCACGATAGTCTACCTGTACGAAGCAGCGAACAACTCTATTCAGAAGCTGTTACGCCGCCACCGGATCTGCAACATTCGTACAAGCAGACAGAAGGCGTCCGCAACTACAACGTCACGCCACCGGATCTGCAACACATATACAAGCAGACAGAAGGCGTCTATTCCAAGACAACCCCCGCACGTGCACTATAAATTGTATACACATAGGTACACTAAAGGGGAAAATACAATCTTAAACCCGCATGGGCCCCGGCGAGCGTGTTATTGGTACACACGTGATGTCTAGGGATGCTGCGCGGGTTATTAAATTTAAACCCGATCCTTCTAAGTAGATCAAAGGAGTCGACAGGGTTTAATTATAAAATGCCCTTAAACCCGCATGGGCCCCGGCGAGCGTGTTATTGGTACACACGTGACGTCTAGAGATGCTGCGCGGGTTGACAAGTGAATTCAAGTTCGAATCCGATCCTTCTATACGGATCAATAGAAGTCGACAAGATTCGAACTACCTAACAAAATACACGGTTGTAGCGACCGGTGTATTTGTCTAAATACATTCTTTTTAGGCCTTCAAAGCCTAAAATCAAGAGAATTCACTAAACAAAATGCACAAAGCCTACGAGAAACCCGATCCTCTATCGATAAGTTGATAGGGTCGACATGGTTCAATCAACAAAAGGGAAATGACCCCAAACACCCCGATGATGGCCGTGTTGAATGTTTATCTCAACCGGAGGGGTTCCCAAACATTTTCAAATGTCTCCCAAATATCCAAATGCCTATCAAAATCCAAAGCTCCACTCAAAATCCAAAAATCCAAAAACCCAAAAACTCCACAAAAATCTCAAAATCCCAAAATCCAAAAAATATTTAAAATATGAAATCCAACCATTAATCACTTAAAGCAAAATTCATCCACTCTCCGCAACAGTTTGTCGAGGTGGACAAATTAAAATCAACTTCAGCTCACAAAGAGCGAAATGCCTAGTCGAAAATATCACTAGGATTCTTTCTCAAACAATCTCTTGCCAATAAGGACGTGGTACGTGTCCTCTAACCGGCAGTTTCGCCGCCAAATGGCACTGCAGGTAAACGGTTATGACCCGGGGCCCTCTGAACCGAGTGGTTTTGCCGCCAAATGGCACCACAGATAGTGGTTATGGCCAGAGCCAATACGCTCCTTAATGGCGTTAAATCCTTGAGATATGAATCAATAGGATATGATCGATAGGGCACAAAGCCCTCTGTCAGCTAAGGTGGATTTAAATTTGTCCACTTAGACAAACATTCAACCCCGGTCTACAAGGTCCCCTTGGGCGAAGCAACCCATGGCTGCCGACAAGGATCCTTCTGTCAGGTTGGGTCGACTACCTCCTCTGACTAAGTAGACCAGGGACCATGATGGCCCGGGACGACGGAACCATGGGATCTTGATCGGGTCTATCATCCATTCCCCCACCATCCGCTTTAAGTGCACGATGGTGAAATTTTTATTTTTAAATATCAAACTTTTCAAACTCAATTCTCAAATTTCCAAATCAAATTTCTACCAATATCCAAACCATTGCTGCTACTATATACCAGATAACACGTATCTCTATACATATCTGATTGACGACTAGCCTTAATCGAAAGTTCTCTCTCGTGATCGGGAGGGGTAATTAACTATAGGGGCTTGCGCCTATAGGAAACCAGAACTCAGATCATAAAGTTCTCGCAAAATGAGGGCGAAAACTCTGGGTAGTGTCTTATCTACAAACCCATCTGCCTTCCAAAATTTACCCCGGAACTTAGTTCGTTAAAACTCCCTCGCCGAATAAAAGAAAAGCGATGCGGAGGCCGGGGCCGAATTTTCGGAGCCCACATGGCTGCATCAAAAGAATATCAAAATTGGATGGATCATCGTACACCATGCATCTTGAACTTTACAATAAGATTGCTGTGACAACCGGTTCTTCCGGCCGGTTCAGTTGAACCGGCTGGCTCACCCTTTTAATACCCACGAACAGAAGAGTCGCGGAACAGAGCCGTTCGCGCGAACAAAGAAACGGGCGGACGACCGAAGGCTTCGTGGGAGAGCGGGGTAAGTTTCGTTTTCCAATTTTAGCGAATAATCTTCTTCGATGATAAGAATCGATCATTCCTTTTCTTTCTCACAGTTAAAGAAGTGCTATTTTGGGAGAATTTGCATCGAGAGGGCAGAAATGATCGAGAAAAAAATAAGGAAAAAGGTTTGTTGAATTTCTTTCGGATTTTCCTATAAATTTCTTCTCCTACTTCGTTTAAAGTGAGCGATATATTTCTTGAAGGATAGGGAAGAGATTGTAGCGAAGAAAAAGGAAATTGGGAGAGAAGGGATTTTGGGAGTTTGAGAAGTTCTCAATTGTAAGCGAATTATTAATACTTGTTCTCGAATCACAATTTTATTTATATGAAAATCATTGTATGAATTTAGGTTTTAGAAAGTGAAAGATCAAGTTGTATGCGTTGATCTCGCGAGAATTCAACAGGAAGAAGGAAAATTGATTCAAGGTTATATCAAGCATCGACGACCTGAAAAGTTCAAATTGGGTATTTATAAAAGTTTAAATTTCTTTATTTCAATTCTATTTTCATTTAGAAAGAAGTATATGTGAAATTGTTTAGATTTATGATTTCTCCTACTTTTGGAGAAATGATTAACTAAAATAAGCAACGACATGTATGAGTACAATTATGGAAAAGAAAAATGATATGTAATGAGTATATCAAAGAAATAGAAAGTAAAGTTTAGAAAGAAAACATACACATGTATATGATTCGTATATACAAATGATAAGTAATATTTATAGAGATACAATTAAGATATGTTGTATGCAATTGTATCAATAATGATGAAAATGAGAAAAGAAAAGAAAAGAGAATAAAGGAAAAGGGTATTGAAAATGACAGGAGTCACCCCCTTATGGTACTGGCTGGGGACGCCTGTGGGCTCCGAAAATTCGGCCCCGGCCTCCGCTCGCTGCGCACTGATTGTTTGCGCTTTTATTTGAGCGAGGGAGTTTTAACGAGTAAGTTCCGGGGTAAATTTTGGAAGGCAGATGGATTTGTAAATAAGACACTACCCAGAGATTTCGCCCTCATTTTGTGAGGACTTTATGATATGAGTTTTGGTTTCCTATAAGCGCAAGCCCCTATAGTTAATTACCCCTCTCGATCACGAGAGAGAACTTTCGATTAAGGCTAGTCGTCAATCAGATACGTATAAATACATTTTATCTGGCATATAGTAGCAGCATAGATTGGATTTGGAAATTGGGTTTGGATTTGGGTATTTGGAAATGTTTGAAAAGTTTGATATTTAAAATAAGAAATTTCACCATCTAGCACTTAAAGCGGATGGTGGGGGAATGGATGATGGGCCCGATCAAGATCCTATGGTTCCGTCGTCCCGGGCCATCGTGGTCCCTGGTCTACTTAGTCAGAGGAGGTAGTCGACTCAACCTGACAGAAGGATCCTTGTCGGCAGCCATGGGTTGCTTCGTCCAAGGGGACCTTGTAGACCTGGGTTGGATGTTTGTCTAAGGGGACAAATTTGAATCCACCTTAGCTGACAAAGGGCTTTGTGCCCTATCGATCATATCCTATTGATTCATATCTCAAGGATTTGATACCAATAAGGAACGTATTGACTCTGGCCATAACTGGTATATCATGGTGCCATTTGGCGGCAAAACCACTCGGTTCAGAGGGCCTCGGGTCGTCGTAACCGTTTATCCTGTGGTGCCATTTGACGGCAAAACCGCCGGTTAGAGGACACGTACTACGCCCTTATTGGCAGGAGATTGTTTGAGAATGGATCCTAGTGATATTTTCGACTAGGCATTTGGCTTTTTGTGATATGAAGTAATTTTTAATTTGTCCACCCAGGCAAACTGTTGCGGAGGGTGGATGGATTTTGCTTTAAGCATTGATGGTTTGATTTCAGTTTTAAATATTTGGGATTGATTTTGGATTTTTGGAGTATTTGGGTGGCATTTGAAAATATGTGTGAACCCCTCCGGTTGAGATTTTCATTCAACACAGCCATCATCGGGGTGTTTTGGAGTCATTTTCATTTGTTGATTGAACCTTGACGACTCGGCCGAGCTGTCAACCGAGGATCGAGTTTCTTGTAGGCTTTGTGCCTTTGTTTTTGATTTTTTTATTTTAAGCCTTGAAGGCCGAATATGAATGCATTAAAATAAATATTCCGATCACATTCGTGATCGTATATTTATTTGAGAGTTTGAACCCTGGCTACTCCTATTCACCTGCTTAGGAGGATCGGGTTTCGTAGGCTTCATGCCTTTTATTTAGTGAATTCTTTTGATTGTAGGCCTTGAAGGCCTAATATGAATGTATTGAAACAAATACACTGGTCGCCACAACCGTGTATTCGTTTAAAGGTTCGAACCCTGACGACTTCTATTAGTCCATATAGAAGGATCAGGTTCGAACTAGAATTCACTTATCGACCTGCGCAGCATCCCTAGGCGTCACGTGTGTACCAATAACACGCTCGTCGGGGCCCATGCGAGTCGAGATTATATTTTCCCCTTTAGTGTACCTATGTGACAATTTATAGTGCTCGTGCAGGGGTTCTTTGAAATGATTGTAGTTGTGCATATAACTTTCATTTGAATGCACATAACTTTTCATTTAAGAGCTTATACATGCCTT
This sequence comes from Dendrobium huoshanense, assembly GCA_016618105.1. Taxonomy (NCBI): domain Eukaryota; kingdom Viridiplantae; phylum Streptophyta; class Magnoliopsida; order Asparagales; family Orchidaceae; genus Dendrobium; species Dendrobium huoshanense. Next base: position 864,695 of record CM028360.1, on the reverse strand, counting down.
CTGTCCGCTAGTACGAGTGTTGCGGATCCGGTGGCGTTGCGTTGTAGGTTGTAGACGCCTTCTGTCTGCTTGTATCAGTGTTGCAGATCCGGTGGCGTGGATTTTGATGTTGACTCCCCCTTTCTCAATCACCGGGGGGGTTATTTTCTGGACTTTGGAGTCCATTGCTTTGAAGAGAACTCCCTTTGAGGTCGTCAGTGTAGTGGACTTGTTATTTCCGGTGTTCGTAGACACAAGAACTGTTTTCTTCTTAAGGATGGGTGATGTGAAACAATCCCATGCGAAAATGATTTTCTTAATGAAAGTTTGCACGCTTAGATTTAGAGGCAATAATAAGCAAGATCTTATGCGGAATTGAACGATAAGATAAATATTAAAAGGCACTTAGCTTTGGTTAAATCACATGAATAAAAGTTAAGTCCAAAAAAAAAAAGATAGCCAACTTAATCCGACAATGCATACATGGATCGTTCCAACAATAAATTCCAATAATAACAATGAGATTAGCCGCTATGAGAAGATCCCTCACACAACTCTTCCTATTACTAGGTTCTAGCGGCGAATAATTGACATGATCTTCATGAATCCATTAATAACCATAAACGAAAAGTAAACTAGGAAGATAAGACATGAGAGAGGAGTCCCAAGAAGAGCTTTACCCAATGAAAAGATAATGTAGACCTCTTATGCGAAGGTCTGGATGCTTGAAAGATGGTTGGCAGCAGCCTTCAACTCTTAGTTGATTGTGGACAGCCGTTTGGCAACTTCTGAGGGGAGAACAACCACCAACCTTGGTCTAGAATCCTTGGGCAGCGGGTGGGAATCCTTCCAAGCGGCTGGACAGCTTTTGATCTTCGATGGACTGCAACTAGGAGGTCTTCAGGTTGGCGAAAGAACACGTGAAGCCTGCTGGAGTCTATGGACGGTAGATGGGAACCTTTAGGACAGAAAAATAGGGAATTCGAAAGGGCAGAACAGCAGATTTCCAGATCCTGAAATTCGAGACAGCAAAAAGAACCAGTCCAGAAATCTGGACAGCCAATTGTGGACAGCCACTATTAGCATGCAGAAATGTCTGGACAGCACGTCACCTGCTGGAATTCAAGGCCAACCAGCGGGAATCACATGGACAGGAGAGGAGAATGTGGGGAAACTATTGGGAGGTAACGGTTGTGGTTTGGACAGATTTGGAAAGGAGAGTTAGAGAGCATATGGGGAGGATTTAATTCAGTATGAGGGAAAACAAAGAGCGGCAGCTTAGGTTGAGATTTGGGTGGGGAATTAATGAGTAATTATGGAGATTAAGGGGATTGGAGAGAGGAGGTTAGCCGGCCATGCAAGGGGTGATGTGGCTTGAGGATTTGAATAGGTGGGGGACCACATAGGATTAAATTAATATAATCAAAATTCTGATTTTAATTTCAGAATTAATTATATTAAGTAACTCCTAAACTCATATGACAATAGGAGGGAATTGAAATTTGAATTTCAAATCAAGTGTAACTCCCATTAAATTACTTTCCAAATTTTCTAGGGCTTGATTAGGAAAGTAATTAAGGGGGAGGGGAAAATTCAAAATCATAAGAGGAGATGAGGGTAAGGAGGCGGCGGCATGGGGGGCTGTGGGGTTGGCCGGCAGAAGACAGGCCGGCGGGTGGATGGCTGTTGGTCGGCGGGAGGCTGTAGAAAAGGGGGCCGGCGGCTTTGGGCTGCTTGGAATAGGCGGCGGCAAGAGCAAAGGGTGGAGGAATTGGAATTTTCTAAGGATTCGAAGAACGAATTCCAATCTTCCACAATTGCTTCCACCCAAACCTTCGTGATGACGACGAGATCAAGAGAAATAAAGAAAAATAGAAGAACAAGAAAAACCTAGAACTCACAAAGAGATCTAGCTTCTCCAACGAACTCACTAAGAGATCAAGGAGGATTGCACTCACAAAGAGAACATGAAATGTAGAACTCACAAAGAGATCAAAGTAGAAATTTTCATTTGTCAATAATCATCCCATAATACAAAACAACTAGCCTATAAATAGGCTCAAGAAAAGAAAAGAAATAAAAGACTAAAATGCCCTTCGGGCTACAATACTACATGACCACCCGTAAGGATATAAATGGAAAAACAACTATATAAAATAAACTAGTACATGAAACATATAAATAAATAACCCAAAATCGTAACCGTTGATCTCCGATGTCCTCATCAATGGGACCATGAAGAAATTTTTGAACACTAGGAATTTTTGTTCTAATTTGTTCAAACATTTTCTCCCTTCTGCCAAGGGGTGTCCTTTTCGTACATAGAGTCACCCTTGTACTCAACGCACTTGTAGATCTTGGTTACCGTCGTTGTAGGTAATATCCGTACTTGTGTCCACAGTAATGCATTGTACTTTCAATACACTGTTGTTATCCACAAGTATCCATTTGCAGGGGACTGCTGCATCTACTACGACCTCCTAAAAATGTTTGTAGAAGATTCATTGTTTTTGAATCATATCCACCCTTTCACCAATCTCGGGTGGTTTGATGATTGTACTTGTTCGTATAGAGGCGGATCTTCGATTGCTGGTCTCCAGTATTGCCATCTCAATCAACAGGCATGGCGCGTTTGACTTCGTAGGGACTGTTGTAGGAGTTCGTTACACCTACTCACACATGTTTGCTAGTAGCTGAGGCTTGATTATTTGCTGGTCATTCAGTAGTCCATGTCATTCTATACTTTGTTTAGATCCAGTATCTAAACCCATATTTGAATTTAGTTCATGTTCAAACCGATGTGCATATTCAAATTGTAGACTGAGTTTGAGTAGAAGTTCAGGTCTCCTGAAGCCCTTAGAGATTCAAGTCTCTTGTGGTCCTCAATTCAGAAACCCAAAATCATGACATATGAGTTGAGTTCTTTAAAGTTCATGTTGTTCAACTCTTGCAATCAGATCCGAGTTCATTTGAATCTGAGTCCTCTTGCACTTGTCTTATTTGGATTCAAGTTGAGTTTCTGATATTTTGTTCAAATCTTCTTATCACCTTGAGTTTAATTCCTTGTAGCATGAACTTAGTTGATTTTCTTAAAAGTTCCAAGTGTAAGTAATTGTTCAAGTTCAAATCCATCTAGATCTGAATTCATCAGGTTCAAGTTTCCCCTACAGTCCAAATCTTGTATTTGCTTGAGTTCAAATTGTTCAATCCATTAATGCTCATCTCGGGTCCTGAGTGCGAGTTCAAGTCAAAAACTCCTTGTGCCAAGCTCATTTAAATTCAAGACAAGGTTCAAGTTCAAGTGCTATGTCCACAATACTAGTTCAGGCTCTTGTTCAAGTCTCATTGTGGTCTATAGTTTTGTTCAAGTTTCACTTGATTTTTGCACAGTTCGAATTCGAAGTACATGTTCAAGGTCTTCTGAAGTCTTTGCAAGTTTAATCTTGTGCTCAAATGATTTGAATTTGAGTTCAATTTTGATTTTATTTTATTTAGTTTTGACCTTTAGAAATCATTTAGATTTTGTTCAGATTTAGGTCCACAAGTCCACTGTTCATCGTACAGGTCCTCTGCTCATTTAGTTCAATTTCTGTGTGTTTTTGTTAGAGTACAGGTCTTCTATATTGTTGCCCAAGAAGGTCTTCAAATTGTTCAAGTCTTTGTACATTTCAGTGAAAATTTCGGCAGCACCCCGGCATATCCCCCGTTTGGGGGAAATGCAGGAGAGTTGGGCCTTCCCACCACGCTACTAGAGCGTGTATGGTAGGTGTCCTCAGACACCGCGGTCGTAGTAATTTTCATCCCACCACGCTACAAGAGCGTGTATGGGGACTTCAGCAGTACCCGTACGAGAACACCAGTGACTTCCCCACCACGCTACAAGAGCGTGTATAGGGCTCACTCAACTCGTCGTATGCGTCGCACCGGGCTCCCTCCTACCGTGCTACAAGAGCGCGTATAGGTGGTTCCCCGGTCCGCTGCAAACGTCAAGAATGGGATTTTGGAACATCATACCTTTGCGTAGCGGTGTCGTCGGCGGTGTCGGTGTCGAGGTCGAGGACCGTCCCCACCACGCTACAAGAGCGTGTATAGGGCTTACCCGCCTCGCCGTATGCTTCGCACCGGGCTCCCTCCTACCGTGCTACAAGAGCACGTATAGGTGGTTCCCCGGTCCGCTGCAAACATCGAGGACGAGATTTAAGTTAGAAATTTATACCTTGGACTCCGGCGGTGGCTCATGGATCAAGGCAAGAGAGGCTCGTGGATCGAGGTAGGAGGGCAAGCATCTCTCCCTTTCTTTTCCTTTTTTTAAAATATTAATTATAATTAATATTAATTAATTATAATCAATTAACATATTATTTTTTAATTAATTATTTATAACTAATTATAATTAATTAAAATAATTAATTAAATTTTTTTAAAATTAAATAAAATTTTATAGTTATAATTAATCTATAATTAATTATAACTAATTAAAATTAGTTAATCTTAACAAATTATAATTAATTAATAATAATTAATTTTATAAATTATAATTAATTAAAATCAATTTTAATTAAAATTAATTAAAATTAATTAGATTAATTATAATAATTTCAATTAAAATTAAATATAAATAATTATAATAATTACTTTATTAATTAAAATTAATTAAAATAATTATAATGAAATATTTATTTAAAATATACTTTTTTTTTTGACGACGGAATTACGGGATTTGGCCGAACGAGCGAGTGAGAGGGAGAGAGTCACCTTCACTACGGTTAGCTCCCGTGGCCGCTTCCGGTCAAAATGCCGTAACTTTCAATCCGGTGAGAGGGAACGCTGTCGGTGGAGCAAAGTCGCGCAGCTACAAGGAGCCGGAGAAGGGTTTGAGTGGGAGATCGTTACCCTCACAGTGAGCTTGAGCTCCCCGCCGTTTCTTCCGATCAAAATGACGTAACTTTCGATCCGGCGAGAAGAGAAAGCTGTCCAAGGAGCGTAGTTGAACGGCCACAAAGGAGGCTGAAGAAGATGCGAATGGGAGAAAGTTATCTTCACAGCCCGCGGGATCCCGTCGTTGTTTGCGATCAAATTGTCGTAACTTCCGGTCCGGCAAGAAGGGAAAGTCGTCTCGGCAGCGAGTTGAGCAGCACCGGAAGAGCCGGGGAGTGAGGCAGTGAGAGCGTCAGAGAGAATGAGAGGGGAGAGCGAGAACCAGAGAACGAAAAAGAACCCCTAAAGCCTCGCTCTCGCCTCGTTTTAATGACGCAACGGGGTCGTGGGCGATGCGACGTCGGGCTTGGCTTCGACGTGCGAACAACGTGCTTCAGCAGAGGGCAGGTGAGATTTTATATTTTTTTTCTTTTGTTTTCTCGATACGGAGGTCAACAATGCCGTACTCGTGCACAAAAAAGGAAAATGAAATTTCTATGGAAATGGGAAAAGGAAATCAAATGGAATAGGTTGTACCTTCGGGTACTTTGAGACGGTACTCTTGTGCAAATCAAATGGGAAAAGGAAATGTAGATAAAAAATTAAAGATAACAATTATTTCAAAATGATATAAAAAGAAGTATAAGTTAATGAAATGAAAGAAAAGAAATAAGGTTAAGAAAGGATAGAAGACATCTTAATTAATTAATTATAATGATTAATTTATATAATTCCCACTGAGTTTACTTAGTAAACTCAACCCACGAGTTTAAATGTTTCAGGTAAGTTCCTAAAGATGTAATGGCTAAAAGAGAATAACATGTTTACAGAAGATGAGGTGCAAATGACAACAGGTAAAATATATTTTGTGTTTTTAGTGGCTCTTTATCATGAATGATGTAGTATTATATTTAATGAAAATTTATCGTCCGATTTTTCGTACCGGCCTCGTTAGATCGAGCATCCGGGCCGGGTCGTGACAATTGCCCTCATTATTTTACACATATATTGAAGACAAAAAATTTTATGTGGAAAACATAATCTCCATAACTAGAAAAAAGTAAAAAAAAAAACAGTGTTTTATCTACATCATCAATCTTTTCTAACTTTTTGAGGTTAGTTTAATTTTTGATCAATTTTTTTTAGTGCTTTTTGTGGTGTTACTTTCGGTTCATGCTAGCCATTCATTGTTTATGCAAACATATTTTCTACTAAATGGGTTATTAGTTTTAGATGCACCCAAAAGATTTAGTTCATCATCAGTTATATAGCATTATTTGATGTACAATTATAACATATTTGATAAAGTTGGTGTAACATGTTGAATTGTTATGATCTAATTCTGGTTAAGAATAGAATTACATGGACAATAAAAAAGGTCTTGATGATCCTCTATTCTAAACTGCAACGCAGACGTGCAATTCCTTTATATCTTATCATGACAATTTGTAGATGTAAATAAGATCAAACTTTGTTTATTTATCTGCAGGTGATATCATATATTCGGGGGCCACTTCTCTTTATATTTAATTTTCATCTCGAAATGTCTTATGAGCTTTATAATGTTGGCGTTGAAGAGGCTGGAGAGTACCAAGTAAGGAACACAGCATTCTTATGTGAACATTGTTCCCTCCTGTTTTAAATATGTTTTTTCGCATTGGCTAATGTTCATTCCATCAATGCTTTTAAACATGTTCTCTTTCAAGTTTCAAGAGAAGACCTGAATGCCACATGCTGATTACCTTCTCTTATTAAGCTCATTTCACAGAGCACAATACAAATGTGGTTATGTTCATAACTTCTAAAACGATCCTCAATTATTTACTAGTTGTCTTCAATGTTGCTGCTTCAGATTTTCTGGTAATTATTTAATTATAAAGGGGGGTTCTCTAGGGAACGTTCGACTGAACGGATGAGTGGGTGAGAACTGAAGGCTACCAATAAGCATGGTTAAATAAAGCAAGGAATCAAAAGTAGGCAGGGTAGATGAGCCTGGTGTAAGTGGGTTCTAGTGGCATGGTCACTTCGGAAGCAATTTGCTTAAAATAGAAGAATCACATTGGTTTATTGAAAAGGATAGATGAATCATTGTAAATTTAAAAGACAATTTTTGGGCTCAAGAAAGGATTATGAGCATATTTTAGGAAGTTTTCCAAACATTCTCAAAGGCCCCAAAGAATGACTGAATGAATTCAATCTATTTATTAGTCAAGTGTTATTGCAAATTGTATCATTATGGATGGAGAGTGGTGTTGTCATGACCTGTCCTGAAAGCTCACATAAACTGAGGCGGGAAGGGAAAGCCATGGAGGAAGATCAAAGAAAATTAATTGAAGGAGAGGAATGACTACTAAAATATGGGGAATTTTTTATATTAATGTATTTTGTATAATTAAATTCCTTAAGAGTGTATCAGAAGTTGATTGAGGATGCAAGAAAAGCATTCACCTTCCAAGTGAATTAAAGCATTTTTTAAAAGATTCTTTAGAGATGGTATGCTTATCCAAACAAACGAGTCTCTCAAATTTGGACAAAATGAGCTTAAGAGAAAACCAATTCCATAAACAAAATAACAAATCACGAATGATAAACCAAACTAAACACTTGGGTTTCTTAAATCTAGGAGTTATTGATGCTCTTATCCCATTTTCTAATCATAATAATAAAGCCACTAAGTCTGATACAACCTTTTTACATAGGAGATCTAAGAATATTTGTGAATTTGAATTTAACAAAAAAAAAAAAAAAAGAATCTAGTTTGTTGTAAGTGTGAAATATTACAATCCTTATTCTAATCCATTGATTTGGTTCAAAAAGCTTGTACTTTTTAGGGACAAAGAAATTCATAAGATTGCAAAAGAAAAAAAATTGCCTCTACCGCTTGAAAAAAAATGCATATGAATTGAGCTATCATTATTTTTAGGGAGTGGAAGAACATGATTTTGAAATGTGACCCAAACCTATTACATATATGGAAATGATGGTATTTCCACGATCTAGCAAGGTGATATTTTCCTAAATATATGAATTAAGTTGGGGGAGAATGAGTTACTTGAAAGGATCTACTCTCTTTCCAACAAAAATATGATACCATCTTGTATATCACTTTTTTAACTCAATCCCATTTTTCTTTTGCTTAGACCTCAAAGGGTTCTTTGACTTCAACAAAATATTATTTAGGATGAAAGCAATGATAGCTTTAAAACATTTTTTATCGATTTATGTAAATTTGGGATGAATCTGATATTATTGTTGTTTACTGTGGAGTCATTGCTGTTCTATTTGGATGCTTCAGAGGGAGTTGCCATGAAGTTTGATGGTTGTCATAATTGATATTTTGGAAACCTGAGCATCGAGCATTATCATCTTTCTTTCTTTTTTTGGCTTATATGATGAAAACCCTCATTTAATGGTGATAGGTTTTATTTGCTTTAAATTTGAGCACAACTTGGTCGAAGTTATTGAGTTTTGCAAAGAAGTCAAATACCATTTCTTTCTCTACAGATTGCTTGAGAATAATTGCATCATCGTAGCATGTCATCTTGGAATCTTGATAATAATCTGGTTCAAATTAAGAAACCTTTATTATATTGAAACAATCAATAACAAGAAGGCTACCTCACTTGGTTGCTCAAATTTTGATTTTGATCTAGTGGGCAGCAATCCTTCACTTTAGAGTATATTTATTTGAAGTCATTCTAAAATTCTTTTGTGGTAAAGAATACATATATAGCCCCCTGATTTCAAGCATTATTGGATTCCACAATTATATCATGATAATGGAATCCACTTCATCCCAAAGTAAAAACTTTGGGTCATCATAGCCCATAGAGTTCTTATTAAGTCTATTTTGTGTCATTCATGATTGTCAGACTTCTTAGAAGTCAAGTCAAAGAAATATGCTATAATGAAGAGAATAAAGAATTTCAACAAAAAGGGAGAAATAAAAAGAATAGAAGTTGGGAGATGGAACCCTAATATCATTTTGATATCATGTATGAAAGTAGAAAAATAGAAAAAAAAAATATTTTGAATTTTTTGGTTAATTTTGTTCAAAGTTTGAAAGTATTTATAGACTTCTCTAAAAAACTTATAATTAAAATAAATCAATGTTATTATTAAAAAAAGAAAAAAAAAGGTCCCAAGAGGGATTGGAAGCTAGATAGGAAGAGGAGGTACATGAATTACAATCTAAGGGTCATAAGATAATTGATCCAATGGTTAAAACTCTTAATACATGTGCTCAAGAATCCTTATAAAATTTGGTTGAATTGTGGGTTCCACGATCCTTCCCTGATTCAAATTCCAAGTGAGTTTTTCTTTAGCTTACATTGCACGTCCTATATTTCTCTAAATTTGATGGTTTAGATCCTACATCAAATCCTTTCGAATTTCAACAATTCTTGCTTTGTTAATACGATGTAAAATATCTGTAAGTGCTTATATTTCTCTTGCAATCCTCTGGACAGGATTGAGCAAATCAGTGCTTGCTCTTTGATTTAGTTTTTGACATTTCTTTGCCCATCAGCGGACCTTATTGTCCCCTGCTCTTCCCAGGATAAACATACTGATGCCATTTTGTTGGCTTTTACTTTCATTTGTATGGGATGCCATATTCTGCCTAGTTTTGTAATCTTGTTGATGCAATTTGTTGCAGATAATATTGAACACAGATGAAGCTATGTATGGTGGTCTTGGAGTGCTGAGGAGAGATCAGTATCTGCTAAGGACTATTAGTAAAAGGTGTTGTATGCTTTGTTAATTTGTTTTTCTTCTAATTTTATCGTGCTTTTCTATGTGTATTTAACCAACAGAGAAATTTTGGAGCAGAATATTCTAACTTAAAATTTGATCAGGATGAATCTTAAAACTATTAAATTTATTTTAAGATGAATATAAGATAAATTTTAATTGATTAATTATATAATATACTCATCTCAAAAAAAAAAAAAAAATCTAATGAATTTAAAACCATCCTGCCCTGACCCCAAGTTTTCTTAATTAACCCAATCATCTGTGTGTGTATTTCTGACTAAGCGCCAGATTGTTTTTTGTTTTTTGTTTTCCCTTCAGGAACGATGGTTACCGAAACACCTTAGAAGTGACATTGCCCAATAATAGTGCCCAGGTGTCCTCATAACCCTATCTGGAAGAACTCAAGATTATCAAAATTTCATTTCTACAAGATTTCTAGAATTCCCTAAGCCCTATATTTATTCTAAATAATGACAGGTCTACAAATTAACTCGCATTTTGAGAGTTTAAAGTTATTTAAGGAATGAAGAACGCTGTCTGCTCTCGCTTGGTTCAAATTCAATAGAAATGTCAACTTGATTTACTGGACTTTCGGGCTTCTCTATGGCTGCTTCACATCCAAGGCAAGAAGTGAGCTGAATAATCAAAGAAACATTCGTGTATAAAAAACCATTTTCCTTCTGATTTCCCCTTTAAAATGTAAATTAAATATGCTTGTTAGCCCAGTTCATTTCATTTTTTTGGATGAAGAGTTGCAGAAACTTACATTAGTGAGGCATAAATTCTTTTTTTCTTAATGTATTTGGTTACATCAAAAAGCTTAATGGGAGTGTTAGATTAGAAAGATTGAGCCTCATCTGGGAATGCTGTAGAGGGTAGGGTAAGTTTGTAGGTTAGGCTTGCTGCAGGAGTTTATGAGCAAGCTGTAGGGGTGGGTTATGTGCTTTCTTTGCCATTCAACTGGAGATGGAGAGAGCTTGGCCAGATTGGGTGACTGCTTTGCAGGTAAATAAAGGATAAGATCAGGATAGAATTTTTTAATATTTTTATTATGCTTTATTGTTGTTATCCTAAACCCTATATAACTAATAATATTTATTATGAAATTAATTGATATAACATAAAGAGGGGATTGGCCCCTCACATGATTTTTTATTGCTGGTATGTTTTGATTTGTGTGATGTCAATCTCACGAGCATGTAAATTCTTCTAAGACAATTTTATCAATATGAGTGCCATTTTGAAATATTTTTTTATAGGAAGATTTACATATATATCACTATATTATTGTTATTTTGCATATCTAACATTTCAAATATTAATATTACAGTTATACCATTCAAATCCTAAGTTTACCTCAAATCTACCACTCCCTCTCCCACATAGCTCACAACGTCAATGGAACCATTGTCGTCTCCGGCCTTGCCTCCATCGTTCATAGCTTTGAACTTTGCGACAAAACAACAAAGACTGTTAATATATCACATAAGCAAGAAGGAATATGTGAAAGAGCAAATTTTTATTTTTGAAAACCCTTCTTTCACACAGTTAAAATCACTAAACATATTGGTAGAGGAGATTCATTCCACTCCATGCACTCAAGCATTGGATCAATCATCTTCCCCTTGCAAATCACGTCGAAAACCTTATCGAAGAAGACCTTATCAAATTATTCCCCTGGTGAAACTATCTTCTCACCACTTTAGAAAACAAGCACCAACATCCCTCACAAACCTATAAAGAGGATAAGACCTATAGTCCTCAATCGCTAACAAGCCATTCTCAAAGGATGTTGGTTTCAAAGAGGACAATAAAGGTGAGGTCGGAGCTGATGGTGGTGCTGTTGACATCGTGAGCTGTGTGGGAGACGGAGTGAAAGATTTGAGGTAAACTTAGGATTTATGTGGTATAATTATAATATTAATAATTGAGGTGTTAAATATATAAAATAATAATAATATAGTGGTATGCATGTATGTAAATCTTCCTTTTTTTATATTTCAAATGTGACAATGCAATTTGTTTAGTGAAGGAGCAATCTTCTGACTGTTGTGCCCATAAATTATCATTTTTGACAACTGTGGGCTCCAAAAATTCGGCCCCAGCCTCCCCGCCGCGCTTTTCTTTTCATTCGGCGAGGGAGTTTTAACTGAATAAGTTCCGAGGTAAATTTTGGAAGGCAGAAGAGTTTGTAGGTAAAACACTACCCAGAGATTTCGCCCTCATTTTGTGAGGACTTTATGATCTGAGTTCTGGTTTCCTATAGGCGCAAGCCCCTATAGTTAATTACCCCTCCTGATAACGAGAGAGAACTTTCGATTAAGGCTAGTTGTCAATCAGATACGTATAGAGATATGTGTTATCTGGCATATAGTAGCAGCATGGGTTTGGGATTTAGAAATTGGAATTTGAATGATTAAGATTGAGATATTTGATGGTTTTGGAAGGTTTAATATTTAAAAAAGAAATTTCATCATCTTGCACTTAAAGCGGCTGGTGGGGGAATGGATGATAGACCCGATCAAGATCCCATGGTTCTGTCGTTCCGGGCCATCGCGGTCCCTGGTCTACTTAGTTAGAGGAGGTAGTCGACCCAACCTAAAAGAAGGATCCTTGACGGCAGTCATGGGTTGCTTTGTCCAAGGGGACCTTGTAGACCTGGGGGGAATGTATGACGCCTCAGGCATCCATAGTGAAAGGATTCGTTGACAGTCTTGATCAACCATCACTTCTTGCTCCCTTGCTCTGACCTGAAATTGTTAACCACATATAATGAGCTTCAAAAAGCCCAGCAGGTCACCAAAGCCTATAATATGCATGTCAATCCCAAAATCATCAATGATAGAATCAATGAACAGTAGAAATCAAATCAATAAAATCATATAAAACAATCAAATCAATACATCAATAATCACGTGCTATAACAATCAATACAATGAATCAATGTATCAGTGGATCAGTAGTATCGGTATCAATATCTGTAGTATTAATAGTATCCATGAATCAATGAATTCATAATATCGATGAATCAATAATATCGGTATCTGTATCCATGAATCAATACAATATCCATATTCATATCGGCGTCGGTATCCATGAATCAATACAATATACATATCCATATCGGTGTCAGTATCTAGTGACATGAATAACATGCAATATCAATGAAATCGTACAGTAACAGTAAACCCGTAAATCCGTCAGTAAATTCATTCAGTAATAAATCAATTCAATACAATAAATCTGTCAAAATCAATAAATCAATAAATCCATTCGCTAACAATAAATCCGTCGATAAAATCCGTCAATATCAATCATGCATAGGGTGATCAATAAATCAATCAGTAATCAATAGATCAATTCATATCAGGAAATCCATACAAGTCAATGTCAATAAAATCCATAATGAGATCATAAGGACAATACTGTACACATGCAATTCAATACAATAGTCTTACTGAACAAGTACAATCACTGGCTATTAAGGCATTTTTCAAGCCGATAATCCATAGTGTTGTTGTAGAAATTCATAAATATATTCGTTGGCTCATTAAGAGTCGTCACTCTGTGCTCGTCGGCTGCCCGTCGGCATAATAATCTCCTTATGACTCTCAATTGTTATATCAATGATCAATAGAGGATATCATCAAACTCTTTTTAAAGGAAAGCTCGTCGGCCCACCATCCTGTACAGGTCAAGTCAATCTCCAACCAACGGTTCAACCAGTCTTCACTTGTCTTTCAGTAACAATAACAATAATTCAATCATATTTACATTCGTATGCATATCAATAAGGTATTGCAATCAATAAATACAATTTAGCTCAATGTAGAAAAACCCTTTAAAATATCATATAGTAGACAGACGTCGTTGCAAAAATGCGCAATTGCCAAAAATTATCGAATTATCAGAAATCGAATAAAACAACGGTTCAAAGCTTTACTTGTACTGAAGCAATAATTTTCAACATCCTGATAATTTTCTATTCGATAAAAATCGCACAAAACTCAAAATAACCAGTAGAAACTTTACAGAAAATACTCAAATCGTATAAAAATATCATATCAGAAACATATCAGAAGTTGTGCAGTAAAACTTTCGTCAATACAAATTTATGCATGTTTTTCGGTAACAGAACACACAAAACTGAGCACAGAATTATCAAAACTCAAAATCTTCGAAATCCGAAATAGGATTCAGATTCCTTACTTCGAGACAAACAAATCTTCCAACTGCGTCGTCGGATGAAAAACGCACCGCGGCCTCCAAAATCAAGCTTTCCCTTATCTTTCTCTCTCCTGCCTTCTCTTTCTCTCTCTTCAAATGAATCAAAAATATCTCAAATCTGATACTTATCAAGCAGGATCATCCATGACGATGCCCAGATCGTCCCGGGACGATCTCCTCTGGACACAGATCGTACAGACGAAATTAATTCCAATTTGTTTCGTCCTTGGACGATGCTCTCGGGTTTAGTTCGTCCCGACAGTTCGTCCCGACGGTTCGTCCCGACTGTTCCAGGTTCGTACAAAAGAAACATACAGATTTCTTCACAATTTCTTTAGTTCGTCCCGTACTAAGGTCAGTTCGTCCGGGACTAACAGTACTAAAAAAATCAGCTTTTTAAGGATTTTATAGAATGTTTGTCTAAGGGGACAAATTTGAATCCACCTTAGCTAATAGAGGACTTTGTGCCCTATCGATCATATCCTATTGATTCATATCTCAAGGATTTGATGCCAATAAGGAATGTATCAGCGCTGACCATAACCGGTATTTCGTGGTGCCATTTGGCGACAAAATCACTCAGTTCAGAGGGCCTCGGGTCATAATCGTTTATCCTGCGGTGCCATTTGGCGAAAAAACCGCCGGTTAGAGGACACATACCACGTCCTTACTGGCAGAAGACTTTTTGAGAATGGATCCTAGTAATATTTTCGACTAGGCATTTGACTCTTATGTGAGTTGAAGTAAATTTTAATTTGTCCACCCTAGCAAACTGTTGCGGAGGATGGATGAATTTTCCTTTAAGTGTTCGATAGTTGGATTTTAATTTTTAAACATTTTTGGGATTTTAGTATTTTAAGATTTTTTTTTGGATTTTTGGATATTTGGAACGGCATTTGAAAAATATTTGGAATGGACCCCTCCGGTTGAGATTTGCATTCAACACGGCCATCATCGGGGTGTTTGGGGAGCATTTCCATTTTCTGGATTGAACCTTGTCGACTCTATCTTCTGGTCGATAGAGGATCAGATTTCTCGTAGGCTTTGTGCCTTTGATTAGTGAATTCTCTTGATTGTAGGCATTAAAGGCCTAACATGAACGTATTAAGATAAATATGACGGTCGTTACAACTGTATATTTGTTTGTTGGTTCGAACCCTGTCGACTTCTATTGACTCGTATAGAAGGATCAGTTTCGAACTTGAATTCACTTGTCAACCCGCACAGCATCCCTAGACGTCACGTGTGTACTAATAACACGCTCGCCGGGGCCCATGCGGGTTTTATAATTTTTTTTGCCCCTTTTAGTGTACCTATATGTATACAATTTATAGTGCACGTGCAGGGGTACTTTGAAATAATTGTAGACGCCTTCTGTCTGCTTGTACGAATGTTGCATATCCGGTGGCGTGGCGTGGCGTAGCAGCTTCTGAATAGAGTTGTTCGCTTCTTCGTACAGGTAGACTGTCGTGGACTAATTATTGTTTTATGTGGGTGGATCATAGTGCACTAACTAATCTTCTGCTTTGTTGTAGATGACTGCATCTGTTGTAGTACTTTTGTATTTGCTTACGGACAATTTGTTGTATGTGCAATAAACTTCTTATAGCAACTCGTATGCATTTGCATTTGATGTGGTCACTTTACACTTTGCGTACGGAAAATATATTGGGAGTCAATGAGTCTTCTACAGCGGCCGACAAAATTTCATATTTCTTATAATTCTACAATATTTGCTCATAGATGCCATGCCAAGTCCACGATAAGTCTTCCACGATGACTTGTAGGTACTTTCTTCTGATGCACATAATCATTATTCTTTTGACAGTTACATCTCATTTAACAAGAAAGCATTGAAGCATTTGTAGGAAATTGAGTAGTATTCGGTTGATGTATTGGTCCAATCATCGATTGCTATTGACAATAATCAGCATCTCCTTCAAGAGATTTTCTTCCCTTTGCTCATGGATCTAATGTACCTCTCATACATGCGTTGATTGTATATTTCTTGTTGCCGACTCCAAGCAATCATCGATGTATGATATATCTTTTCCATCACATCATCATTGGACCCATGATGCGAGTAACAACATTAGTTCTATTTGTCGATTGAAAATTTGCACTTCTATTGACATGATATCCATGACCCAATTATAACACCTCTGAAGGTCCCAGATTGTAGTTTGTAGGTAAATTGGCATGCCCTTCGTTATAGATGATTTATTATGGTCCAATGACCTCCTCCCCATATCACAACTTGTATGTAAAAACCATATTATTCATGCTTTCTTGCTATTTGCAATCACACTTGCAAATTCCTTCTCCTTTCTCGTAGCTTGATTGATTGAGCATGTCAATTTTCTTTAGTTCATTTGAATGCTTTGGAACATTGATTGCCACCAAAGCTTGTAGTGACTTTGTGTGTGAGCTTTTGCTTGAAAACAAGTGT